>JAWNNU010001628.1:600000-917689 GCA_035044585.1 Scaptomyza polygonia
TAATAATTAAATGTTTTCAGGATCAAGAAGACTTTGATTCAGAGGAATCTGTGATGGCGATCACCTGTTCCCCTGAAATCAGCGAAAGTGGATCACCATCACTTTTACCAGAAGTGTCATCCGGAAAGGTTTGTTTTAATAATTAAGGTTGATGTGTGTGTTTTAACTTGTTTCACTCAACTTGCTTAATCAACATAGAAACGCAATCCATTATTGGATGATATTAAAGGAGTGAAGGCGTTGATTGAAAGCTGCATCAGCACGAAGACGGAATATGATTCACTCGGAGCACTAATAGCGTTACAGCTCAAACGAATTAAAAGTGAGAGAATTCGCGAGGACACCTGCTGGAAACTGCAAATAGTTTTGCGAGAAGCGATAGTACTAGATAGAGAGTTTGTTGAGGAAAGAGATGTTCTGCAAAACAGCTTAAACATGGCTTCAGGCTCAAAATGAGTCTTTTTAAAAAATTTTCTATTAATGTTTTGGCTGTTTTTTGTTATTAAAATGAAATTAAAAGGTATGCTTCATGGAGCAATTTATTTTATTATTAATAAAAAAGGTTATTACTGTTGTTAACAAGCATTTTAATTTTACAATTTATTTTGTTGCCAATCAACTTGGCCTTCATTGTTGAAGTATTCCTCGAACCCCTCTCTGACTTTTTCCCCAATACCCCTGGCATTTCGGGCAATAACAGTGGACGTATGCCCATCGTCACTCCGAGCTCCTTCTTCCACTGGTATTTGAGCATATCCACATTTTTTTATCAGCAAATTATGCAAGACGCAGCATGCCTTAGTTAATACTTCCACGCCTTCTACCGACAAGTTTATACGTTGCTGAAAAATTCTAAACCTGTTTGAAAGTATACCAAACACGTGCTCTACAACATGCCGCGCACGAGAAAGACAAACATTAAAAATTTGCCTTTCCTTTACGTTTGTCCGACTGGAATATGGTTTCATCAAATGCTTTCCCAGAGCAAAAGCGTCATCTGCAACAATTACGTATGGAAGTCGCCGTCCATTTCCAATAATTCTATCTGCTGGAAACGCATTGCTCCTGCGTCATGAGTCCGTCCATTACAGCCCGCATTTATATAAATAAATTTGCAGCTTGCATCCACTAATGCAAGCAAAACAATGCTATGCGTGACCTTATAATTATAATAATATGAACCGTCAGATCGCTTGGCTTGGAAGACAATATGTTTCCCATCCAGCGCACCCAAGCAGTGGGGGAATTGCCATTTGAGTGCAAACTCCTCTGCAATATTTTCCCAATCTTGGGGAGTACTTGGGAACTGAAATAAACACACATGTTAAGATTATTAATTGTAATAATTAACAGAATATTTTTATATCACAAACCTTCAAGTAAGTGCCTTTAAAATGCTTCCAAATTGCAGAGCACACTTCAGCAACTGCACGGCACGGGAATGATTCCGAGAGCCTAGTTTGGAAACTGGTGCTTCTATACGTTTCTCCCGTTGCAAGGAAACGCAAGGTGGCAGCCAGTTTTTCATCAGCGGCAATAGCTTTGGGCATTATTTTATCTTGCTTTACAATATCTCCTTGGATCGCCGTTAAAATAAACTTAAATGTACGAATAATAAGAAGACAAATCGCTTGTGAGCTCTTTCATTAAAAATTAAAATGAGCCGTGGTCTGGCCTCTTCTGCCGCCATTGTCTAACCCACTCCCTGCGCTTTCGTTTCTTTGGCGTAGCTAACGCAGTTTCGCAGCAATCCAGCAATTTTAAAACAATTTGCGCATCTGCTTCGCAATCAAAATCCAATGCCTCAACCGCCATACCTGTCGCACTCAAAAGTTCTTTTGCTAAATCCATTTTATTTACTTGTTTCTCTTTCAATCAATAATCATTTGTTAACAAATAAAACAATCGATGGCAACGATTTATGTTTATCGACCATAAATTTAAACCAGAGTTGCATTTACACAGATCACTGCATAAAAAGCCTCATGAAAAAACATCATCGGGTAAATGCGACCACATTTGCGACGAACTTTTTAAACAGAATGAAAAAATTTCATGTTGCAAAAAGTTCATTGGGTAAAAGGGGTCCTAGACACAGAGTGTGCCTATCTTAGTAATGTATTTCTTTTAATATTTTTACGAAATGCACAAAAAACAGAAAAGATTAAAAATATACCTTCCAATTGTCCTATTTACTTACTACATAATAAAATTATCGATCAAGAACTTTATGACAATTTATCATTCAATCAAAGGCAAGCAACGTCGCCAGAACGCCACAATCAACGGGCGCAGCTTACTTAGCTACTCCAGACACCCTGAAGCAAACAAAGAAGAAGATTCTTGGCGGCAGTATAAAGTGGCAAGAGGCTCATGGTGGCATCCTTGGTGCGGCTGTGCAAAATTTGCGTGCACGTTCAATAAAACGTAAAACCTTCCAAGAACCCACAAGATGCGATTCATCAACAGGTTTTAAGCAGCTCGCAACGAATACAGAGCTAATCTATGATGGGCCAGCTTTAAGTGAAATTGATGCAACGTGTGAAACTGTCGGAAGAGTAATAGATGTGAATAACGAAAAAAGTTCAGAAAAAAGGTCTTACGTATTGCGTCGCTCAGTTAGCACGAACACGCCAGCATTAGTAGTTCACATCGAAAGCGTGAAAAAAAGGCAAGAAAGAAGAGACGAAATCTTGAATAACTTGGAGCAGAAAGATTTGCCATACATCGAATTAACCAAGGATAAATGCCCGTCTAGAATTCCGTTAAAGCCGCCACGTAGAAAATCTTCGCCCTCCAACTCACCAAGCAGTGTCAACGCTGCTGATGCAAAATTAATAACAACGACCAATTTAACTGTGAGTAGTTGAAAGAAGACAACCCAATCTTTCTAACAATTTGTCTTAGATGCTAAATCGTAACGTACTAACAAGAATAATGCCGAAATCAATAAAGATTGACGCTTTTTGCTCTTATCAAAAAGTGTTGTTGCGTTCAAAAGTTCTTTACTATATCGAATTGAAAAGGTGGCTAAAAATCACTTTTTTCATTCATACGATAAACTATTACATCGATTAATGTTTTGTAGATAAATTTGTTGTCATACACCTGAATCAGCTGTATTGTAGAACACTTGCATGGCTGGTGCTCATAAAACACTTAGTGCTGGTTATGTTGTGGAAATCTGCGCGCTGGTAGAAGAAATGCCGGAACAAATACGTAAGAGGCAAAATCGATGTTGATGAAAAAAAAACTCAGCTGACTGCGGTATTTAAATTCAAAAATTATTGTAACTCGTAAGAGCATGATTTTCATAGTCATATAGCGCAATTTCAATGGTCTTTCTAGTCTTAGATCAGATTTCCGTAGTTCACTGCTTAACACCATAAATGGAGTCACTACCAAACCTTCGCTGAAACTTCCAAATTGCCATTATACGCCAAATTTATTTTAAAATTTTTTTGTTGTGGCTTGCAATGGTTTTTTCCCGTTCTTCGTATTGAAATTGTGCTGTGTAGTTATTGAGTGAAGGGGCAGAAAAGAGTTGTTGACCAACTATATGCTCTGTGCAGCAAAAACAGCGCCAGCAATGAAATCTCATTTATATAAAAAAAATTGAATTTGTCAGCTTTCGAATAAAAAAGCTTTCGAAATAATAATAATACAAAGTTATAAAGTTTTTAAATCCATAAATAAATAACATGTAAAGTAGTTATTTTGCCGGGGTACAGATCTCAGTCTGTCCACGGCCCACGTCACAAGATATTTATATTTAACATCAGAGACGTTCGCGAAGTGGAGGTAAGTATCGCGATGTTCGACCCGGTGTCTTAAGATAAGTACAGCAAGCGAGTGTCTCAGCGGTTAGGGGTCGTCCAAGGTCAACCTTTGCACTGCCGCCTCCAGCCGCGCAAATCGCGCTATCACTTTGTTAAATGCCGACCACCGATTTCTTTAGCGCGTTAACCCTCTGTCCAGCATCAGTAACTCCCAAGCAAAACGCGCATGTCTTTCTTTTAAACCATACTTTCCATTTATTTTCTAACTTCTCGCGCCGTTTAACATTCCGCGATCGCGTCTTTACCCTTGCGCATCCTCTTTCCAACTCCTCTTGCTGGTCTCGCACTTCAGGTCAGCGCGCTTCTTCGCTGCCCTCGCTCGCGACAATTGGGTCGCGTGTCGCGAGCGTGCCCTCGCTCATTTGTCGCCGGCTTCGCTGCCCGGCTCTCTTGCTGCGCTGTGACGTACTGCCGAACTTGTGTTTGTTCTTCTCCTTCGTATACTATTAACTTATCCATATTTTACTAACAGCTCTATTTATATTCATTTCATTGTAATTCTCGTGACTTATATAGTGATACCCAATGATAGGTAAACATTATTTATAATGATTAAACAATAAGTAATAATTAAATAATCAGTATGTAAGTAATGACTAAATGATAAGTATGTATATAATTAATGATTAAATAATAGGTAGTAATTCTTTATAATTTCATTTCATAAGTGTTTCTAATCTTAAGTCTATATGTGTAGGAGGCTCCCGCCGGGCCTACTTCACACCCCCCCCTTTCTTCGTGACTGTGACCCTCCCGTCCGGGTGTATGGTCACAGAGTAAACTACCTCCCCTACCGTCACCCTAAGCCGGTCTCTCGTATTCCGTCTGCTGCGTGATCGCATTTCCCGTTTTATTTCCTCGATGGCTCTCTTGGTCACAATGCTTGTGTCTGGGAGACACGTCCACATCCTTGGGACCTCGGGTGATCCTCCTGTGTCCTTGTCGGGATTGGCCGGGGTATGGTTCTCCTCCGGCCTCCTGGTGAGGGGCGTTTGGCGTCGCTCGGCCGCGGCGCTAGTAGACGGTTCGTCGTCGTCGTAGTCCGCTGCCTCCGACCATAGTCCTGGGGGCCCATACTTTGCGTACGTTCGACTGTCGTGGTATCTCTTTCGCTATTTCCTCTATTTCCTCTAGTTTTAGTACTGTTTCTTTGCTCATTTCTGTTGGGTGAAACATAATCGTGGGTTATTGCGGAATCATTATTAAAATTTTAGTTGTATGTTTTGAAACGGTGTGGGTTAGTATAAGAGTTTTTGTTATGCTCCTCCTCGACTCGTTTCGGCTTCTTCTCCGTCTTGCTGGAAGGGTTTTAGCTGTGCTACACTTGCGGTTCTGCTTTTTCGATCCCCGTCTTTTGTCAAACACACTACGTTTGGTGAGACGAATCTCTTCACCCTGTATGGCCCCTCGTACTTCGGTGCTAACTTGGCTGCGAATCCGTCGCTGGCCTTGGAGAGTTGGTGCGTCCTCAACAAGACAAGCTCGTTGATCGTCGGTCTCCATTCCCTTCGTCGCAGGTTGTAATTTCTCCCTTGATCCGTTGAAGCTCGCTGCTGGTTGCTTCGCGCTATGTCGAACACCTCCTTTAGCCTATTTGCCCTTTGTTCCGGCGTTTGTGGTGTGCTTCCTGTACCTGGCGTTTTCTCCTCGTACAACGTTGCTGGCAAGCGAGGTTCCCTTCCCTGCATCAAGAATGCTGGGGAAAATCCTGTTGAATCTGCGATGCTCGAGTTGACGGCTAGCGATATTTCGGGTATCAGCTGGTCCCACGAACTTTGGTTTCCGGAAATATACTGCGCGATCATCGTCTTTACCGTCCTGTTGGTTCTCTCGGTCGGGTTCTCCTGAGGGCAGTATGGGGCGGTGTGTTCCATCTCTACGCCAAGGGAGTTCAAATACGCTTTGAAAATCCGACTTGTGAACTGCACTCCGTTGTCACAAACAAATCTCTTTGGCACTCCGAACCGACATAAGATCCGTTCGCGAAAAGCCTTCTGCAACGTGGCCGCTGTTGCTCGTCTCAGGGGCACCAATTCCACCCACTTTGTGAATGCGTCGTGAAATACCAATAACATCGTGTTACCTTGTTTTGATCGCGGTAAGGGGCCCACGAAATCTGCGCACAGTATCGCCATTGGCTCCGCCACCTGACGGGTTAGCATGTGTCCGGCTGGCTTCTTTTGTTCGGTCTTGAGCAGTTGGCATTTTTCGCAACATTTGACATACCTGGCTGCATCTCTGAACATCCCAGGCCAGTAGTATCGTTGGGACAACCTCATAATCGTCTTGCGGACTCCCTGATGCCCAGCCGTCGGCGCGTCGTGGCATTCCAGTAGTACTCGCTTTCTTTGTTCCTCGCTGACGCATAGCTTCCACGGGATGTAGTCCTCGTCATCCGCGCGGTGGCCCAGGTGTCGGTATAGTTGTCCGTTTTCTTCCACGTAGTCTGTATACTTAGATGGTTCCTTGGCTATCCTTTCCAGCATCTTTGGAATCCATCCTCCGGGGGACTGCTGAACAACGGCTTGCTGGAGCTGCTCTAACGGGTCTCGTGACAAAGCGTCTGCCACCACGTTGAGCTTGCCTTTCCTGTATTTGACGTCAAACTGGTATTGCTGTAGCTCTAAAGCCCAGCGCGCTATCCTTCCTGTGGGGCTCTCGATTGAATCCAACCATTTTAATGCCATGTGGTCTGTGACCACCTCAAATCGGTATCCTTCCAGGTAGCATTTGAGTTTCCTGATCGCCCACACGATCGCCAAGCACTCCTTTTCTGTAGCCGAATAGTTCGACTCGGCCTTTGACAACTTCCGGCTGGCGTACGCTATGACCTGCTCCTGCTGATCAATGGTTTGCGTGAGTACTGCTCCGAGGCCGTAGTCGCTCGCGTCCGTCTGCAGCGTAAATTTTTCTCCGAACTCCGGACAAGCCAGGACAGGAGCGGACGTTAGACACCTTTTGAGACTGTCTAATGCGGCTTGTTGCTCCTCCTTCCACGAACACTTCCGGGACTTCTTCAACAGCTCTGTCATCGGTTGTACCACTGTTGTGAAATTGGGCACGAATCGGCGGTACCACGACGCCATCCCTAGGCATCGTCTAAGCTCTTTCAGGTTTGTGGGTGCCTTAAGATTTTTCATGGCTTCCACCTTTGAGGGGTCCGTCTGGATTCCTTTCTCGCTCACCAGATGCCCTAGGTATACTAGCTTCTTCTGGAAAAACGAACATTATTTTTGGTTAAGTTTTAGGTTGGCCTCTCTCAGCCGTCGGAATACTTCTCTCAAGTTTGCTATGTGTTGCTCTTTCGTTGCGCTTATCACTATGATGTCGTCTAAGTAGGCGAACGCATGGGGCTCCATCTCTGGGCCTATTACCGTATCCAATGCTCTCTGAAAAGTCGCACCGGCCGAATGCAAACCGAATGGCATGACTCGCCATTGAAACAGTCCTCGACCTGGCACTGTGAACGCAGTGTACTCCCTGCTGCTTGCCGCCATCGGAATTTGCCAGTAACCGTGCTTCAAGTCCAGCGTCGAAATGTAACGTGCGTGCCTCAACTTTTCCAGTATGTGATTAATCCTGGGTACGGGGTATGCATCCGGTATAGAGTGTGCGTTGAGCTGCCTGTAGTCCACGCACATCCTCCACTCGTTCGTCTTCTTACGGAAGAGCACTATGGGCGCGCTGTGTGGGCTGCGTGACGGCTCGATTGCCCCCGCCTCTATCAGTTCATTTACCTGCTGGTCGATCACGCGTTGCATCGCCGGATTTTTGGGGTAGTACCTCTGCTTGACCGGCTTGTCATCCCTCATGATGATCCGATGCTCGGCTACGTTGGATACGCCCTTCAATCCCTCGAAGAGTTGCAACTCTGTCCTTAAAAACTCCTGCGTGGCTGGTTCCAAGTCCGCTGGCCACACCGATTCCTGCGCGGCCTCTTCTTCCGATGATGATCCTGCTTTAGGGTCTCCCTGTTGCGGCGCCTCGGCTCCTGCACTTTCCACCTGGCCTAGCGATGGCTCCTTGACGACTGTAACTGCGTCTCGGCCAGCCCCTTGCTTAGCTAGCGTGGTATCCTTGCTGCAATGCGTCCCCAGGACAGCCTCTCGCTTCTTGCCTCGGGTGCCGCGTCTCTCTTGCTCCTTTTCCCCTCCTGGCCCTAACTCGGCCGTTTCGATCGCCTTGGATGGCGCATCGGCGCACTTCAGTACCAGCATCGCCTCACCGCACTGCATAGTCGTCCCCATCTTGCATAGAAAATCCATCCCCAGGATAAGACTGTCTAACATGGATGGCATTACGAGCATGTCCATCGGCACTTCTTTGCTGATCAACTTGATTTTGACTCTCAACAATTTACTAATCGCTACCTTTGACCCATCTGCTAAGTGAGTATTCGCGGTCGCTGCGAACACTTCCCCCTTTGCCTTTATCTCCTCAAAAAAACTTTGGCTCACGAAGCTTCGTGATGCCCCTGTATCAACCGTCGCCTTCGCCACTCGGTCCCCGACCTTCACCATGGCGACTATGCGACTGTTCTCTACTCTGAGAGGACATTCTAATTTCGGGACTGACTCGCGCCGGCGCCCATCCGATCCCGATCCGGATGACGCGGCTGCCCGTTTCCCGCTCTTCTACCGCAACATGCCAAATCGCTCACGCCTTGAGCACCACACTGTCTATAGAATACCACCTTAGGATTTGGGCATTCTCTGGCAAAGTGTCCCCCTTGTGAGCAGTTATAGCACACGTGACTCACGACTGCCGACCTAACCTGGTCATGCCCCATCATGTTGTTCGAAATTTCATCGCGCCTGGTGGCGGGATGACTACCAATCTCATTTCGCGCTAACGGTGCCTGTGCTGGCGGACTCCTAAACGGATTGGGCGGCTTGGCGGGTGTGTCCATGCCACCGGACCTACCTCGATACCCAAGAACCCTTGTCTGGTTGTACCCCGTCTCCCCTTGGACCTGCCCCGGGATGCTTTCGAACTCTGAGGCTACCTGTGTTAGCTGAGACAAGTCTGTAAAATCACTCCGTCGAATATATAGGCGGTACTCCCGAGAAAGATTCTCGTATACTCTTTTCAGCTCCTGCTCAGGAGTATAACTGGCGTGCCGCATTAATCTCTTCAGGTTGACTAAATATTCTTTATACCCTTCCCCTACGCGTTGTCGGCGGGCCCTGATTTCGTCCTCTAACCTGTCAAAGTATTGGGGAGGCAGAAAGAATCCTAAAAACTCTCTTTTGAACGTTCCCCACGTCACGTCCCTCAATCCGCTCGTTGAAAACCAACTACCTGCCATGCCTGTCAAAGCCTCGCTCATCGCTCTCGGTATGCGATTCAGATCTATATCGTACGTTTAAGCGCGCTCCTCCAATGTCTCTATAAACGCCAGTGGGTCGGAATAACCATCAAACTTAACACCCCATTTCCTAACCTGATCAGGGACGACCATGTAATGCCGGTGACTGTTGGCGAGCTCGTACATTTGCCTGTAATCCGCCTGGGCCTCCTGGGTACTAGTCATGGACGGTCCTACGGGTGGCACTACATGTACATTCGGGGTCAATCCAGCTATGTATCCGCCAACGGCCGGTGCAAACCGCGCGTGGCCGGATGATGGTGGCAATTCTCCTGATGACCCTGATAACGCCAACAAATCGGATTCCGATTTTTGTCTGGGTCGCGCCCCTTCATTAACAACAGTGGGCGGGACGGGTGACCCTCGACCCTTGGCGAACCTCCGCTCCCATTCGCCCAACCGGTTCCAGGTTGACGAACTATGGCCCCCCAATTTTATCAAGTCACATACCCGTTTCCGTAAATCTTCTACCTTGCCGGCGCTTTCCATGTTTAGTTCCTGAGCGATTCGTTCCAGATCCTCCTTCCGGCAGTGGTATACCCATCCTAGACTCACGCCCGGGTTTTCGCATCCTTCTTCTTCCACGCTTTTGTTGTACTCCATGGTCGTTGCTCGTGCAAAATTTTTTTCTTAATTTATTCAATTTTTATTTAATTTATTTCAGTTTTATTTAATTTATTTAAATTTTGTTTATTTAATTTTTCTTTTAGCTGTATTTAATTAAATTTTTTTTTATTTAATTTAATAAAATTTTTTTTTATATAATTTATTAAAATTTTTTCTATTATTTATTTAAATTTTGTTTAATTAAATTTCATTTAATTTATTTCCTTTCCTTTATTTAAATTTTATTTAATTTATTTAAATTTTATTTAGCTTTATTTCAATTTTGTTTATTTAAAATTTTTCCACTCTCGTCCCACTGTACAACGATCAGCCACCACGCCCAATACCAATTCCAATGCTCGGGTATTGGCATGTGCTGCACTTTCACAGCCAGCGTTCGCGCTGCTCCGCTGTGATCACTTTCACGACCGACACTGCTTCCCGCGATTTTAGCCGTTTTCAAGCCGAACGCTCACGTCTGTCTTTTCGTTACTCCCGTTCGCTTAGTTGGTGCGTCTTCTTTCACCGTCAACTTCGCTGCACGTGCCCTCTAAGCGTAGACCGATTTGCTGCTTAACACACACCAAATAATTTTTTTTCGCGACGACTGTACGTTTGACAAATTTTCTAGCGCCAACTGACCATCTGGCACCTTTTATTGCCCTCGCCGTTACTTTCAGTTTTTTTTTTTGAACGCGCGCGCGATCTACGGGGTATGACCGGGTATGTCCGACTATCACAATTAATACTTATTAGTAACATGTTTGGGGTTTTTACTTCCAAATTATATTACTCCTCTTTCGCTTGGGTCCCTGCTCGGGCGCCACTTGTAAAGTAGTTATTTTGCCGGGGTACAGATCTCAGTCTGTCCACGGCCCACGTCACAAGATATTTATATTTAACATCAGAGACGTTCGCGAAGTGGAGGTAAGTATCGCGATGTTCGACCCGGTGTCTTAAGATAAGTACAGCAAGCGAGTGTCTCAGCGGTTAGGGGTCGTCCAAGGTCAACCTTTGCACTGCCGCCTCCAGCCGCGCAAATCGCGCTATCACTTTGTTAAATGCCGACCACCGATTTCTTTAGCGCGTTAACCCTCTGTCCAGCATCAGTAACTCCCAAGCAAAACGCGCATGTCTTTCTTTTAAACCATACTTTCCATTTATTTTCTAACTTCTCGCGCCGTTTAACATTCCGCGATCGCGTCTTTACCCTTGCGCATTCTCTTTCCAACTCCTCTTGCTGGTCTCGCACTTCAGGTCAGCGCGCTTCTTCGCTGCCCTCGCTCGCGACAATTGGGTCGCGTGTCGCGAGCGTGCCCTCGCTCATTTGTCGCCGGCTTCGCTGCCCGGCTCTCTTGCTGCGCTGTGACGTACTGCCGAACTTGTGTTTGTTCTTCTCCTTCGTATACTATTAACTTATCCATATTTTACTAACAGCTCTATTTATATTCATTTCATTGTAATTCTCGTGACTTATATAGTGATACCCAATGATAGGTAAACATTATTTATAATGATTAAACAATAAGTAATAATTAAATAATCAGTATGTAAGTAATGACTAAATGATAAGTATGTATATAATTAATGATTAAATAATAGGTAGTAATTCTTTATAATTTCATTTCATAAGTGTTTCTAATCTTAAGTCTATATGTGTAGGAGGCTCCCGCCGGGCCTACTTCACAAACATTTATAGCGCAATACCTTTTTCATTATATTCCATATGCGTGTTTTATGTGACGTATATTAGCAATAAGTGCGGGCGACTGCGATAGCAATAGCGGATAGAATTTGCATATTGTTTGTTTCAGTTGCCCCTGCGCTCAGTGGTCTTTCAAGGCAAGCGGCTGCCCATAGCTCGGGAACCACGGAAGATATTTTGATTTGGTTTTCTGCGTTAAGTTTTTAAGGACATAAGAAAAATTTTTTTTTTTAAATTATCTTGTTAACTCCCTTGTTTGCAACATATCAGGTCGAAATCTGGGAGTTAAGCTTGTTTTTATAATGATGACATTTGTGGAAAATATCATCGGGATGGGTTAAGTATAATAAGGGTATATACTTTGTGATGCAAAGGTAAAAACTGCAAGTCATTCCAATAACAAATTGCTTGCACTTCTTGCAAAACCCTTCCCTATGAGTGAAGCTTTCACGCTTTTAAAAGGCATTTCAAAATTTATTTTTTATTGCAAGCAGCAAATTAAATTACTCAACACGATAGCGAACAGCTGAATTTGCAAAGTTAACAGACTTGTGCGATAAACTGAGTATTCACGACAACAGCGTTGCAAAATTACACTTTTGCACATTTGCAACACAAAGTGAACAACCAAAATATTTTTAAAAAGATTTTCGTTAACAATTAGTTCATTTTAGGACATATTTAAATGAGTACTACAGTTGAATGCACTGCGACAAAAAAAAAAAAAACTGATCTATTGTGCCCCTTCTTGGCCTATAACTCTTCCATCAGGCTCAGATGTTGCACAAACGCAACTATCCTTGTCGGGTCGATGGTTTCTAGATCACATTGCAGCACAATATGGTTTCCTGGAAGACTACATCGTTTCCTTTCGAAGGCTACGCATTCTGCTATAATGTGCAAGGTGGATTCTCTTTTAATTCCGCAAAATCTGCAAATCTCCCTGCTAGCTATACCTAGCTTGGCTATGTGACCTCTTAGTCTACAATGACCAGTCAAGAGACCAGTAAGTATTTTTTTACCCATTGATATTTTTTGCTTAAACCGTTTGAGGTTATAGCTACCCAAGAGAAGCTTTGCTTGTCTGAGTCCTGGGTTCCTTGCCCAGCTCGTCCTTCTTTCGCTTCTAGGCTCCTGCTGTATTGTGTTTCTTCCTTACCCACAAAACGGCTCAGGTCCCATGAGGGGTGCTACTGCCCCAAGTCTTGCTTGCTTGTCTGCCTCTTCGGTCCCTGCAATGTCGACATGTCCCGGGAACCATCTAAGGGCAAGCCTATTATGTGATCTCTTGACCTGATTTCGGTCCTACTAGGGCCATTATTCCTGCTTGTCTATCGGATAGGATGGCTTTATCTTTACTCCGATAGTAACTTTTTAATTAAATTCCACACACGTACACATACCTCAGCTTTGTGTGAAGTTAGCTGAGGGCTTATCACACCAAGACCCGAGTCTTGTTGCGTTAGGAAGCCATCCATTTTATGGTGTGAGGCTTCATGCTGTGGAACTCTTCTAGACATGTCCACCCTTTTTTATAACAGAGGTGATCTTAAAACTTTTGACCGAACATGTGTTCGCCTTTCAGTTCGTCCCTTGGCTGTCCCAGTAGTGGAAGTTCACCCGATAGCATATTTGACTCTACTCGACTTTGAATGTGTCATCTCCCAACGTCATTAAAGAACATTCCAAAGAGGGTTGCCTTTTAGTGCAGCGTAATTGAGTGATGGAGTGGCGTTATCTCCAAAAGAACCTCTAGCGGTGATGTGGGACATCGCTTCCGTGATTTCAAAACATTCCATTCATTTCCATGCTTTTGATCCTGCTTCTGCAAAGTGAATTGCTGTGCCTTATCCCCATATGCAGTCACCCTATACGTGAGCATGGGTCTTACTACCATAAGGTATAGCCATCTTATTATCTTTGGCAATGTTCCCCATGACTTTCCGGCTATGTTACGACAGGTATACAGCGCTCTGCAACATTGTGCAATCGTATTGTGGACGTGGATGCCAAAGTTTAATTTGCTGTCAAAAGTAACCCACGGCACTTTACTGCCTTGCTGGTTTCTATTGGACTTACACCAATCATTTGTGATCCCAAGTCCCAGTTGAACAGTGTCACAAAGACTTTCTTCATATTTGCCCCGAGCTATTATTACCCCTGTGGCAAGTCTACTTAATAGTTCGTCTACTAGTAAACTCCATATGAGAGGTGATAAAACCCCTCCTTGCGGACAGCCCATTGTGTTGTTACTGTTACGGTACTATCTTGTTTAGATACCGCAGCCTGTCTGGACCCTAGTAGGGATGAAATCCATCTACTGGTGTAGACACTTCCAGGTGTCCTTGACAGCATAATGAGATGTGCAGTCAAAAGCACCTTCAATGTCTAAAAATGCACAGACTGCTACTTCTTTATTAAGTACTGCGGCTCGCAGCGGTGCAGCTCATACAGGGCAGTGTCCGTAGACCTACCTGTCCTGTATGCATGCTGCGTTGCCTGCAGTGGACTCTGTGTTAGCAGAGTACTCCTAATATTATAGTAAACCAGCTTTTTCAACGTTTTCGACAAAAACGATGTTAAGCTGATGGGTCTGAAGGACTATGGGTTAGTGATATATTTCTTCCCAATCTTGGGGATGAAGACCACGCTAGCTCTACTCCAAGTGCTTGGTATATGACCAAGGATTTTCCTTAGAGTGGGTAGGAGTATTTCCTGTCCCTGTTGAAGGAATACCGGTAATATGCCATCCAGACCAGGAGATTTGTAAGGCTGGAAGGATCCAATTGCCCATTTTATTTTCTCTGCTGTAACCGTCGATTTCGCACATGCCTAGTCAATGGCCGTTGTTCTGTACTGGACCTCTGTTTCAAATGATTCGGACTATTGCCAGGGGATGCTGCCAAGAAAGTGCGTCTCAAACAGATTATCTTGTCTTTGCATATCGATGCTCGCATATGAATAGTTTTTACGCTTCAGGGATAGATTATCCTCCGGCACCCTCTTTGATAATGCTTAATGGAGACAGACTTTTTCTCTCGTAATTGTTATACTTTTGCATTCGCTGTATGCATCTCATGACCCATCCCTCTTGGCTTTATTGAAGAGGTGACGGGTGGTGAATCGCAGTCTGTCAAGACTGTGATCGCAACATGGGGAATTTTTTTCTCCGCCTTCTCCCATGAGCAGCTTCCTTCATATGCATTTATAATGCTACAATTCAGGTTTCGATCAACTCTTTCTAGCGCACCCGTGTTTCTTGGTATTCCAGAGTTTTCGCAGGCTAGGTTAATTTCTAGGGTAGACCTACATTTTTCCTAGTTTGTTTTTTTGGGGTTGCGAGATTCTCTGAGATGTGGGCTAAGAAACCGACTAATCAGAGTAATGTCTTATACCTATTCTCAAATTATAGTTACAAATATCATTTTCGATTAGACTTCACCAATTTCTTAATTATTATTGAATATAAAGGTGGTCCTGCACTCACCCCTTTTGTTGATGGCCGTGCCCTATATTGAGTGGTTCATGTTGTCATCGCAGCCGATTATAACCGACAGCTTTTCTCTCCTGCAGTTGTCCATCAGCTTTTCCATTTCCCGTGGCGGGCAGTCCACATCCCCTGCAAAATAGTCAGATGCCACCACAAAAAGGGGGGGCGTTTCCTCTTGCTCTTACGGCAATCGGTACGTAGTCCCTAGTGAGGAATTCTAAAACAATAATAGAATTAATACATTTATTTATCATGATACATGCTCTAGGTATAATATCTCTTTGAACCCAGATTACCTTAGAGCCAGCGGTGTACAGGCCTTTAATGCCATGGCTCCCGTGCACGGGCTAGCCCAAGATGTTGGTTGATAAGAGTCATGGTGACGTCACCTGCTCATCTGCCATGTGCAGCTCCTCAGCCAACTCCTGCGAGGACATTGGTACCTCTCAATCCATCCTTCCAGCTTTTCTGGAACGAGCATCATCTCTGCCAGGTCCTCATCGTCAGCCCGAAACTCTGATAAATCGGTGGCATCTGCCAGATGAACGCTCGTAATAGTGGTGGTGGGAGTATGCGTGCAGTTCCCGAACCTGTCGTTTGGGCGGGGGCATTCCTCGCGCCAACACTCTTCTTTTTCAAAGCACTAACGGGGATGGTCCCGTAGTGGAATGAAACCTGGTGGCCCCTCGCTACTATCTCATCCTTGGTTGCCTATCAGCATTAGTACACCTCTGCCTTTCGTCCTCCTCAATAGCACTTTCCGTGTTATCTAACACTCATTATAAGCTCCTATATTCATCCCTCCAATATCGCTCACAACTGCAATGACATTAAAACCACACTTGCTACATTTATCTATTTTTTCTTCCATCTTGCTGTCGAAATTATAAAAAATCAGCTGCTTCCATTTTGGGATCAAACCTATAAATACTTATGTTATCAAAATTGCCTCATAAATTAATTTAAAAGCTCTAAGCATAGCGACTTGAACACAATCGACTGGACCCAACGTTTCATTCTTTGGCTTGTCATAACAATATATTCTTTGACTATCATTTCGTCGAAACTTAACGCACAAATTTTTTGAGCTGTGTTTAAATGAATTTTACCCAAAATGTTGAGAACAAGCTGAATTACACATAAATGAAATTTCTGTGCCAACGATTGAAGTGTGCGTTTAGTGGGTAATGGGAATAGTTTTTCCGTATAATACGTGTCACCTTTCGATAATGATGAAGCAATCTAAAAAAGTGGTTGTTTTAATATGAGAGTTTCACAAAATCGCTTATTGCTCTTGAACTAATGGATCAATTTTCTTCTAATAAATTTCAGCTAAGCATCCAAACTTACAATGAAATAATATTTATATTATATAAATTGATATCATTATCTATAAAAAAAAAAGTGGAAACGTTGCAGTCGGACGCAACCGACTGCGGTATTCCCGATACCAGTAATAAAATCGATTAAAAGAGACCTGATTGCAATGGGGTGCAGGAACGGCAGGGGTGTACGCTTTTATAATGAAATTCATTTGAAGAAAATTGAGCCATTGATAACCACAGCTCAAAAAATTTGTGTTTTAAGTTTTGACGAGATGATAGTCAAAAGAATATATTGTTATGACAAACCAAAGAATGAAACCTTGGGTCCAGTACATACAATTTATTTGGCTCCAAAACTTTAATGCCGTTTTTTTGGGTCGTTAACAGTTATCTTCCTACCAAATTTGGTGACTCTAGCTTAAACACTTTGCAAGATACACGCATTATCGCTTTTAGCAAAGCGTTGGGGTGCTTGAAGGCGGCTAGGGCTTGGCATCCAAAGTTTTTTGTAGCGTATTTTGGGGTCGTCATCGCCTATATTGGCGCCTAAGTTGGTGGCTTTAGCTCAAAAACTGTAAAAGATTTGGGCATTTCTGTTTTTAAACCGCGGGATGGAGTCGGACTGGGTTGGTGGGGCTTCAATACTTTGATGCAGTTTTTTGGGGGTTGTTAATAGCTATCTTCTCCCCAAATGTCACTTTAATTTACTATGCCATAGATCAATACATTTGCAGATTTTTCAGTCTCTAAAATGAAGGGTGTGGAAAAAAGTTGCGCACATACGGACGGAAAGACACCATGACGTACATTGCACAAACCCAATATACTCTTTACCGTCGGTATCGAGTATAAAAAGAAAAATTTATACTCAACAAACAACACAAATAAACTTTTTAAAGGAACTTAACGATTAAATTATTATCACACAAGCAGACAAATGAAACAAAACTGTAATTTTATACAAGAGAGAATATCATGGTAAGATACAACATCTTCTTAATGACAAAACAACATACAAAACAATATCAACATACACAAAAACTAATCATGAAAAACAGCCCAATATTCAATTATTTGTATAAAAACAAATTCATAGACATAAAAACAATACTTAGAACATTTTGATCAGTAGGTAACAAACCAAGACTTTACGGATTGCCAAAAACACACACAAATCGGAACTTCACTGAGACCCATATTCGCGTCAACTCAAGTTCCGTGCTACAAATTGGCAAATTATTTATAAAGAACATACAATTAACTCAGTGCAACGTAAGGAACGCAACAGATTTAATGAACGATATAAAGGATGATGTTATTTCACTCTTCACTAACATCCCTATTAACGCCGCAACAAAAAACAATAGACAGATGGACAGACATCAATACACACATCCATTTATAAAAATTAAAACGATGCTTATCCATAAAAGCTATCCGATATATCTGACAGACAAATTAATAAATGACGTCACAGATAAACCTGATAACACAAAAAGTCAATCTCAGTCGTCAACAATAACCCAAGAAACGATAGGTAAACAATACATAAGCATCCCGTACATAGAAGTCATAGCGAACAGAGCAACTCTAGCGAAGCTGATACCAAAAGACAGCACAGAGTACTTTACATATGCTTACAAAGCCCACAACACAACCAGAAAATTGTTTACGAACACGAAAGACAATATTGACAGATACAAGCAAAACAAGTAGAAACGTTGCGGTCGGACGCAACCGACTGCGGTATACTCGATACCAGTAATAAAATCGATTTAAAGAGATCTGATTACAATTGGGTGCAGATACGGCAGGGGTGTACGCTTTCACAAAGATTGTCTGATTCAAATGGGGATACCAGAAGCTATCTTCCTTGCCATATTTTTTATACCACAAACCAATAATTGTTAATATCAAGCCCTAATGCATAAAACAAAATACGATTAAAATGTATAAACGAAAATATTGAAACAAATTTTTTAATTGAAATTATCATTTTATTCTGTGTACTAGCATTTATATTAAGGTGTTGAATTTAAATATATTTTACTCATTTTAATTTAAAAGTCATTAAGTCTTTTTTGTTTGATATATTTGAAATGTTAAATTTTTTACTTAAAATCTTAGCTGCCTTGTAAGCGACACAGCCCATAGGTCAAGCCGAAAGCACAGACCGTCGATTTTTTTCTTATTTTCTTGTGTTGCTGTTTATATGCATGAAATACACAACAGAGCGCGTGTCTTAACTGTCTCATTGGGCTGCTTCTCTGCATCTGAGCGCAAACAAAACAAAGCGAATGCAAAGCAGCAGACACATCGTTTTATGTTCGTTAGCTTACGAGTAGCAAGACTTAGTCCTTTACAGTTATTCGCCGCCGCTACCATCATACTCAGATGAATATGTATATGCAATTTCGGTCGATCTCAGTCCAGCACGCCACTCGAAATTTGTTTGCATGTATTCAACTGAGTCATTAAGCTACCCTCGCCTAAAGATGTTAACAAATTAAAAAAGACGGGTCAAATAGGACTGACTGCTAAAAGGTACGGATACGAAAGGAGTGTAAGCTTCGTTCAAAAATAAGCTGATGCACACCTTTCAGTGATGCCACCGAGATACACGCTGGCAGTAGTATGAGTGTACTTGGACCCAAAAACTTATGCAGATCTTTTTTAAATTGTAACCAGTGATCTCCTTACTTACATTGGCTGCAAGTATGCGGAAAATATGTGGATAACTGAATATCGACAGTATTCAGTTATTGAACTTATTAAATTTGAGTCCCCCAGTAGGCAAAGAAATTCAATCTTGACACTTTATCTGTCTCGGCCAGAGAAAAAGATACAGTGGACCCTTGGCTAACGTACTTAATTCGTTCCAGCATCTTGTTTGTTATGCAAAACATTCGTTAAGCAAATAAAAAACTGAATATGTGTTGGACGGAAGGAGACAATCTGAACTGGAAAAAAGAAAGAGTTTGGAAGAGACAAATTTTTTAGAATGGGTACATGCATACCTATTTTTTTATTCAAAAACTGTCTAGAGTCGTTTGTTTCTGACGGGAGTTTCGTTGAAAATGAGACACAGCACTATCATTGAATAATTCTGTTGCACGTATAGCCACTGACTAATTGAATTGATGCTTTTTAACATATGAAGCCACAGACTCCCATGCTTTGAGCATTTCTCTGATTGAACTAGACGGTTGCTGATCTTCTGTTATCTCCTCGTCTGATAAAGTCCGCTCCTCAACATCTTGCTGCAAAGCACATTGCAGTTCTAAAAGCTCTTCGTTAGTCAGATCTTCACTGTGTTCTGCCACAAGCTCAGCAATTTCATTGCTATCCACCTCTAGCCCAATCTGGTCAGCCAAAAATATAATTTCGTTGGTTATTGGATCCGTCAAAAGTACATTCGCCAAAGCGTTCGGGCCAAAGTTTTTTCCAGGAGAATTCGAGTGTTCTTTAAGTAGCGCCTTTCCATGCCTTATCAATAATTTTGAGCCAAGCAACAATGTGGAAGTGATCTTTCCAAAAATTTTTAAGAGTGAAATTAGTTTTTTCAGTCACTTCAAAGCAATGCTAAAAAAGTTCTTTAGTGTAGAGCTACTTGAAGCTAGAAACAACTTGCTGATCCATGGGCTGATGCAGTGGGGTTGTGTTAGGAGGCAAAAAGTAAATTTTTATGAATTTCAACTCTTCAGTGAGATCATCTTGTAAGCCTGGTGGGTGTGAAGGAGCGTTGTAAGCAAGGCACAAAGAAGCAAATTCATCTGAATCAAATATTTCTGCACAGAGAGGCCAAAAACTTTATTGATCCACTCAGTAAAAATATCACGTGTTATCCAAGTTTTACTGTTGGACTTCCACATGACATTTAGCTTGCATTGACGACGTTATGCTTTTTAAAGGCACGTGGATCTCTGAATGATAGACAAGTGGTTTTATTTTCAAGTCGTTCAAGTTTGTGAGTTCACCGACAAAAATCTTTGCTTCCTTGGCGTCTGAGCTTGCTACTTCAGCATGTCTCATAACGCTATTAATAGCAGTAAGTTTTTTAAAATTCTCTAACCACCCCTAACTTGCTTTGAACCTTCTCCTCTTGCTGTTGATGTCCCTGGCGACTTTTCAATTATATTGGTGAATAACATTTTAGCCTTTTCACAAATTATATTCTTCGAATATGTGTCACCTTGTATTTGTTTTTCGTTAATCCATATCAGAAGCAATCTTTCAATCATCGAGAATTTGTGGTCGTTGCGAAAAAACTCTTTATACTCCCTTTGCAGCATTCATTACCCATTAAGCTTGTCCTTATTCTTAAGAAAAGTAGAAATCGTTGATTTCGATAAGTTGAACGTACGTTCTAAATCAGCAAGACCCTAACCTCGTTTATGTTTTTGAAGTATCTTAATTTTCAACTCAATTGTTATTTTGGCTCTTTGATTTTTCTCTCTCTCTCTCTGGTTCTTTAATTGAGGGCATGTTATTTTGCAACTTATAGGCATATAGCTTAAAACTTCGGGGGCGCTGGGAGCGGAATGGGTGGGCGTGGTTCCAACATTTTTGATGCAGTTTTTTGAAAGTTGTTAGTAGCTATCTTCTTTCGAGTTTATCGATTTACCAGCCCCCCAGTTATCCGAGAACCCCAATCTTAACACTTTATTTTACATGGCCATAGATAAAGACATTTGCAAAGTTTCAAGTCTCTAGCTTGAAGGGTGTGGTAAAAAGTTGCGCACATACATACACACAGACCGACAGACACCATGACGGACATTGCACAAACCCAATATACTCTTTACCTTCGGTATCGAGTATAAAAATACCATACCAAACAGCTGTGTTCGCAGCAGCAACAGCCGCTTGACCAACAACAATAACATTTGTGCATTCCAATTGCACTCATCACTATTGAGCTTATCCTAAGCTATCTTTCAATGTTTCCTTTATAACTTATCCGTAACGCATCGGCAATTCTTTAAACGTTGCCGCATGCACTTTCCTCTTCTAGTTCTTGAAACACATTCGGTGTGAACAGTTCATACAACATTCGTATTGTGAGGATAAATGCAAATAAATATTCGATTTAATTTGTAATTCTGTCTGCCTTTCATTTTGAAAATAATAGCGCTAAAAAATATTAGTGCTCAAAACATTGGTGACCCCGACGTGATTCGTTTATTACATTTTTTTAGTTTGCACAACAACAAGTCGGTTTTGTGCAACTTTAAACAATTAATACGTCACGAATAAACAATAAGCATTTACAAAATTAATATGTGCATAGTGTATATGCAGTTTCATATATCTCGGCATATGCATACATATATATATTAATCCACAATTAACTGCGCGGATCGTACAGTGTATTTAATCCGCCAATTTGTCATTCTCGTTCACTTTGTGCAATGCTTGCATTCTGCAATCGGCAGAGCATTTGGCACCTGCATACATACGCACAGTTAAGTACATACGAGCAACCATCACCCGCGCTACCCGCTCGTAGTGTGCGATCGGCACAAGACAAGTGAACATTTTGTCTATTACCCTTTGGTTACGACCTTTGTATATAAGAAACTGTTCGCAGGTCAGTGACCTTTTATGCGGCCTTGGTTTCGATTTTTGGTGCGTTTCTACATATTGCTTTCGTGCTTTCACACAGCGTTTTTTGAACAGTTTCGGCGTGCAATTTTCGTACATCTTCGCAACTATTTGGTGTACTTGCAAAACAAACAGTGTCCAAGTGTATAAATTATTGAATGTTGCACTAGCGCGAAAGCAATGTTGAACAGTGTCGGTGCGCAGTTTTCGTACCAGTTCACCATAAGCATTAAAAAACATTTAATAAATTATTGAATTATTGAGAACATTTTCAAACCTTGTGTCGGTGCGCAGTTTTCGTACATAACATAAAATATAAATCAAATAAAAGGAAAAATAAAGCACTTGAGATAATTTGCATAGTTATACATAATTTTGCGCGGTTGCTTAAGCTAAACCTCAGCAATATCGACTGAGACTTACAAGCGAAGGGCAGCATCGTTTCTTGTACAATTGCAGCGTCTCAACGAGTCATCAACGCCTGTTCTTTTGGAGGCATTATCGAACATAGAACTAATTGTTCGTTTAGAGCTACTCAAGAAATTTGAGCTTAATTTCAACTCAGCTCACGACCGGCTAGAAGAACTGGATTACGACGAAATAGGGAGTGAGTTGCGTGAAAGCTTTGACGTCATGCTTGTAGACGTAATTACTCATATCCGATCTCGCCTTTGCCCTTCGCAGGCGCAACTTTCAACATCGTCAACCACGCAGATCAATTTGGATGCAACTCAGGAGCCAAACTTAAATTTTAATACGTCAACCGATCGTCCTCGTCGAGCTCGTTTGCCAGAGCTCAAGGTTCCGCAATTTTCTGGAGGCTACACAGAGTTTGCCAGCTTCATTTCGATGTTTGAATCGATTATAGACAAGGATGTGTATTTGACTGACATTGAGCGTTATCAGCACTTGCGTTCTTGTCTGTCGGGCTCAGCACTTGATGCCATATCATCCCTCGAACTGTCTGAGGCCAACTATCAAGTGGCTCTCAGCATATTACATAAACGCTTTCATAATAAATGCCTTGTATTTCAGTCACACATTAAAGGAATCCTTGGGCTCAAGAAGGTAGAGACGGCGTCGGCAGACAAACTTCGTGAATTGTCGGACAAAATTATTGTTCACATGCGTGCTTTGGAGACACTCGGCTCTGCACAGGAGATTGCTGGATCTATCATAATCAATATATTGCTCGCCAAAGTGGACTACGCAACGCAGATCAGCTGGGAAAAGAGTATCGCCTTGAACAAAATGCCCTCATCTGAGGAGTTTTTTATGTTTCTCGAGATCCGATGTCAAAGGATGGAGACCATGCAGCACACTATGTCGAATTCCCCGGCATTAAAGGGCAACCCAACTACACATCCATTCAGAAAGGTGCTTGTAGCGACACAAACCAACAACGCATGCTGTTTTTATGGCATCTCAGGGCATCTCATATATGCGTGCCATAAATTTGGAAATTTGTCCCCATCTTTACGTTTCAAGGAAGCAAAGAAACTTGGACTATGCATTAACTGTCTAAAGAAAGGACACCAAGCACAGTCATGCCAAAGTCGAAACTGTCAGACTTGCAATGCTCGGCATCATACTCTATTACATTTTGATGCAACCCGGGAAACGTCATCGCAGTCGTTGACCACTGCTTTCTCACTTCAAGTTTCAACCTCGCTTGCGCCTCTGGAAATGGCGCTCTGTTAGCAACAGCAATTGTGCTAATTAGAGATCGCTCTGGTTCCCTAATTCCAGCACGTGCTTTGCTACACTCGGGTTCGCAGCTTCACCTGATCACCTCTCACTTGGCCCAGCAGCTGCATGTGAAGAGAACTCGCTCTTCAACGATTATCTCCGGTCTTGGTGATGCTAGCGTACACACTTCAGGATTTACCGTCGACCTTGGACTGCAGGCTCAGCATTCAGATTATTTTACATCAATCAATGCATTAATTGTTCCTACCATTACAGACTGTCAGCCCAGCAAGTCGATCGACATCTCAACGTGGAGTATTCCCTCCAACATTCAATTGGCAGACCCAGCGTTTCACAAGCGACAGCACGTCGATCTCCTCATCGGAGCAAGCATGTTTTATGATCTTCTCTGTGTCGGCCAAGTCAAACTTCTGCCAGGTTTGCCTCTGTTGCAAAAAACTCGACTTGGCTGGGTCGTCACTGCAGGATGCAAAACAAACGGTAGTGGTTCTCTATTCGCTGTTTGCGAGCCATTTGATGAGTGCTAAACTTCGGACGATAGGCTTGAGCATATTGTCAGGCACTTTTGGGAAGTTGAAAGCTGTGGTAAAAGCAACGCACAAGTAACAAGGGAGGAATTACAATGCGAGGAACATTTTACACGAACAGTCTCTCGCCTACCGTCGGGCGAATAATCAGTTATGCTGCCATTTAAACCAAGCTCTGAAAACTTGGGCTCTTCGTATAGTCAAGCCTACCAGCGTTTTTTAAATTTAGAGCGTAAACTTGAACGGAATCCTAACGTAAAACAACAATACTCGGCATTTATTAAGGAGTACCTCGAATTAAAACATATGTCGCTCGTTCAACCGGAATCCACAGGTTCCTGTCGCTATTTTCTGCCTCACCATTGCGTATTCAAGGAAGATAGCACAACAACAAAGCTACGTGTCGTTTTCGATGGTTCCGCTGCAACCTCTTCAGGCGCGTCCCTCAACGATGTTCTCATGGCTGGACCTGTCATACTGAAAAAACTATTCAGCTTGTTGATTCAATTTCGCACGTATGCTGTAGCTCTCACTGGAGACATCTGCAAGATGTATAGATGCGTTCGAGTGAGCTGCTCTGACACATATTTCCAGTGCATTTTATGGCGGAATTCTCCAAGGGAAAACATTAAAGTGTACAAGCTTTACACTGTGACATATGGAACGAAGTCTGAAATTCTGTGGATGAGGCTATTGAAAAGATGCAACAAACAACAGAGCTCCTTGCCCGAGGCAACTTTCAGCTTCGAAAGTTTTGTTCGAGTCATTCGAATGTTTTAGATGGAGTACCTGAGTCTGAAAGAGAAACTTGTCTCAAATTTGATGATGACAGCAACTTCATAAAAACACTCGGTCTATCATGGGATCCTGGATCTGATCAGCTTCTGTTTTCATCGGCCCCAGCGCAGCATGTTGCAAGGCCTTGCAAACGCTCTATTTTATCGGCAATAGCACACTTTTACGATCCTCTTGGTCTTATAGGACCGGCTATTGTAAAGGCAAAAGTGTTTTTGTAGCATTTGTGGAAGGCGAAGCTTGATTGGGACGAAAGCTTGCCACTGGACCTCAGCACATCTTGGATGGAGATACACAATGGCTTCAACAATTTTCCATATCGTTTCCTCGTTGCGTTCTCCCCTTGCACTGTCCTATAGAGATACACGGATTCTGTGATGCCAGCATCGACGCATATGGAGCTTATATCTATGTCGTATCAAAGGGTCAGCAACCTTCGAGCTACCTGCTCTGTTCGACATCTCGTGTCGCGCCTTTGAAGACACTTACTGTACCGCAGTTGGAACTGTCTGGAGCCAGGCTTCTTGCTCAGCTCATGTTCGAAATGGCTCTTTTTACTGTTGGTCAAACTCATCCATAGCTCTGTCGTGGATTCACAATGAGCCTGCCCGATTCAACATATTCGTCGCAAATCGAGTAGCTGCCATTCAGGAATTGACGGCCAACATGCAGTGGCGTCACTTTCCCACAAATGTCAACCCGGCAGACATCCTTTCTCGTGGAATGCTTCCGAGTCAACTTGCTCAACTGGATCTGTGGTTATGCGGTCCTCAATTCGTGACCTTAGATAAGAATTCCTGGCCTCATTTACATGCTGTCGACGAGCCAAGCCTGGAGGTTCGAAAGAAGGTCTTCATCGTAAGCGCACCATCATCGGACATCGTCTCTGATTGCAAATTTGTAAACTCCTTCTCCAGCTTGCAACGTGTATTCGCTTACGTTTACAAATTCATCAGAGGAATACGACACCCTGGACTCTACGTGAGTGACATTCATAACAGCAAATGCTTATTAGGTTTATTCAGTGTCGAAGCCTAAGTCAAAACATCAGGGAATTGAAGGAAAAAGGAGTAGTTTAAGGTTCCAGTTCAATTGCATCCTTGTGCCCGTTCATCAAGGAGTTTGGACTTGTTCGTGTGGGCGGTCGTCTAAAAATCTCAAATTTGCCGTTCGATTCTCGCCATCCAATCATTTTACCTAGAGGACATCCAGTTCCTGTCTCAGTTATGGCACATTTTCACGAACGCAACTTGCATGCTTGACCCCGTGCACTTCTGGCTTCCATCCGGCTTCAGTATTGGCCAATTGGTGGTTTGAAGACTGTAGCCAAGGTCATCAACAAATCCATTAGATGCTTTCGGGCAAGGCCTCGGCTGTTAACGCATATTATGGCTGACCTTCCAAAGGAACGGTGCACAGGATCTCGAGCCATTGAGGTTACCGGTGTGGACTACTGTGGACCTTTCTTCTTGTTATAGGTTTTTCTTCGTTATGTATTTTATATATCCATCATTTGTTTAAACCATGTAGGTTTGTGTTGGCGTAAAGCATACAATTCATTACTAGAATGCGATTTGTAGTTTGTCATGTTTTTGCAGTATAATTTGCGTTTTCACTGTGTTCATGTCCACGACTCTTGAAGAAGAATCTTGGTTTGTTGACATCCACGACTCTTGAAGAAGAATCTTGGTTTTGTTGACAACAACTACTAAAGTAGTAATGGGTTGGCAGCATCATAAGAGGATAGTATCTTAACGAATAAGGTTTACTTTGCATTGAGAAAAACAAACTGATTTGACACGAGCATTAATGTTATGCCGAGATTAACTTACTGGCACTTTAACTGGTCATTGAGAAACCGGCCCTTAGTGATACAATATCGAAAATTTGCTCACTTGGTGAATTTTGCAGATTAATGATATTTAGTATTCCGGCTTCAGAATTAAGCCTTTGAAAAAATTTACCTAAATCTAGATTTTCATTGCAATACAAATCATATATTTGCGAATTGTGAAATTATTTTCTTTCTTAGTTTAAATAAACATTTGGAATTGTTTAATTTAATTTTCACAATTTTCTTTACATCGTTATTGCTAACGACTTAATAGACATAGGGCTCTTTCATTTCTTTTGGCAATTTTTGTTTTTCATCGGCGCAGATGTATTTCTGTCTTTTTGATGATCTTGTTTGGACCATCAATATGTTTATTTCTATTAAAGTTTATATTTATACTCGATACAGAAGGTAAAGATTATATTGGGTTTGTGCAATGTCCGCCATGGTGTCTGTCCGTCCGTCCATTAAACTCCATATTTTTCCACACCCTTCAAGTTAGAGACTTGAAACTTTGCAAATGTCTTTATCAATAGATGTTGGCGACCTCCAACCAAATTCATAAAAACTTTGGATGTCACGCCTATATATTCTGCCATAGCCACCCCCAACCGCCCTAACGCTTCGCTTAAAAACGTAATGCGTGTATCTTCCAAATTGTTTGAGTAAGAGTCATTAAATTTAGTAGGAAGATAACTGGTAACGACCCCCAAAAAACTGCATCAAAGTTTTGGGGACCCACCCACCCATTCCGCCCCCAACCACTCAACGGTTTAAAATCAAAAAATCCTATATCTTCTTCAGTTTTTGAGCTAGAGCCACCAAATTTAATACCATGATAGGTGATGACAACTAAACAATCGCAAACAAATTTTGGATGCCACGCGTATCAATACTGCCCTAGCCGCACCCAACCACCCAAACGCTTCACTAAAATTCGTAATGCGTGTATCTTCCAAAGTGTTTAAGCTAACGTCACCAAATTTGGTAGGATGATAACTGTTAGCGACTCCAAAAAAACTGCATCAGAGCCACGCCTCCTCCATTCCCCAGCCCCTCACAGTTGACAAACAGAAATGCTTATATCTTCCGAAGCTTTTGAGCTACAACCACCAAGCTTGATGCCGCCCCCACCAAATTTTTTAGGAAGATACCAATTGACATCATACAGAGACATGCAGCAAAACGTGCATGAATAATTAACATTTCTCTGGGTTTAATTTTATGTTGTGCTTTCTACATAGGTCAAAAATATTTGACAAGTTTTTAAGCACGTGCTACCCTTAGACCATAAGGTAATCGCGTGAAGCGATAAGTACCGGAGTTCGTGGAAAGTTAGTTATATTTCTAGATTTTTCTTCTAGTTCAATTTGATGAAATCCTGACATAAGATCAAGACATGGAAAATATTTTGCTCGTCTTAATGTGTATGAGATTTCTCTTATTCTTGGCAGCGGATTTTTGTCGGATATTTGTCTCAGTTTGGAAGTGCTTTCTTGGGTAGCAAGAGAAGTGGGCAATTATATTCAGAAATTGATGGTTCTACTATACCATCTTTTATTAGTTTTTCTACCTGTCTGTTTATTTCTAGCTTCTCTGTTTCTGCGTTTCTATAATAATTTATTTAGGGAGGTTTTACAATGTCAGCTTGTTTTGTTCCTGTTCCTGACACACATATTATTTTCACATAAGTTCATCTCACTCACTTTCAATCTGTAACCGGTCTCACTCGCACCCCAAATCGTTAATTTTGGACATAAGCATAAAACGAACATCAGGTGATCAAAGCTCATAGACAGCTTTAATACAATTTCGTAAATTTGAACATATTGTTCACGCTGACATTGTACACTGTCAGCGAGGGTTTTATTTTTGTAAAAGCTCCAAGCCAAGCTGACATTGTAAACCCTCCAATATACTGTAATTTTGTCTGCTAATCTTAATTTTTATTTGTATATAATTACTTGAAATTGCTACATAAATTTTTAAGTTTTTCTTTGAATCGCCCAGGGAATATTAATTTATTAATGACTTTATTAGTTCTATTGGTTGGCAAAAACCCTCAACTAAACGCTCCACGAGGGTGCCGGCTGGGCAATGGGCGTCGTGCTGCCTCGTCACAAACGAGGGGTACTCGGTGCGATTTGCCTTGCGGTGCCCAGATAAGGTGAACTCTTTACCACTCAAAGACTTAGGTACTAAGAGGGTAAATCAAAGGAAAGGCATCGTGGTTCGAGGTCCTTGGCAGTAAGGTTAATGCTATGGGTAGACGACCTCCCATAAAATAAAATCACGGGTTCGGATGTCAACCCAAACGTCGGTGGGAAAGGATGCTACCACCAGTGGGCACGGTGGGGAGTGGGGGGAGAAATCCTCTCTGCGTGTCGCCAGCAATCCACCAACCGTATTAGTTGGAGCAGTCCAGTTCGGTTGTAAAGATACTGCCACACAACCTTACAAACACAAAATGTGGCGCGCTACAGCAGTCCGTGGAGACTCGGATTGCGAATCCCACTTAGGGTAAACGACGGAGGCTGAGGACACATGTCTTCCGGACCCAAAGAGTACCAGTACCCCCAGTAGGGTCGAGCGCAAAAGGTAAAAGGAAGGTATGCGAGCCAAAGCTTAATACAAGGCCGCTCTTAAAATCAGGGCTCGGCTCACAAAATCCGAGCGAGAACAAATGATAAGGTCCGCCAGCTCGAGTGGGCCGACCGAAAGATCAAGGAGGGTAGGTCTCATTACGAGACGAAGCAAAACATGGCGTCCAAGGACGTCGGCTTAGCCAATAAGGTGGATGAGAGCTTGGCCGTAAAACGCCAGTGACAGAAGGTGGAGGCGCTACTGTTCAACGCACTTCTGAGACGTTCGGGCGAGGTGGACTCGCTTCCTATCTCTTTTGATGAAGCGGGCTGGCTCTCCAGCGTCAAAATTTTGAGCTGCAAGGATGACCACACCCTGAAGTGGGTCACCGGTGTCGTGGCTGCCCTGGATGCTCCGTGGGTGGGTGCCAAGCTGGAGGTAGTGAACAGAACTGGGATTTCGTTCGCGCCGAAGGAAAAACAACTCTTCCCGCGGGTCGTACCAGTGGAATAGGCGCTGCAGCTGTTGAAGTGACAGAACACAGACGTGCCAATGATTGATTGGAAGGTTAGCTAATAGTGATCCAGATCAGCAAGGAGGCGGGAAGATAGCGTGGGGCGTGGATATTGTCTACCTGCGACTCAAAAGTGCCACCCCGATGACAAAAAACGTATGCGTTGGAGGCGGGTGGGTGAGCGACCTGGCAGAGGTCACCTACGCTACAAAAAGACTAGAGCTAGAAGATGACGAGGATGCGGACATTACCGTTGTAGAAGTCCCATCCGTTGAGGATGGTTGAGTTGGAAGCTCAATGTGGAAGAAAGGGTGAATAAGGCTACCAATGCACTCTATTCATCGCAAAATATGTTGGGTATCACTTGGGAACCCTCACCAAGACTGACCCACTGGATTCTAATCTCAATTGTGCACCCCAGACTGCTCTATGGAATACTGGTATGATGGAAAGCCACAGAAAAGTCCACATACCTTAAACGAATGGAAAAAACGCAGCGACGTGCAATTATGTGCATCACAGGGGCGCTGAGGACCACACCAGCAAAATCACTAAAGACCATTCTGAACGTATACGACGTGGACATAAAGGAACGCCTAACAGCAAAAAAGACTGCAAACAACGTCTCTGCACGATAGGCAACATGACGGGCATAGTACAATTGGAAGGGAGACCATAGTCGAAACAGACTATATGACCCCAAGAAACAATTTTAACTTCACGCCCACGCTCCTAAGAGTTGATGACGGGAACTCAGGAGCGGAGCCGGCTGCTATTAACATATAAACAGATGGCTCAAAAATTAGGGAGGGGGTCGGAGCAGCAGTGTACTGCGCCGAACCACCCATGAGCCTGTCATACAAACTCTCAGACGACTCCATCATATTCCAAGCGGAGATATTTGCAATAAGGAAAGCAGCAGAAGCTGTCCTAAAAACAAACACAACACTCGAAAAAGTAAACATATTCGTGGACAGTCAGGCGGCTATTAAAGCCTTGCAGGCCCACCACATAAGCTCTCGGAATGTCCTGGCCAGCAAGGAACCACTAGATGTACTTAGCACTTCTAAAAAAATGCGCATCTACTGGATTCCAAGCCATCGAGGCTGCGAAGGAAATGAGTTGGCAGACACTCTTGCTAAGCAAGGTGCAATGGGACTCAACAGTTACACTGTGGAAGTTCCAATCTTCCTGCGCACGCTACATTCTTATATGGAAAAAAAGGCATGGGCTTGTGGGTCTAATGACAGGCTACTGCCTGGTCGCAGACAACGACGAATGCAGGAAATGCAAGGATCCAGGTGTCGAGGAATCGCTGGAGCACCTTCTATGCATCTGCCCTGCACTGGCAGCATAACGACTACACAGCATCCGTATACCCTTTCTAGCTTGACTCGAAGAAGCCAGCAAGCAGGAACCCAAAAGGCTTCTAGCGTTTGCACGAATTACACACACTCTATAGGACCTTACAGTGAGAAAGTCCCAACCATCTCCAACCACCGACTCCACTAAGGACCCTTTGCGGTCTATGTGTGACACTCCCCTGCGAGGGTCTGTCGGTCTTACCTAACCTAACCTAAGCTTTTAGTTCTATTGTTTGAATTTAGGTTATTTGATTGAATTTCATATTCTTTAAGTGATTCAAATTTGATTTTGGGATTTTGAATTTTGATGTGCTTATTGGTTGTATTTAAAATACTAACTATTGCGCTATTACTTTTAACGATACTGTTTGCTATAATTACCCCAGGTTATATTTCCTGGTTTGGTATCAATACATTGTCTTCATTAGTCAGTAGCACTATTTTTCTCATAACTTCTGATCTTGCTGGTAATAACATTGAGTTATCAATATCATTATGTAATAGTGGTACATGTATTTGGTATTTAATTGAATGTGGTTTCATGACGAACAATAATTCCATCGCATGGAACTAGAAATTCTTTGCTTACAATTTGAAAGTCATGAGTGATTATAAAATTATCGAAAAGTAGATCCATTGTTGATTGTCCAATTGATTGAATTGTTCCCTGTTTTGAACTTTGGTGATATAATTTATGTGTCGAATTTTTACTGCTGGGGGGTTGCGGGTTTTCCTAGCTACTTTGTGTAACTCGGACTTGGTTATTATAGATGTTTCCTTATTTCAGCTGCCTCTGTTCGAGCCACCTCGAGGGTTGCCTCTGCTATTGTTGTATCTATTATTGTTATATCTATAACCGCCTCTGTTATAAGGTCGTCTTCTGTAATTATTACTACCACGGTTTCCACCTCGATGAGAGTTGCACTGATAGTACAGTTCAGTGTTAGTTAGTTACAAATTTAGATATGGCATCATTCATATTGTTGAATGTGCCTGCCTGCATGATAAGTTTTACCTTATCTATTGTGCAGTTCTTTTTCATTGCCTTTACAGCTTGTGTAGTGCTGCATTTGTTAGCTAATTTCATTGACAAGCCAACGTTAATGTAAGCTCCTTCAAGGGCTTTTGTGAATTTTTCCACCTCTTGGGTGTATTGACTGGCTGTCTTACTCTTTTGTTGAACGTTAAGGAGCTTAGCAGATATAACTTCTACTGATTCTCCCTTAACTGAAGTTAACAATTTGGAAATTATAGCATTAATGCTTTGCTCGTTGCTTATTAAGTTTCTTGCATAACCTTTCAATTTTGTTTTTAGGTTCACCACAGTTATTTCATGGGTGCCTTTGAGCATATCAACTATTGCTAGAGCATCAATGAAACTTTGTTAGTTTTGCGATTGTACATCAAATTCTGGCAAAAGAGAAGAAGCTAGCTTCAAAAATTGTACTGTAGTTTGTGCCATGATGGGTTTGCTTGAGTCTGTATCTTCTAATGATTCTGTATCTTTGTTTTCTATTTGCTCCATTAGCTGAGGTTTATCAAATATCGCTATTTTTTTTGCTTTATTGGGAATAGATATATTGACATTATGTCTTTTTGAAATGTACACAAGGTTTTCTCATAAGTTTTAAGATTTGATTGTGACCGTAAGTAAATATAATGTTTCACCTTGTTATAAATTTTAGCCAAAATTTCAACATGTTTTAATTTTGTCTCATTTGATATCTGTGTACTTTTATTGAGACATTTGAATGATTTGTCAAATTCTGTTCCAATCCATTAAACTTGTTCTAAAATAGTTTTTTAACGTGGAATACGTTATTTAGCAGGTTAGGGGTGCAATTTGAAGTAAATATTTTTGCGACCACCTTCGCCGCGTTCATTTTGATTTTTTTTACTTTATACATACCCAAATGAAATCTTATTTATAATTGAATTTGTTAGCTTTCGAACAGTATGTAAATTATAATACTGCTACATATAAAGTTTGTGAATCCATAGGTAAATCAAGTTTTAAGCACAATAAATTTGTCATCATTTTTCATTCGCTTGTTTTAAGTGTACTGTATTAGCAATAAGTGCGAGCGGGCGCCATAGTGATAGCTAATGCGGATAGACTGTGCGTATAGTATTGTCTCAGTTGCCCCTGCGCTCAGTGGTGTTTCAAGCCAAGCGGCGGGCCAACGCACTATGGGCATTTTGCCAAAAAACTGGAAACCACGCAAGATATATGCTGTGCAACTTTGGATTGCTGCACTTTATCTTTTTAACCCGAGTGAAATTGCTCAGTACAGTTGGCAGAGACATGCTGGACCAATGATTCTTTTTACAGCCGCCTTAACGTGGAAAGTATAATCTTTCTTCCAAAAGTCTTTGCAGAAACGGCACATACTACCAGCGCTGCTGGAGCTTACTGTCACTGGATTACGGCCATTAACATTCGATACTTTCGCGCTATGTTTTTTCTTACTGCAAGCTTCTTATTGTAGAGGAACAATATAAACAAACATATGTTAGTTATTGTCGTATGGAAGCATTGTTTTGATTGATGATTTAAGCAACTGTCTACATCTTTGGCCGGTACAGATAAAGTGTCAATTTTGGGGTTCTACGCCTGCTGGGGTGAGGGCAAATCGATAAGGTCGATTGCTGCAAATTACTTATTTATTTGCACTTATTTCCCACATCCTTACAGCAAGAGCTACCAAATTTGGTAAGGAGATAGCTACTGGCATCCCCCAAAAAAATGCATCAAAAACTTTGGAGCCCACAGACCCCCCACATTGAAATCGGAAACGCCTAAATTTTCCAATGGTTTTGGCATGAAAATAAAATTAATTTAAAATAATTAAAATAAAATAATTAAGTTTAAAGTAAAATTTAAAATTATATGTAATTCTGAAAGTAAATTAAGGTTGAAATAATTATAAAGTTAACGTTAAAGCTCTGGGGAATTCAACAAGAACATAAGTGGCCCAACATTTGTTGCGTGGATTGGGAAAAACCCAGAAAAACCCAATCAGACCAGTGGTAGATTAGTGATTAGTTGTTACGATTAGATAAGGCAGAAAGGATAGATCGTTTTAGTATTGGCGTCGAGGTCTCCAGAGAGAACTGATGAGTCGATTTCACCATTAAGTAGATTAGTGATAAATACTACACTATGCATAATTCTGCGGTTTAACAGGGAAGGAAGATTAATTAAAAGAAGTCTACTTGAATAGGGGGGTAGGTCTATTCCAGGAACCCAGTTATAACATCTAAGCGCAAACAGAAGAAATTTCCCCTGCACAGATTCAATTCTATCCTGGTGAATCCCGTATTGCGGGGACCACTCACAAGATCTATACTCCAGGATGGGACGTACTAGGGATGTATATAGCGTTTTAGTAGTGTAGGGATCATTAAACTCTTTTGACCACCGCTTGATGAAGCCAAGAGCGATTATGGCCTTATTGACCATCGACGATATGTGAGAATCAAATTTTATTTGCTATCAAGAATGATGCCTAAATCTTTAATTTCAAAAACGCGGACAAGTGGTGAAGCATCAAGCACGTAGTGAGCAGTATGAGGGGAACCTCTACAAAATGTCATGATTTTACATTTTGAACAATTTAAATTTAGTAAGTCATAACGGCACCAAGCCGACAGTGCACCCAAGTCCGACTGCAGTAGGTTACATAGAGAATCATCATTATTTTTGGATGAAACATAGCTTTACATCATCAGCAAACATAAATACACGAGAATTAGTAATAACAGCAGGAAGATCGTTAATAAAAAGATTAAATAGCAATGGTCCTAGGTGACTACCCTGGGGAACACCAGAGGTAACAAAAATAGATTTGGACACAGAAGATTTAAAAACCGCTTATTGTGTTCGGCTACACAAGAAGTCAGAAAGCCACGACAAGAGTTTCGCTGGAAATCCAATAATATTCAATTTTTGAAGCAGCAAAGAATGACTTACGGAATCGAAAGCCTTACTAAAATCTGTATAAACGACGTCAGTTTGCATTTAAGCCTGGAACCCTTTGATAACGATTGAGGTGAACTAAAGAAGGTTGGTGGTGGTAGATCTTCGCCTTACAAAACCGTGTTGATAAGGGGATAAAATTGAACAACATAAGTGCTGCAATTGAAAGCATATAATTTTTTCAAAGACTTTCGGAATGGCAGACAACTTAGATATGCCCCTATAGTTTTTAACGTTAGACTTAGAAGAATTTTTATGAAGTGGAATAATAAAAGATTCTTTCCATATACCAGGAAACACAGCTGAGTCAACCGATAAGTTAAATAATTTATGTATAGGTTTACAAGTGAATCCGCACAGAATCAAAGTATACAACCGGGCACTCCATCTGGACCAGGCAACAAGCCGGGTTTGATAGAGTTAAGGTCACTTAGGAGCGTACATTCAGGTATAACTGGGACATATATGCAATAAGACGTTATAATTTGACTATCCTTTTCAATCCTTTCAATTATTGCAACTATATTAACTCGATGAGTATACTGATTGAAAATACTTAGCGAATAGATCAGCCACCGCTTGATCGGAACTTGCTTTTATATTATAAAGGTAAACCGAGGATGGCAAGCATGAAAATTTACGTTTTGAGTTAACAAATTTATAAAACTGTTTTGGATCACGGGAAAAGTTTGTTCTGCAACGATTGAGATAATTGTTGTAACAAAAAGTGTTTACAGAAATGAAATAAGACTTTGCTTTTATATACTAGGATAAATCTATAGTATTTCCATATTTTTTAAATTTTGTATAGGATCTTGTCTTCATATTTTTTAGTGTTGATAGTTCCCTTGTAAACCAAAGTGGTTTATTTTCACTAGAAGGACAAGGAAGGGGAACACATATATCCAAGTCCAAGTCCTGTCAAAAAGAGCAATGGCAATTTCTATATCACTACAAAATTAAAGTCGAGACCAATTAGTATGCTGAAGCAAATCATTTAATTTAGTAAAGTCAATTTTACGAAAGCAACATGTCTTTAAAGAATTCTTAGATGCTGAACTAAGTTTAAGAAGTTCTTCATGTGAATCTTTTCCAAACAATCATTTGCAGCAAGGATTTTGTAACTGATAAAACGCGATGCGGGTAAAAATTAGCAAATGAAAAGAAGAAGAAATATTCCATTCGGTTTCAGTTTCAGTTCTTTGTCGCAACCCACGCAAAATCAACCACCTACCTACTAACCGAAAATCGGATTCGCTTTCAGTTTCCGTTGTATGCGACAACAAGTCTTAAAGGCCCAGTATCCCGAACGTGAACTATGTAAATTGAACTTGAACTTAGAAAAAAAAACGTAAACACAGTTTCCTGGTTATCCAAAAGTCTAACTGAATTGAACTGAATTGACAACCTGTAGAAAACAGAATTTTTAGTTCTAGTTCATATTCCAGTTAAAGTTAGTTCAAATTACTTTGAACAGCTGATTTAAAATGGACGAGCATAAACTAATTTCGTTGGTGCAGGACTATGATTTTTTATACAATAAAGCTAGCAAACAATTTAAGGATGCGGCAAAGAAAAGGACAGCTTGGATATCAATTGTCGCGCAATTGGGAACGCAAGTACAATTGTATAAACATAATTGGCAAGAAGCCTGGTTTGATAGAGTTAAGGTCACTTAGCAGCGTACACTCAGTTATGACTGGGACATATATGCAATTTGACGTTTGCGCTTGAAAAGGATAGGAATTATGGCGACTATACAATCTCGATGAGTATACTGATTGAAAATACTCCGCAAATAGATCAGCCACCGCTTGATCGGAACTTGCTTTTGTATTATCAAGGTAAACCGAGGATGGCAAGCATAAAGATTTACGTTTTGAGTTTACAAATTTATAAAACTGTTTCGGATCGCGGGAAAAGTTTGATCTGCAACGATTGAGATAATTGTTATAACAAAAAGTGTTTACAGAAATAAAATTTACTTTGCAATTATATACGAGGATAAATCTATAATTTTTCCAGATTTTTTAAATTTTTTATAGGATCTTGTTTTCACGTTTTTTAATTTTGATAGTTCCGTCGTAAACCAAAGTGGTTTATTTTCACTTGAAGGAACAGTGAGGGGAACACATATATCAAAATGCGAATTCAAGGTCTTGTAAAAACTGGCAATGGCAGCTTCCATATCACTACAAGAATAAAGTTGAGACCAATTAGTATGCTGAAGCAAATCATTTAATTTAGTAAAGTCAATTTTACGAAAGCAACGTGTCTTTAGGAGTTGTTAGATGCTAGTCAAAGGTTAAGAAGTTCGAAGGAAATTTCTAAGGTTGGACGGTAGGTATCTTCAGGAAGCACTAAAGGGTGTTTTCTTCTAACACTAATACAATCAGAGTCAGAAACAAATATCAAATCTAACATCTTATTACGGCAGTTATGCACCCTGTTAACTTGTGATAGGCCTAACTCTAGAAGGCCATCAATAAAATCATCAGAAGTGGCCGGTAATTGCGCTCAAGATGTGTCATTCGCAGATTATACAACATGTGGCAAATTAAAATCACCAACCACTATAATACCCCGATTCCACTACAAGCCGAATGCAAGTATGTAATTGGAACTCGGGCATGTTGCTTCCGTTTGTATAAGATTCCCCTATGCACAATGAGAATCTTGTTCAAATTTCCCCGTTGGTCAGTTGCATTTCCCAGTTGGTCGGGGTGCAACTGATGTCAGAACTTAACATTACAGAGCACTGAACAGCACTTTTACATAGTCGATAGTATGAAATTTCCTATCGATACTTGGTTTAAACAGTGCCAATTTGGGTAAAACAGCAGCTGGTCATCAAATGCATGAAAAAAAAAAACAAAGCCCCTGTTAAAACAGGATGTGGTTGAGTTGGATTTGTAGTGGAATCACCTACATCCGCGACTTGCTGTTAATGACGGATGCAACCTAATGGAATTAGGGTATAAGAGTGGAGGCTCACTTACACTTGCATTGCGCAGGTGGGATTGTTATCTGGATCCAACATTACCAGAAGGCACACAACATGTTTGGAATGTTAAGCTTGCATATAATAGAGAACGCCCTCTTTTTGCCATTATAGCTTTTGTAGTGGATAATAAACTAACACACATTAATTTGAGGAACTTAAAAGTGTATCTAAATTTAGAGAACTTTACGTATGTCATGTCATGTATATAAATTTTAAGCGAGAACGATATGCAAATTTGTATGACATGTATACGGGATTTAAAGCAAGCTACTATGTGAAGGAATCTGAACCATTGCTAACACCCTTGGAGTTTAAAGAGAAAGCACCGATAGTTGTTGTGGACTTGTCATATCAGAATGAAACAGTTAAAACGGGGCCAATCGATGTGAGGGTTTCGATTGATCTAGAAAGTGCGAGTGTTAAAGATACTTAGATATATTCTCTGCTTATGCATGATCGATTAGCAGAATATTCGCCTTTAACTGGATTAGTTCAACGCATCGTTTAAACCAATTTAATTCAAACAAATTTATCAATAAAAATATTATGTAAACCATCTAAAAAAATAAATAAAATCATGATGAAATTAATAAGAAAAATTATTTTTTATTTTATTCAAGTATACTAGTATAAGCATTTTGATTTTCAGACACCTCAAACTGATTGTTTTCTAAGATTAGAAATAATTTGAATAAATTATTTAGTGCATATTGATTAACTATTTTTTTATGTACTCTGCAATTTGTAAAGAAATTTGGCAATCTCGCTAAACTCTTTTCAAGATATAAATCTATTATTATGGTGTGTACAAATTTACTTAAGAACTCTTTTTTAACTCTTCCTCTTAATATAACAGTTTTGTATCTATTTAATTTATTTTATTTTTTTATTTTTTTTTTATTTTTTTATTTAATGTCGGCTATGAGCAGCTGACAAATCAAAATTAACTATAATTATAATATTAAAATAATATAGTATAAAATAAATAATTATAATATCTGAAATAAAGTTCAAAATTAAGATAAAAAATTTAAAAAGTTAACGTTAAAGCTCTGGGAAATTCCAAATAAATATAACTGGTCCAACATTTCTTGCGTGGATTGGGAAAAACCCAGAAAAACCCAATCAGACCAGTGGAAGATTAGTGATTAGTGGTTACGATTAGATAAGGCAGAAAGGATAGATCGTTTTAGTACTGGAGTCGAGGTCTCCAGAGAGACAAGAGAATAAAGTTTGTTATAGTCAGAACATAATACACGAAATGGTTCATGAATTAAATAGTTGCTCGAGCAACGATCGAGGCTGAGGGGTAAAAAGTTACGTGTGGATCTAATGGGAACATTTAATTTTATTCGACTTAGAAGAACTGATGAGTCGATATCACGATTAAGTAGATTAGTGACAAATACTACACCATGCATAATTCTACGGTTCAACAAGGAAGGAAGATTAATTAAAAGAAGTCTACTTGAATAGGGTGGTAGGTCTATTCCAGGAACCCAGTTAAAACATCTGAGCGCAAACAGAAGAAATTTCCTCTGCACAGATTCAATTCTATCCTGGTGAAGCCCGTATTGCGGGGACCACTCACAAGATCTATACTCCAGGATGGGACGTACTAGGGATGTATATAGCGTTTTAGTAGTGTAGGGATCATTAAACTCTTTTGACCACCGCTTGATGAAGCCAAGTACATTTATGGCCTTATTGACCATCGACCATATGTGAGAATCAAATTTTAATTTGCTATCAAGAATGATGCCTAAATCTTTAATTTCAAAAACGCGGACAAGTGGTGAAGCATCAAGCACGTAGTGAGCAGTATGAGGGGAACCTCTACAAAAAGTCATGATTTTACATTTTGAACAATTTAAATTAAGTAAGTTATAACGGCACCAAGCCGACAGTGCACCCAAGTCCGACTGTAGTAAGTTACATAGAGAATCATCATTATAGGTGAAACATAGCTTTACATCATCAGCAAACATAAAAACACGAGAGTTAGTAATAACAGCAGGAAGATCGTTAATAAATAGATTAAATAGCAATGGTCCCATGTGACTCCCCTGAGGAACACCAGAGGTAACAAAAATAGATTTGGATACAGAAGATTTAAAAACTACTTTTTGTGTTCGGCTACACAAGTACTCAGAAAGCCACGACAGGAGTTTTGCTGGAAATCCAATAATATTTAATTTTTGAAGCAGCAAAGAATGACTAACAGAATCAAATGCCTTACTAAAATCTGTGTAAACGACGTCAGTTTGCATTTTGTCCTGAAACCCTTTGATAACTAGTGAGGTAAACTCAAGAAGGTTGGTGGTAGTAGATCTTCGCCTAACAAAACCGTGTTGATAAGGGGATAAAATTGAAGTACATAAGTGCTGCAATTGGGTGCAAATAATTTTTTCAAAGACTTTCGGAATGGCAGACAGCTTAGATATTCCCCTATAGTTTTTAACGTTGGACTTAGAAGAATTTTTATGGAGTGGAATAATAAAAGGTTCCTTCCATATACCAGGAAACACAGCTGAGTCAACTGACAAGTTAAATAATTTGTGTAAGGGTTTACAAAGTGAGTCCGCACAATATCTAAGTATAAAACCTGGCACTCCATCAGGACCAGGCAAGAAGCCGGGTTTGATAGTGTTGAGATCGCCTAGCAGCGTACACTCAGTTATAACTGGGACATAAATGCAGTTTGACGCTTGAACTTGAAAAGGATAGGAATTAGTGCAACTATATGAACTCGATGTGTATACAGATTGAAAATACTCAGCAAAGAGATCGGCCACTGCCTGATCGGTATTTGCTTTTGTATTATCAAGGTAAACCGAGGAAGGCAAGCATGAAGATTTACGTTTAGAGTTAACAAATTTAAAAAACTGTTTCGGATCGCGGGAAAAGTTTGATCTGCAACGATTGAGATAATTGTTATAACAAATAGTGTTTACAGAAATAAAATTTGACTTTGCAATTATATACAAGGATAAATCTAAAGTATTTCCAGATATTTTAAATTTTTTATAGGATCTTGTTTTCACGTTTTTTAATTTTGATAGTTCCCTCGTAAACCAAGGTGGTTTATTTTCACTTAAGGGAACAGTGACGGGAACACATATATCCAAATATGAATTCAAAGTCCTGTAAAAAATGGCAATGGCAGTTTCTATATCAGTACAAGAATAAAGTTGAGACCAATTAGTATGCTGAAGAAGGTCATTTAATTTAGTAAAGTTAGTTTTACGAAAACATCGTGTCTTTAAACAATTGTTAGATGTTGAGCTAAGGTTAAAAAGTTCAAATGAAAGTTCTAAAGTTGGATGGTAGGTATCTTCGGGAAGCACTAAAGGGTGTACTCTACTAACATTACTACAATCAGAGTCAGAAACAAATATTAAATCTAGCATTTTATTACTACTGTTATGCACCCTGTTAACTTGTGATAGGCCTAACTCTAAAAGGCCATCGATAAAATCATCAGAAGTGGCCGGTAATTGCGCCGAAGATGTGTCATTCACAGACCATAACACATGTGGCAAATTAAAATCACCAACCACTATAAGTTGATCCATATCCGTCAACAACGACGACACAAGCTGCAGGGCATTCAGATGGGATATGTAAATGTTATTATCAGAATGGGGAGGAATATATGAGCAAGTAATATACAATGAGCGGCCGCTACATAATATTTTAACACATAGAAACTCTATACCCGGATGATCATGAGAATGAATCTGTTCAGAGGAAATACAAGAGTCAACAGCTATGAGAACACCGCCCCCCTTGCGGGTGGTGCGATCGCATCTGTACAAGTTATACTTATTAAGCAAAACGGAATAATCAGATATATTAGGTTTTAACTAGGTTTCTGTGAATGCAACTGTCTGTGAATCAAAAGATAAGCTGTTTACATAAAGATTAGAAAGTTTAGTGTTAAGGCCTCGAACATTTTGATAGGCCAAACTAAATACTTTTGTTAGTTTTTTGCCGTCGAAGTTGAGTCAACAGGATTGATAACAGGCGGTGCAGTACTGATTCTTATACCATTATTAACATTGTTTCGCCTGTTAACATACTCCTTTACCACGAGCTTTGGTGGCCAAAACTTTTCAGAACAAATTGTTGCGAAAAGTTCGGGCGGAACATTCAGCTTGAAGGAAAATATGCTCCGGACATTTTTAAACTTAAACTTTTCAACATTAATAAACGGGGAGTCTATTTTACTTTTAACATAGGCACTCACATCTTCCAACGAAGTATCGGAGGCAAGCCTTGACACGAATATAAACTTATTTACGGGGACAACAACAAGCGGCTTGTGGACCCGTGCTGTACTTAAAGTAGAATCAGTTGGCACACAGGCTGTTTAAACAAAAAGATCGGGAGTTATGTTGTTAGATTGACCGTTAGAGTTAAGATTTCTAACAACATAAGCGGGCTAGCAGAAATACCCGCTGGGGGATTAATGCTAGGCACTAGAAGGGATTTAGTGGGCGGAACAGTTGGGACAGCAAGTGGGTTAGGACCCGAAGACTTTTTTCGCTTCGGAGATTCGTTTATCACCTTGCCATTTTTGAAGTAAGACTCCAGGTCTTTAAATGACATATGCAGGTTGTTAAATGCAACATGCATAGCCCTAAAACTGGCATGAGTCTGCCTCATAAATTGGGAAGTTTCCTTCACCACCTCGTTGCATGGCTCACAGTACCATTTCAGGCCTGTGTCAGCCAGCAAGCAGTCCCTAATTTTGGCTGTAAAGCCAGCACATTTCATGTGTATCATGTTATCGCACAATCAACTCAATATAAAATCTTGGTTGGTTGTTTCAACCAACTTGCAATTGGTACTGCAGCAAACAAGCATTATGATTTTATACAATAAAAATAAAAATTAAATTAATTATTTATAACAATTGATATGCAATATCAAAACAAGGCAATGAGCGCGACAAAACGGCAAAAAGATAAGCGAGAGAGCGTGAGCGCGTAGGCAAATGCAACGGCAAGTGCGCCGGATAAGAGCACACGAAAGCTGCAGCAGACTGAATGCTGGGGACCGAGAGCAAGAAAAATAGACAAGCTGTTTGTTGTTAGTGGACGAATACACAGAGTAGACAAGAGCAGAAAATACGTATGTACATATATATGTACATATGTTTTCTTTATTTTAAAGCAATGCAGCGTCAGTTCAGCTGCAAATTGAAATGACTATTAAGTTTGCAATATTTTGTTATTCACACGTAAAGTAATGCAAAGTAATATTTGAGTCTTATACGACAAGTTTATACTAGTGCGGACCAAAATTGTTAAATCGGCAAATAAATCTTGGTTTAACTGTGATATTAAGCGCGCAATAGAAATTAGAAATAAGGATTATGACAAGTGGAAACGATATAAAACTGACAACCTATATAATATTTTCAAAAGTAGTAGAAGAAGTGTACACCAAGACCTCGCTTTGCGTAGAGGTTACGTTCCAAAAAAACACCGCGCAAACTGAAATGACGCAAAGTGAATAATGATTTTGTATGGCAAGCCATGAGGGATTCGAAGATAGGTTCCGGGGTTACGAAAATACTACTTTTTAAAAAGAATATTAAACAAAGTAAACATTTCAAAAACAAAAATACTATTCATGTTTATTTCATACATAATAAAAACAAAAAACAAAACAAATTCAATGAAAACAAAATAAAATACATATTCACATAATTTATAAAAACAAAATAAAAATTAATCATTGTTGGCTTTTTTCTGAAAAAATTCGTCTATTGTAGGCTGAACAGCTTTTTTCTTTAAAGTTAAGTTAATTTCTTTATAGCAGCTGATATTTGAAGCTACCGCCTGCGACACTTTAAAACTCCTCCCGCTGTCAGGATCGTTTTTTAAAAAAATCTCCATAGCTTCGTCAATTAAACACATTGCTCTGGAAATTTGCTTGGATGTTAAATTTTCTTGTTCGGAGATTTGTGTTGAATGGTCACTATCATCTTCATGAGCAGATTGCAATTCCAGTTGCAATAGTTCTTCATTTGATATTTCTTGGTTGTGCGAGTTTAGGAATTCATCTATGTCAGGCTCATCCATACCTTCAAAATTAGACTCTTTAGCTAAATTAGAAATTTGATAAGGCTCCGCTCTCTGATAGCGGCAGCACCACTTTTTGTCAGCTGGTAGTAATAGTAACACAGATCGATACTATATCGATGAATGCGGTGGCACAACACCGAGCTGATCTATCGAAATGATGAAGTGACGCGATAACTTGTAAGCGTAACTAATAGCCTATTTCCATTGCTCCGTTTCAGTTAATTTAACAGTCAGTTATGAAACCTGTTTCCATTGCACTGTTAACTGAACCTCCGTAAATAAATCAGCTGTTCGATTTGTTTTGTTTTGTTTTGGTTTGTTATAGCTAAATTTACGAATTAAACATGGAGCGAAATCTATTATTGCAAATTTGTTGTGCATTATTGTCGCTTTTATTGCAATACTTGCAATGTTTACAAGCTATTTTGAGTGTTATGAAGGAGCAATACAATTTTATAAACACAACGGCCTTAAAAATTGCAAATAGCAGAAAACGGAAGCGTCCATCTGAGTGGTCATTTGTAAGTAAAATTTGCTGGCATATTTAAAAATTGTTTAATATCTCTATATTTATGTTTGAAATAGCAAAGGCATGGGAAATTTTGGGAGCTGGATGTGCCACACAGTAGTGATGCGTTTTTTAAGGAGAATTTCCGGATGGAGCGAGCCACATTTAATATCCTTGTGGAGCGCTTGCAAGGAATGGAAAAAAGAGATACCCCTTTCCGACAAGCAGTTATTCTGGAGAAGCGTATTGCAATCGCAGTGTACACACTTGGCTCATCAGCTGAGTACCGTACAGTGGGCAGACTGTTTGGTGTCTCAGCTCCCACTGTGTGCAAAATATTTCTTGAGTTCTGCAAGGAAGTGCGTCGGGTTCTAGCTCCGGAGTATTTGCCATGCAGTTTTCTGACTCAGGAAAGAGTGGAAGAAAATGTTAAAGGTTTTGAGGCATTGGGGTTTCCTCAATGCTTTGGTGCGATTGGTATGTTATTATTTGTGATAAGCTTTTAACAACTAGCTCAAATAATTATTTTATTGCCATTTGCAGATGGAAGTCACATTAAAGTCAGCCCGCCAGCAAGCGAGGCAGTAGATTATTACAATTACAAGGGATGGTATTCGGTGATACTGTTCGCCCTTGTGGATTATCGGTAAGACCTTGCTTTTACTTAAAAGTTCTATTATTTTTTTAAAATGTTTCTTCTTAATTAGCTATAGATTTGTCTACGCTAACATTGGGTGCCCTGGTCGCGTGCACGACTCAAAAGTTTACGAGTGCAGCGACTTAAAAAGAATGGTAGATGCAACTGAGCTGTTTGATGCAAACGCGAAAAGGATAGGTGAAGTCACTGTTCCAGTTGTGCTAATTGGTGACTCCGCTTTCAAGTTTTCAAAAAGCTTGATGAAGCCATACCCTTTCTCCATCACTGCCCCGCAAACTGAAAAAACATTTAACTATTGTCTTTCAAAGGCAAGGCGGGTCGTAGAAAATGCATTCGGACAGCTAAAAGCCCGATTCAGAAGAGTTGGCAAGGGCTTGGACAACCGGCACGAGAACGCTTCTAAAATTGTTATGGCCGCCTGCATTATGCATAATTTTTTAAACAAACACAATTCAGCGTTTTCAGATGCTTGGGAAGTTCAAGACAGTTCATTGCCGCAACCGGAGCATATTAATTTAACAAGTGATCGGAATGTAACTGCTTGTAGTATAAGAAGAGCTATAAGCGAGCAACTTAATATATAAAAGCTAAATGAATCGAAATTGTATTTTTATAACTTGACTTCATTTATTTCTTAAATTTGTAACCCTGAGATATGCGCATCATAGATGCCTTTTTACTTAACATTTAAATGATTATATAAAGCTAAACAATCGTTACTTAAATTTATAAATTTTTCCTTAAAACATCATTCATCAAAGCCAATGTTTCTTTGATTGAGCTGCTCATGTCAGCAAGGGTTTTCTCCATCTTACTAAACATCTCCTCATGAGCTGCTGTGGAAGCTTGAACAGCTTCCTCTAGCGACGTGACGGACCCGCTCGTCGTTCTACGCCGCTTTGCCGGTGGCTCCCCAGCCGCTGGTGATGAGCGCTCTGAGCAAGACCTCTCCACTGAACATCTGTCCATGGATGCCCGATCCAAAGACGAACGCTCCAATTCGATGATATTCTGGTGTGACGTCGACGGAATGTCATCTAAAAATTCAAGCGGTGCAGGCTCTAACAAATAATACTGCATATAATAATCATATTACAATAATATTAAAGTACACTACCTGTTGTTTGGTCGATGTAACCTCCAATATGTATTGACCTGACCGGTTGCAATATGCGATGCACCTTATCAAACAACTGCCACTTTGATTTGGCACCACCAGACGGGCCCTGATCCTTCAATTCTTGTCTAGAAGGAAACAACAATAATAAGCTTTTGGACATACTATACGCAGTTTTCTATATACTTACTTATACTTGCGAGTAAAGTTTTCAACTTTATATCGCACTGCTGCGCCATCCACGTCTCGCATTCCCGCCTCCTTCAATTTTTCCGCCATTTTTGCGTATATGTGGGAGTTTCTTTGCATTTTTCTTAGCGCAACAAAGTTTTCGTCCCACAATTCCAAAAATAAGTTTTCATTCGATTGGTCCCAGTTGACATATTTTTTTCGGGAATCCATCTCAAACCGAAGTACATTAATTATTTTAAATATATATTACAAATTTGCGCTTACCTTTTCAATCTTCTTTCAGCTGTTTAGTGGCTTTTTCGGTGAAACATCGCGATGTTTTATCGAACAAGTGTTCAAATGAACTGGTTTCTCTTCAGTTATTTCTCAGTTAATATTTACGGTCAGTTATACTTCAGTAAATTCCTTATGGGAGAATACATGCAAACTGAACCTCAGTTACTGTTAAGTGACTGTTAACAGATTAACTGAGCAGTGGAAATAGGCTATAACTTTACTTTGTAGATTGGTAAAAAGAACTAGTTCAGCAGCGACGCAATTCGAAATTCTAACGACGCAAAGTGAAAATTGGTGTTAATTCAGCAGCGACGCAACATCGAAAAAACGCAAAGCGAAACGACGCAAAACGAGGTCTTGGTGTACATAAAATGATTGATAATGCTAAGCGTGCATATTTTAGAGTTGGGTTTGAAAGTGCAATATCAAATGCACAGAAAACCATTAAAAAATTAGGCATAGGAAGAGCGAAAGTAGAGATGGATAGTGAGGTGGATGTAAATGAGTTAAATAACAAATTTGTTGAGTTAAATGTACCTGTGACTAACTGTAATACATATCTAAGTTCTGTGTCGTTCAATAATTGTAGTAACGTTTTCGATTTTATGTGTGTCAGTCCATTTTAGGTGTTGTCAGCTATGTCATTAATTAAATCTAGTGCAATAGGATTGGATGACCTTAATCCAAAGTTTCTTAAAATCATATTACCACATATAATTAGTTATATTACGCACATAATTAATACGGCAATAAGTACTTTTCCCGACCAGTGGAAAGTAGCTAAAGTTATCCCAATCCCTAAGAGAGGTCATGAATACAGACCAATCTCAATACTGCCCTTCTTATCAAAAGTTTTTGAGAAGCTAATTGCACAGCAAATAAAAAAGTTCCTTGAGCTAAATTTACTTTTAAGCCAAAAACAATCGGGGTGTAGATCAAACAGAAGCTGTACTACAGCACTTATAAAGATAATAGAAGATATAAGAAAACACATGGATAATAGTGAAGTAACGTTTCTGACACTTCTTGATTTTAGTAAAGCTTTTGACACGGTAAACCACGAGATACTCTTGACAAAGTTGCACAAGATGTACAATTTTTCCTCAACAGCTACAAAACTATTACGTTCATACCTCACAAACAGAAGGCAAGCTGTTGTTGTAGCTGATAACAAATCGAACTATAGACATGTTGCTAGGGGTGTTCCGCAGGGATCGGTACTAGGGCCGCTACTTTTTACGATATATGTAAATGATTTGCCCGCTGTTTTGTCTAGATGTGAAGTCCATATGTATGCTGATGATGTTCAAATGTATGTGAGTCGTCCATTATGTCAACTAAATGAATGTATAAATATGTATCTGTTAGTAAATGGGCACGAGAAAACGGGCTGGCCTTAAATCCAGCAAAATCTAAATGCCTCTTAATATATAAGAAGCTTTTGAGCACAAGTAACTTAAACAAGCTTATTATAGATGGAGTTGAAATTAATTATGTAGATAAAACTGATAATTTAGGCGTAATATTGAACAAAACACTTTCTTGGACGGATCATGTAAATAAAACTGTTGGAAAAGTCTACGGTGCCCTTAGGCAACTTTCCTTAACCCAACGTTTCTTGCCAGTCAGCATTAAGACAACCATCGCAAAAGCAATTGATTTTTTTGGCAAAGGCAGTTTAGCTAGTCAAAATAAATTAAAGGTGGCGTTTAACAACATTGTTCGCTATGTATTTAATCTAAGAAGAAACGAACATATAACCAGCCATGCAAATAAATTATTTGATTTAAATTTAACTGATCTCATTAACCATAAGATTTTAATTCTTATCCATAAAATTATATATACCAAGCAGCCTGAGTATCTTTTTGTCAATCTTAGATTTATCACGTCCCAAAGAACCAGTAATATAGTTTGTATAAGAACAAAGCTTGCCTTTTCTGAAAGGCAGTTTTACATCTGGGCTGTTCGCCTTTGGAACCAATTACCAACTTAATTAAAGACCATTAGAAACGCATCTCAATTTACTAATAAGTTAAAAGCACACTATAGAGTAAGAATTTAAAAATAATAATAATAATAATAAAAATAATAACAATGATAATAATAATAAATATAATAGTAATAATTATTATAAAATTATGGAAAATGCCAACAAAAATTATAAGATTGTAATGACTAGCGCACTAAATTATAAGTTCTTAAACTTGTAGCGTTAGGAACAAACATACAAATAAATAAATAAACATATACAAAGAATATCTGCGATCACTGCTAGTATTTATTACCAAATATAGCCGAAATAAACACCGTAAACAACACAGAAAAATAATAAATTACTGAGAGCACTCAAAAACACAACCGTCACCAACGAAAGAAAAACGATTAATAGTGCATTTACACTGGCGCCTTAAGCAACGCCTTTAGCATTTCGCGTTAAGGTCTTCGCTATTTTTAGCCTTTACCATACAAAATGTGTCCGTTAAATTTGAATACTTTGACTTTTTCTCGCGCCGCTAGAGCGCCGCTATTCTACCGGCTAAAATAAAGACCTTTTTTAACGGATGAATCGATAATTTTGGTCAAATTACTGATGGAATCAGCTGATTAAAAACCAAAGCAAATGTGCAAGTAAGTACAAAATGATTTCAAATACAAAATATTATTATTATTATTGTAATTAAACAATTTAAAATATAGTGGATATCGGACACAAAAGAAAGCGCTGGTCGGAGAACTTGGAGAGTATTTTCATAGAGGTATGGAGCGACAGAGCCGATGATCTGCGTGGTACGCGAAAAAATGTTCATGTTTATGCCGAGATGGCGGAGACTCTAAAAGAATATTCCGTGGACATGACTCCATTAGATGTCAAGAAGAAGTTGGAGTCGCTGAAGAAGAGATACAGGCTTGTTTCAAGCGTTCAAAATACGCCTTCCGAAAATGTTATATATATAATCGCGTTTTTGAACATATGTATATTGCAGGCATGAGAAAACTGTTGTGGGGAGCTCTGGCGGATCGTCATCGACGTGGCTCCATTTTGAAATTATTGGGAAGATTCTCGCCTCTTCCAAATCTACAAACCCTGAGGCACTTTTGGAGGAAAGCTGTGGTAAGTGCAATGAATACAACAAATTAATTGATGTTCATTCATATAAATTGCTGTTTCTATAGGATTTCAAATAGAAAACGAAATGGAATGCTTGGAAGAGATTGAAGTCGAAGTCTTCGATGAGTTGTCACGTTCGACATGCGTGTCCCTCGAGGATGGGCCTTCAACCTCGAAGAGGAGACGAAACAATTCTGGAGGAGATAAAATGGTTAAAATGGACAAAGCTGTTAACGCAATATGCGAAATGGCAGAGGAGTCAAAAAAAAAAAACAGCAATCCTCAAGGAGTTTACTGATCGTGTCGCCTTGACACACGAGCGTGCAGTTGAAAACCAGAGGGAATTAATGGCTTTTATAAAGGAAAAATGTAGTGGAATTAATGAAAAATAATAGCAAATAAATTGTATTGTTAAAAAAAATCTTGTTTTATTCAACTATTTCAGCAAGTGAGCAATAAATTTAAGTTTTGCTCCATTTTTCAATTTTCTTCTTCTTTAATCACAACCAAAAGTAAACAAAAAACAGCTGATTATAAAGACTTTTTGCCAGTGTAAATGACTTTCGCCGCTAACCACTAAGGCTCTTTTAGCGGCGCCAGTGTAAATGCACTATAAGCCGAAAAGTAGGCAGTGACATCTGCAGCTTCCCACCCTAACAGAGTATGAAAGCTTGCGCTCTTTTCTCCAAGCTTTGTAATGTAATTAGCCTGTTAACAGCCTGCTGAGCATGCTCAGTAGGCTTTCCAAATCAGTACTCATTTGTAATAAAGAAGTTCTAAACACAAAAACCCGCAAGTCATATTTGTTTTCAACCCGTATAAATCTAAGTAATTCGTCGTGTGTGAAAACTAAATATAAATCCACCCCTCCACAATTTCATGGTCCTTCGAGCCGGATAATTTCGATTATAATAATAATCGCCATAGCAAGCTACGGTGGAAACACATCTACAACCACACGACATCTACATACACTCTTCAACAACACAGCTTCACACCTCTATTTTAAACCAGATAAGTAATATATTTTAAAACTATATTATTTATATGCGCAAGTAATTTTATTAAGTATTAAACGCAGCCCGTTTAATCTTTCCTAATAAAATTATTACTTGCATATTTTCCATTTATATTTTGTCCATTTTGTCTCCTTACATACACATACGTACGTACATATATTTATGAAAAAAAAAATTCCATTTTTTGGCGGCAACAAAGTAAAATTTAAATATAATAAACCTAACATGTGTTTCCAACTCCATTCGCCAACTTTTATTGTGTTTTATTCATATTTAAATCCAATAATAATTTTTTTGACAAATTTTAAAATGTGTAAATTAGGGCCGGTTTCTCAATGTCCCGTTAAAGTGCCAATTAGTTAATCTCGGCACAACTTTAATGATCGTGTTAAATCAGTTTGGTTTTCTCAATGCAAAGTTAACCTTATTCGTTCACATACTATCGCTCTAATGGTGCTGCCACCCGTTACGAGGAAATCAGCGGTTTAGTATGGTATTTTTTTGTTTTGTGACTGCCAAAATCATTTGAAATATATAATTTTATTTAAAATGGAAAATAAATTGCATTTAATGAGCCCGTGTGAAAACCGTAAACGGCAGCGGGGAAAAAACTTTTCGGTCGCTGAAGAGCATGTTCTTATTGACCGTGAAGAGCACATATAGTCTTTGTCCAAGTACGCTGGCTTGTGGAACACCAGCTATAATTCTGTGTTTGTAAGATATTGTAGTGTTACGTCTTACTGCAAACTTCTTATTGTAGAGGAACAATATAAACAAACATATGTTTGTTGTTGTCGTATCGGAGTATTGTTTTGATTGATGATTTAAGCAAATGTCTACATCATTGGCTGGTACAGATAAAGTGTCAATTTTGGGGTTCTACGCCTGGGGTGCGGGCAAATCGATAAGTTCGATTGCTGCAAATTACTTATTTATTTACACTTATTTCCCACATCCTTACAGCAAGAGCTACCAAATTTGGTAAGGAGATAGCTACTGGCATCACCCAAAAAAATGCATCAAAAACTTTGGAGCCCTTCTTCCAATGGTTTTGGGCTAGAGTCACTCGGTTTGGTGCCGAGAAATGTAGTAGCAACCCCTAACAACTGCATCTAATCTTTGAATGCTGCGCCCACCTACACCGCCCTATACCGCCCTTTACCATCCTAGCTGCCCACTGATGCCACAACGGTTCGGGAATGCGTGTATCTTTAACAGTTTTTGAACTAAATTAACAACATTTTTTATGTAACGACTCTAAAGATCTGCATCCAAAAGTTGAAGCCACACCAACCTAAAAGACCCAGGCAACCTGCATTTTGAAATCAGAAACTGCTATATCTTCCACAGTTTGTGAGCCTAGCCGCCCCCAAGCACCAAAAATCTTCGCTAAAAAAGGTAATGCGTGTATTTTTCATAGTGTTCGTGCTACATTTACTGAATTTGGTGGGAAGATAACTGTTAACGGCACTCAAAAAACTGCATACAAATTTTGTAGCCCCGCCCAGCCATTCCGCCCCAAGCCACCAGGAGTTGTAAAATAGAAATGCCTTTATCTCCAACAGTCTTTGAGCTAGAGCCACCAAATTTAGTGCCAAGGTAAGTGATGACACAAAATGCCTATACAGACCGCCCTAGTTGCCTCCAACCACCTCAACGCTTCGCTAAAAACGGTAATGCGTATATCTTCCATAGTGTTTGAGCTAGAGTCACTAAGTGGGAAGATAACTGCCATTGACCCCCAAAAAACTGCATCAAAGTTTTAGAGCCCCGCTCACCCACTCACCCCCAGCCATCCACAGTTGAAAAACAGAAATGCCTATATCATCCACAGTTTTTGAGCTAGAGTCACAAAATTTGGTGCCAAGATTGGCGATGAAGTAACCGAAAAATATGCATGCTATCCCCACCAATACTGGCCCCAGCCGCCTATCCTCCATATTTTACTTACTTTGAGCTTGAATCACCAAATTTGGTAGGAGAATAGCAATTGTCAGGTCTCAATCAGGTCTCTTTTTATAGGTTCTATTTCTGGTATCGAGTATTCCGCAGTCGGTTGTGGCGACTGCAACGTATCCACTTGATTAGGTTGTAACGAACCTAAACCCAAAACGTGTGGCATCCAAAGTTTTTATACAGATGCTGGAGAATAGGGGTGGGTCTCCAAAAATTTGATGCATTTTTTTTGGGGTCTTCAACAGTTATTTTCTCATCAAATTCGGCGACTCTAGCTCAAACACTATGGAAGATAAACGTATTCCCGTTTTTAACGATGCATTGGGGTTGTTGGAAGCGGCAGGGGCAGTATGGATGGGCTTGGCATCCAAAATTTTATGCATGCTTTTGGGGGTCGTCATCGCCTATCTTGGCGGCTCTTGCTCAAAAGCTGTGGAAGATAAAGGCGTTTCTGATTTTAAGCTACGGGTGGGCTGGAAGCGGAATGGGTGAGCGTGGCTCAAAAATTTTTGATGCAATTATTTTGGCGTGTGAAGAAGCTATCTTTTTCCCAAATTTGGTAGTTCAAGCTGTAAGGACGTGCGAAAAAGGCTGACTTATCGATTTTGAGCTATAGAATTTTTCGATTTTCCAGGCCCCCTGTTATCGTTGAACCCTAATCTTGACACTTTATCTGTCCCGGCCATAGATAAAGATATTTGCAAAGTTTCAAGTCTCTAGCTTGAAGGGTGAGGAGAAAAGCTGCTCACATACTAAACTTTACGATATCGTTGGGCTAAGTCAGTTTTTATTTTTGTTTAAATTGATCTATATTTGAAGCATACTTTTAGGGCGCAAGGAGTAAAATATTTATTGCAACTGGGTTCAGGGTATCTTCTAGTCGGGCTCTCCCGACTAGAGCCTTCTTACTAGTTTTTCAATTGCAAATTGCTCAAAAAATCAACGATGAAACCAATTAATGTTTTTAATAGAAAAAAAACTTGATTTCCTTTTGTTTGATATATATGCGGTCATGAGTGATAGCTTCTAAATGTTTAAAATTCATTAAGGTATTCGGGCATAATTAAATTTTCATACACGTTCTTCCGTGTTAGGGGTGAAAATGAACAAGTTCTGTTTAAGCGTCCGTTCCAAACAAAAATTATATCACAATGTTGCAGTAAAAAGCAAAAAATCACCCAAATGACAACAGAGTTAAAATAAAACAAATGTGGTTGTTCTTATTAAGCTATCGCTTCATAGTTTTTGTTGCACAAGGGCAGACTTATTCTACGGTTAACCTATGCGCCCGTGTGATCTAAAACCGGCTAAAATTTTTTTTTTCTTTCTAAACAAATGATTACAATTTATAGATGATCTGCGTCTTATGCTTTTTTTCTTTTAATCGCTGTCTTTTAGGGCGAAAAGCGACGAGATGCCGGAGCATCAAATGAGATTGTAGCATGTACCACATGCGGTGGCAACAACAGCCCATGCACTCACTCAGCTAACAATGGCTGCGCCACGGAGGTGAGACAACAGCCCGAATAAAAATACTAAACAGGGGGTCATATTAAAAGCAAATATATATTTATTTTTCAGACATGCTTCGTTCAGATGCGCAAAAAGGAGCCACCACATCCGATACGCGTTGCCAAGACTATTGATGTCATAGCTAGAATAACATTTCCAACAGCTTATGCTATATTTTTAATTTTTTTTTTTGTGCACTATAAGGGATTCTCTTAGGATACATCTTAAAGGACACACAATTCATACTTAAGCAGCCATGAACTATGAAAACATAAGCTTAGATTAAGAAATATAAAAACAAATTAAATCAATTATTGCACTACTTCTTATAAACATTTAATGACAGACAATTAATTTGCTCTTCCAATTTGGAAGGTGAGCTCAATAAGCTTGAAAATATCTCGAAAATTTCTTTTAAATGGAAACACAAAAAATTTGTTTATTTCACAATTAATTTAAAGCTTATTTAAACATAAACATGAACAAGATATTAAAAATAAATCAATGAGTGTTTGAGCTCACGGGCAATGCGTGAACACTTTCTTGTTACATGGTACCTGTTCAAATTCTATGAACAAATTAGTATAAATAACTATGTCTTTGATGTGAATATTCCATCAAAATGTCACCACCAAAAATCTATGAACGCTCATTTTTTATGCCAACAAACAGAAACAAGAAAATACTATTACGAAAAAGATAATATACTACATTGACAAGTTTGCGGCTCGTCTCGCAAAAAGCATTGGAAGATGATTTGTTATTTAACTATTTTTTGCAGTTTCTGCTTATCAAAACCTATTATTGAACTAGATATCCACAATAGCTTTTTTTTTTTATATAATTGGTGTATCAAAATTTATTATTCTTATTTTATTCTCTTGATAAAGACGTCTGCTAAGTGAGCCTGTAAGTGTGTGTATTCAAAAAAGAAACCAAAAAAATTGCCCTGGACGATGAAAGTTGGATACCCTAATAAATTATAAGTGTTTTTGTGGATATGTTGTTCTATAATTTGTTTGGAATAATTGAATATTTTGATTGGCATAAGTTGGCGCTAAGTAAACAATTGAGATATTGCTAAAAGCAGTTCATTGAACTACATATCCGGCACTTCAACTTGATAAGGGTATCCAACATTCATCATTCGTCAGTTCGTTCTCTTATTAAAGTTGTAAGGACTATGTAAGTCTGCAGGTATTTGTTAATGTATTCACACTCAGATAAACAGCAGAGCTGCGTGGGTCAGCCGTTTCAGTCATCTGCTTCCCGGCATCTAATGGCAAGGAAAACAAAGCGAATGCAAAGCAACAGACATATTGTGCTAACTAAGACTTCGACTTTTACAGTTATTTGCTGCCGCAACACCAATACCATTAAACCATTAATACAAGTACTGTGTGACTTGCTTAATTATTATAGATCTTAACACATCTAAAAAAATAAGTGATAGTGAAGTCATAAATAAAAAAAATGTCTAAAAAAATAAATTGAAAAATTTTTTAGTTGGAATTGGTTAAAAAAAAGCATAAATATTTTTTTCTTAAATATTGAGCGAATATTAATCTTTACCAAAATACATTAGAAATCATATTTAAATCAATTTTTAACAACTTATGCCGAATGTTTGTTTTGAGACAACTGCCCTTTATAAGCCTTGCCTAAAAACTTAACAGGATATGTTGGACATAAGCTTCTAGTCTATTGGCAGACTATGCGTATCAGCTATTACAATAAAACTTAAAATGAATTAACTGACTTTTCAGTCCATGTCTACAAATAATTCTAACGAACATTTGTGTATTTTTAGCTTTAACACGAAATTTTTCATAAATATACATGTATATTTTTTTATATAAAGTTTATATAAAGTACGATCTCGCTTAACGCAACCTATTAGAAATTGGCCGGTTGCGAAAACTGAGGTGGTTGCGAAAACCGAGGGAAAATCTTTTGGTGGCTACGAGACCTATTTCTAAAAGTAGATGCATTTTCTTACCATTTAAATCAAAATAAATCGAGTTTATCTGTGTTCAATGCAAGGATTTCATTTTAATTTATTAAGTTTTTGATAAAATTAGAAATTGTGGTCTGTACTTTGTATGATTTCCTTAGAAAGTTTCGTTAAATGAGGTAATTTTTTCAAGTAAAGAATTTGGGTGTTGCAATTATCGAGGAGATGCGTGTAACGAGGGTTGCGTTGAGCGAGGTCGTACTGTATATATATATATATATATATATATATATATATATATATATGATTATATTTAAGTATGTAATAGCCGAATCTCCGCCCTACTGAATACGCATAAAAAATTTCATAAAAATCGGTCGAGCCGTTTCGGAGGAGTTCAGTTACGCACCCCGTGACACGAGAATTTTATATATAAGGAATATAAAAATATATATATATTCTTATATTCATAGAGTATCGCTTAATAAACTTTTAAGTATTGCACGCTAAACATTTAAATATTTAATTTTATTTAATTCAAATGGCTTCATATTGTCATATTCTAAGTTGAACATAAAAAATATTTCGAGCTGCGAGGGCTTTAGTTTTAAGCTGGTATATATAGATGGTTCATTAAAACTACAAAAGAATTTAATAGAACTATTGCTTCACCTTTAGAACAGTGTCGTTTAAAATTAAGTTTTTATGTTTAAACCACATACGTGCATCCGCAGACGAATACCAAATAAGCTAAACTCATTATCAAGCTTAAATTCAAACCCCTTGAGCTTAATCGATTTATTTGTATAATGTTTGGTAGGTTTTTAGCAGTATATGCATATGTGAAGGAAACTTTATTCTTTACCTTACTTTTGACGAACACTGATACTGAAATTGCGCTGTGTATATTTGTTGACCGAGTGCTAGTTTCTGTGTGTGTAAGATGGAACATAATTCAATTATGTCGAATAAAATTAAATGTTCCAATTAGATCAACCCGAAACTTTTTACGTCTTATCCTTGATCGTTTCTCAAGCAACAATTTAATTCATGAACCATTTCGAGTTATTTTTTCTGACTATAACAGGCTTTATTCCCTTGTCTCTTTGGAGACCACAACTGCAGTACTAAAACACTCGATTCTCTTTTCTTTATCGAATCGTTACCACTAATCACTAATCTACCGCTGGTCTGATTGAGTTTTTCTGGTTTCCCAATCCATGCAACAAATGTTGGACCACAAATTTTCTTGTTGAATTTCCCAGAGCTTTAACGTTAACTTTTTAACTTTTTGCCTTCATTTGATTTCAGATTTTAATATAATTTTAAATTTTACTTTTAATTTAATTATTTTAATCTTAATTTCATGTCAGCTGCTCAATACTGACAATAAATATATAAATAAATAAACAGTAATTTGGAGCGGATTGCAACAGCAATTGTCATGTTCTAAAGGTTTTTTTTTCATTTGCTAAAATCTTTTGAAGCTCCACTTAAATGCCTTTATCATTAACAAATTAATAAAAATAAATATGTTTAATTTGATGTGATTGTATTTGCACCAAACTTCATGACTCTTGACAAAATATGAATACTTAACTATAACTTATCTTTTTCAGCAGAATAGGATAAAACAAAAATTAAAAAAAAAACATATCATCGATTTATAAAATAAAAGTTATAATAAAATTCATAACATAAACTTTATGTCAACAAAATTATTTGAATGTATGTCAGCAAATTTATGAAAAATCGCCAAAGTATTTTAAAAACACATTCCGTTAAACACAAGCAACTCCAACGAATAGAATATAAATCAAATTAAATTAATTAAGTTTGTAATAACACATACATTTTTATCGGGTGGAAATAATTTTAGCCACCTAGTAATAAACTCAAGATCTAAACATTATCAAGATTTTGCATAATAATTTATTTGTTTAATTTTTAAGTTGCGCAGGTTGATGAGGGCCACTGTTTACAATTAATAAAATTATATTTGAGTAAATGCATACCTTGAAAAAATTTCGAAAATCTGGTTGAATTGGGGATTTTGAGAGCATTGCTTATGCGCCACGTTATCTTCTTTGCCCGAGTGCTATTGGTCAATACAGTTGGCAGAGACATGACGGAGCAATGAAATTTTGATGTGTTAACATCTATAGGCGCGGGTACACATTTCTGCCATTTGATAATACATGCAAACAATGCAGCGTGCCGCTGCCGTGCCCACGTTGCAGCAAACGCAGCGTGCCGCGCTGTAAGGAGCTCGACCGACGAACAAAGTCGTGGACCGACTGCAAAATTTAATATACATATTCATCTGAGTATGATTGTATTGGTGTAGCGGCAGAGAATAACTGTAAAATACAAAGTCTTGCTAACGATGTGTCCAAGTTGGAAGGGTAGTATAAACTTATTATGAACTTTGTGCAATTGAATAGCAAAACTTGAGATTCTTTAATATAATTTAAATTCTACATGTTTGTTTATATTCCAGCATTGTTTATTGTTTATATTCTAGCATAAACAATATATATATTTAAATCAAATATTAGAGTTTTCATCGACAATTATTGAATATTGGTTCAAGGGGTATTTATTCTTTGTGTAATTTGTGCGTCTCAGCTACGACAACCAGCACGTTGTTGTTTTGTTCAGTTTCCCTTTGCGTTCAGCGGCCCGTCGATTACAGGAGAGTCGGCGGGTCAGCGGACAGCAAGAACAGTCAAAAGTTGTTGGTACATATTGAATGAAAGTGCGTTTGAAACATGTATTTCTTGCTGTGCCTGCTTATCGAGATTCTTGTAATTTTTGACATTTTTCCTTTTTCTGTCTCGGCGGCAAACGCGCGCCTATATTTGCATATGTACCAATGCACTACTGAATACACTTTCGTAATTTGTGTACATCTTTGCATAACTGTATGCCAATGATTGTTATATATATTAAAATCAAATATTAGAGTTTTCATTGACAATTATTGAATATTGGTTCAAGGGGTGCAATTTGTGCGTCTCAGCTACGACAAGAAAGCACGTTGTTCGTAATTTGTGTACATCTTTACATAACTGTACGCCAATGATTGTTAGAAAGTGTCATAGGTTAAAAATTGGGAAGAGTATGTATGATCAGCAATAGCAAAACTGATATTTGACTGCCTTGGAAGACAAAATCTTGTTGTTTTATTTTACTCAAGCGCAATAATGGGGGAAGAAAAATAGTTTTGTGGACAAGTGCTTGCAGAAGCCAAGTTTTTAGCTCAAGATACTTGGTTGGCTGGGTGCATATCAGTTGCTAGTCCAAGTGTTCTGTGGGGTAGGACAGGTATCAAAAGGTCAAAGAATACGCAAGGCAGGCAAGCTATCGTTCATATCCAAGAATCTTATTTATTGCAAAAATAAACAGGCTTCTGCATAACCTTCTCCTGTATTTATTTGTTGGTATGTTTCTTTGTTTGTCTGTTTTAATCGTAGTTAAATGTTATGAAATAACAGAGTCAGCAGCAGGTGGTTTTGTTGAGTTAGAAGTTATAACTTAAAACAACCAAATCAACAATAAAGACTTCTCTCTCTTTTTGTCTTCCAAGGCAGTCAAATATCACTTTTGCTGCTGCTCATCATACATACTCTTCCCAGTTTTTCCTTAATGACACCTTCTAACAGCCCTTGCTGTACAATAATGCAAAGATGTACACAAATTACGAAAGTGTATTCAGCGATGCAATTGTAAAAGTCAGTTGCCAAAAACTCGGAATAAAGTAAAGTAGAATACAAAAAATAGACAGAGAAACTGGAGAAAGGAAAACTAAATTCAATAAACTATTCTTTTCTTTTTTATGCTGTGAGGTAGCAAAACTACCGCACAGCTGTTATGTTTCGTCCGTGACGTCATCCCTATCCACCTTTCATGTAACAACAACTGGCACAGTGCGCAGCTCACTCTCGGAAGCTGGCTGCTTTTGCGTGCAAGCGAAAAAGCTTTGCTCGCGATCAACGCACGAGCGAGCAAAAAGCTGGTCGTTGCGCGCGCGCAAACACAAAAGCTCTCCCTACGCGGATAGAAGCCGGATAATAGAAAGAAGAGGAGTACAAGCTAGCCGGCAGAAAAGAATGATTTGGCAAAATCAGTTTTGCGCGAACTGAGACACCCAGACGAAGTGGAAAAAAAACCTCGCGAGCAAGTGAGAATAGTGAGCAGCAGCAACCACAGCTACAACAGCAACAACAACAACCGGCACAGTGCGCAGCGACTGCAGTGGGCAGCAGCAGCAGAAACAACAACAACAGGAGTGGACGACAGCAGGCAGCAGCCGCAACAGCTACCACAGCAACAACAACAACCTGCACAGTGCACAGCGACTGCAGCGTGCAACAACGGCAGCGTGCAACAATAGCAGCAGCAACAACAACAGTGGAAGATCGGGACAGCAGCTGAGTCAGCGAGCCAGTGCAGAAAACAGTGGCACCAAAAAGTAGGCGCACACACACTTTTGGCACACACTCTGGACCCACACACTCATAGGCATACACACACTTTTGGCACACACTCTGGACCCACACACTCATAGGCATACACACACTTTTCGGCATACCCTTTTGGCACACACTCTGGACACACACACTCTTGGCATACGCACACACGGCACGCACATTTCGGCACACATATTATACACACACTCTGGACACACACTTTTCGGCACACACTCATCGGCACACACTCTGGCACATACACACTGGAATATACACGCACGGACACACTCTCGCACACACACCTTTGGCTATGTGGAGTTGTGGCGCTCTGCAGTCCCCCTTCGCTCATACCTTAGCTTCTGATAGCTTTGTGCGTTTGAATGTTGGCGGTCTGTGTTTCTATAGTTGTTTTTTAGCACCAAGCTTTACGCTCGAAGCGTTCGAGGCGGTGATTTTGAAACTAGTAGAAGACGCAAGGGGCCGCAGCAATGTCATAGTTGCTGGAGACTTCAACGCGTGGTCTACGGAGTGGGGCAGCTCGTCAACGAACGCCAGAGGAACCATCCTTGTGGAGTCGATGGCAAATCTGGACGTGGTTCTTCTCAACACTGGGACTAGAAATACGTTCAGCAGGGGCAGTGCTGGGTCAATCATCGACTTAACCTACGTTAGTAGTACACTCGCCCGTACGGCTCAGTGGCGTATATGCGACTGCTACACTGGAAGCGACCATGAGGCTATCGTTTTCTCAATAGGCGAAACCCAGCGGGCGCCGGCAAAGCCCCCCTCTGGAGTAGCGTACCGTGTTGAGTCGCTTAACATAGCCACTTTTGTCAGAGCCATATCAGGTATGGCAGCTAGCGGGCCAGCGCTGACTATGGTGGAACAGGTTGCTCAGCAACTGGGTGCTGCTTGCGCTGCAAGCATGCCCCAGCGAAAGCACTACAACAGACATCACACCTGCATGTTCTGGTGGAACAGTGAAATCGCGGAGGCTAGGCGTGCATGCCTCAGAGCGAGAAGGTGCTACCAGCGAGCAGCGCAAAGAGATTCGAGTGCAACACGTGCATTGCAGTTGAAGTACAAGACGGCAAGGACAGTACTCAAAAACAAAATCAGGGTCAGCAAAAAGGAGTGCTTTCTTAAGCTTTGCGACTCTGCGGACAAGGATCCCTGAGGCCGAGCTTACAGGATGGTGGTCAAGCGCATTGGCAGAGGTAGGATTGAAGCGCCTACTGAGTGCACTAGAGTAAGGGATATTGTGCAAACACTCTTTCCTCAGAGTGTTAGTCCACTACCACCGATTAATGGAACGTCCACGGATGAGGGCTTCGCTCCGGTCACGATGGAGGAGCTGAAGAGCGCAGCACGCAAGCTGACCGCCAACAAGGCCCCGGGTCCAGACGGTGTGCCAAATCGTTGCCTTAAGATAGCAATCGACCTGAAGCCTAGTCTGTTTGCAGAGCTATTCTCCAAATGCCTACTCGAAGGTACTTTCCCAGACAGGTGGAAGGTACAAAAACTTGTGCTCTTACCAAAGCCCGACAAGCCCCCCGATGACCCCACGGCATACAGGCCTATATTCCTCATCGATAACGGTGACAAGACTCTGGAGATGCTGATCTGTGCCAGGCTGGAGGAAGCCGTACGGAACGCTGGTGACCTATCGCCGTTCCAGTTTGGTTTCAGAAAGGCAAGATCTACTACTGATGCCATTAAATCGGTAGTCAGTATAGCGGCTGAGGCTATCGCTGGCACCCGCTGGCGTTTCGGCAAAAAGCAATATTGTCTTGTCGTGACGATCGACGTGAAAAATGCGTTCAACACCGCCAACTGGAGCTGCATTTTGGATGCCCTGGTGCATCTTGTGAGGAGTTATTTTGAAAACCAAATCCTTCGGTATCAAACGGACGAAGGCGAAAAGGAGTATGCTGTCTCTGCAGGAGTTCCTCAAGGATCTGTTTTAGGTCCTCTCCTGTGGAACATAATGTATGATGGCATACTAAGAGTTCAGCTACCAGCTGGGGCAACCGCAGTTGGATACGCAGACGACGTAGCCTTGGTTCTTGTGGCTAAGGATTTACGGCGAGTCACAGAGCTCTGCAATTGGTGCACGGACGCCGTGACTCATTGGTTATCGTCCGTGGGTCTGCAGATGGCGGCGCATAAGACGGAGGCGGTCCTCATCAGCAGCAGGAAAACGGTAGAATACGTGGATTACACGGTGGATGGCGTCACGATGAGGTCTAGGGATTGGATCCGCTACCTCGGCGTGGCTATCGACAGGCGCCTCAGCTTCGGAGAACATCTCGCGTACGTCCATAGGAAGGCGGCGGTTACCGGGCGCGCATTGGCAAGGATGATGCCTAACACGCGAGGTCCGAGGCAGCATACGAGGTTGCTGCTAATGCATGTGATGAAGTCGATCATCCTGTACGCTGCTCCAATCTGGTTCGGTGCTATGTCGGTGCCCAGCTACACGCGGGGCATAGAGTCAACGTATCGGCTATCGGCCTTGCGTGTATGTTGTGCTTTTCGCACTGTGTCCTCGGAGGCAGCGTTTGTGATTGGCGGGATGACTCCAATCCGCATCTCTGCCTTGGAAGCCGTGGCTGTCCTGGAAGCTGCTCCGTTGGAGAGGAGAGCCGTTCGGGCTAGGGCCCACGAGCGGAGCATTGAGGCCTGGCAGCAGCAGTGGGACTCTTCCAAAAAAGGGCGATGGACGTATTTGCTCATTCCATGCATACGTCGATGGGTGGAGAGGAAGCACGGGGTGGTAACCTTCTACCTCACCCAGTTCCTTACGGATGCTTCAGGAAGTACCTGATGCGTTTTCAGCACGACTCCAGTGCAGTGTGCACCTGGTGTGGAGATGGCTTGGAGGAGGACGCTCAGCACGTCATCTTCCACTGTGGGCGATTCGCCCAGGAATGTCTCGTGGTAGAGAACATAGCAGGCCAGCATCTATCTCCGACCAACTTGGTGGACCTGATGATAGAGAGGGAAGAAATCTGGCATGCGGTTTGCGCTTTTGCAACTGCTACGATGGTTGAGCTACGACGCTTAGAGCGAGAAAGGGCGATCTCATCGTAGTCATTGCCAATGCCTCTGCGAAGCAATGCTTCACGGCGGTCCCGCAGAGGCTGGTAATGACTGCGTAGGTCATATATTTTGTATAAATAATCATAAGGCTTACTATATTTCTGAAATAAAAAAAAAAAAAAAAAAAAACACACACCTTTGGCAGACACACATTTTGGCAACGCACACATTCATACCCACACAATCGGGCACCCGCACACACAGGGCACCACCGCACCAGCCACAGCAGCCGAAGGCACAACAACAGCCTGCAGCCTGTAACAGCAGCGCGTCTCAACAGTCGCAACAACCACTACCATCATCACCGCGACTGGCCACGGCACGTTGCCGCAACGACAACAACAACAACCACCCCAACGGCCAGTGACAACGTATCGCTAAAGTGAGAGTGTTTTAGTGCAATTGTGACAGTGGCGGCCGAAATTTAGCGTACCTGCAAGGAGAGACACACTTTAAAGTGGTACACACAGGCACCACGTACATCCACAGGCATACGCACACACCCGCAGGCATACACACACACACATCCACAGGCATACACACATACAAGCGCACATACATACACACACATTCGTAGATCGGGGTAAGTGACGGCCATATTCGATGGGCCAAATGGTTGCTCAGGCAGCCTCACCGAGATTTGTTGTGGCCCTAGGGTAACATATCCATAGTGTCGTGCTATATGTTGTATTCGCAAAGAAAATATATAATAAAGAAACTAAATGTAGACCGAGTTTGTGTATTTTACGTGTCCCCCTCTTCTACCCCTTTTTAGCGAGTCGGCCTCGGGCTAGTAGTTCGGGGTGCCTCACCATATGGCCCACGTGGGGCAAACCTGAGGGGTATGTTAGCGAATCTTCCGAGTCTTACTCTGGATTCTGCGACGCTTACCTCTTGGGTATGTCCCACGTGTAGCGACAAGCGGGTAATACCCAGGCGTTGCAGTGGTGAGGGATCGAGTGGGGAGGAGGAACACGCATTCCGAGTCTTACTCTGTGCGTGGTAAATCCTCTCACTCGCGTCTCTCACACGTGTCTGAGAGATTTTCTCAAAAACGCGGCCGGTGACTGGTGCGGGCGGGTGAGATTGGACGGTCGGCGCGCAGGCTCCCGGGTCTTACCCTCAGGCTGTTCGACGAGCCGTCTAACCCTCGCCCACCTCGTACCCCCAGAACTGTGCTCGGCGCCCTGGTCGGTGACTAAGAGGCCTTCGGGGGAATAGGTGGTTGGTTCTCCGAGTATCACTCTGGACTAACCCACCTACTTCTTTGAAATGCCTCCCCAATCGCCGCCAGCGCGTGGGTTATGCTCGTGAACCCCCCCTCTTCTATTTCACCTACGCTTTTTCCCCGTTGGTCCGGCCCCTAGGTATACTCCGGTACAGCTCCTCCAGTGTCCCAGCAATGTTACAAATAATCTGTACAGACCCTGGAAGAGACTGAGACGCCGACCCCGGCCAACGAAATTACGTCGTTACAATGCTAATATATAGCAATCAAACAGGTACAAACTGTTTTTTTTTTTCAGCCACCTTAACGTGGAAAGTATAATCTTCCTTCCAAATGTCTTTGCAGAAACGGCACATACTACCAGCGCTGCTGGAGCTTACTGTCACTGGATCACGGCCTTTAACTTTAGATATTTTCGCGCTATGTTTTTTTTGCTTGGCCCTTACACAGGTGTATGAAAATAAGTAAGGATTTTCATGGATCTGCTTGTACTTTCTTTACTGGTAGAGCGTTAACGTTTCTCTAAATATTTTTTTTTTTTTTTTCAAACATACCATAAAGTATTGGTTGTACGATCTTCGGCTGGGCCGCGTCCAGATTGTTTTTAGATCAAAGTTGCAGAGTAGGTCCTTGAAAGCTTTACCAAGGAAATATCGAGCATTGATAAGCCAATGGAGTTTCAGTTTGTCGGATAACCATTATTAATCGGCTACTTATATGGATGTCTGCCGTGAAGAGCACATATAGTCTTTGTCCAAGTACGCTGGCTTGTGGAACACCAGCTATAATTCTGTGTTTGTAGGATATTGTAGTGTTACTTCTTACTGCAAAATTCTTATTGTAGAGGAACAATATAAACAAACATATGTTTGTTGTTGTCGTATGGGAGTATTGTTTTGATTGATGATTTAAGCAAATGTCTACATCATTGGCTGGTACAGATAAAGTGTCAATTTTGGGGTTCTACGCCTGCTGGGGTGCGGGTAAATCGATAAGTTCGATTGCTGCAAATTAATTATTAATTTACACTTATTTCCCACATCAAAAACTTTGGAGCCCTTCTTCAAATGGTTTTGGGCTAGAGTCACTCGGTTTGGTGCCGAGAAATGTAGTAGCAACCCCAAACAACTGCATCTAATCTTTGAATGCTGCGCCCACCTACACCACCCTATACCGCCCTTTACCATCCTAGCTGCCCACTGCTGCCACAACGGTTCGGGAATGCGTGTATCTTTAACAGTTTTTGAACTAAAGTAACAACATTTTTTATGTTACGACTCTAAAGATCTGCATCCAAAAGTTGAAGCCACACCAACCCAAAAGCCCCCAGGCAACCTGCATTTTGAAATCAGAAACTGCTTTATATTCCACAGTTTTTGAGCCTAGCCCCCCCAACCACCCTTAATCTTCGCTAAAAAAGGAAATGCGTGTATTTTTCATAGTGTTCGTGCTACATTTACTGAATTTGGTGGGAAGATAACTGTTAACGGCACTCAAAAAACTGCATACAAGTTTTGTAAGACGCTTGGGATCCAAAGATTTTTTGCGTTTTTTTAAGGGTTTTAATCACCTATCTTGGCACTTAATTTGGTGGCTCTAGCTCAAAAACTGTTGCAAATATAGGTAATTTCGGCTTTGAACTGCGGGGGGGCTGGGGGCGGAATGGGTGGGTTTCGTTTTTGATGCAGTTTTTTGGACATTGTTAATAGCTATTTTCTCCCCAAATTTGGTAGATCTATTTGTAATGGCGTGTGGAATAAAAGGATTTATCGATTTTGAGATATCGAATTTATCGAATTGCCAGTTTCCCAGTTATCGTAGAACTCCAATCTTGACACTTTAAATTACTATGCCATAGATAAAGACATTTGCAAAGTTTCAAGTCTCTAACTTGAAGGGTGAGGAGAAAAGCTGCTCACATACTAAACTTTACGATATCGTTGGGCTAAGTCAGTTTTTATTTTTGTTTAAATTGATCATTATTTGAAGCATACTTTTAGGGCGCAAGGAGTAAAATATTTATTGCAACTGGGTTCAGGGTATCTTCTAGTAGGGCTCTCCCGACTAGAGCCTTCTTACTAGTTTTTCAATTGCAAATTGCTCAAAAAATCAACGATGAAACCAATTCATGTTTTTAATAGAAAACAAGTAAGAAAGCTCTAGTCCGGATAGCCCGACCAGAAGATACCCTGAACCCAGTTGCAGGCCTTGCGTCCTAAAAGTATGCTTCAAATAATGATCACTTTAAACAAAACTCATAACTGACTTAACTTTACGATATCTCTGGTGTTTCTTAACCGATTTAACCGAAATTTTGAGAAAAGGTCTATCGTTACCCATTACACCAACCCCCATTTTTACATATTCTAAATTCGATATTTTTTTGTTATCGATTGTGTATATCGAAAACTAGAGTAGCTATCGATAATTTGAAGCAAACTTGTTCTGCTCATGGTATAGGAGAACTTATATTCCAAATCTGAAGTCTCTAGCTCTTGTAGTCTCTGATATCTACGCGTTCATACAGACGGACAGACGGACGGACAGACGGACATGGCCAAATCGACTCGGCTATTGATACTGATCAAGAATATATATACTTTATGGGGTCGGAGATGCTTCCTTCTGCCTGTTACATACTTTTGCACAAAACCATTATACCCTGATTTACCCATTTTATGGGTTCAGGGTATAAAAACTTGATTTCCTTTCGTTTGATATATATGCGGCCATGAGTGATAGCTTCTAAATGTTGGGCATAATTAAATTTTCATACACATTCTTCCTTGTTAGGGGTGTAAATGAACAAGTTCTGTTTAAGCGTCCGTTCCAAACCAAAAATATATCACAATTTTGCAGTAAAAAGCAAAAAATCACCCAAATGACAACAGAGTTAAAATAAAACATATGTGGTGATACCGAAAGTAAAGAGTGTATTGGGTTTGTGCAATGTCCGTCATGGTGTCTGTGCGTCCGTCCGTCTGTCCGACCGTATGTTCGCAACTTTTTTCCACACCCTTCAAGTAAGAGACTTCAAACTTTGCAAATCTCTTTATCTATGGCATAGTAAATTAAAGTGTCAAGATTGAATTTCTACGATAACTAGGACGCTGGCAAAACGATAAACTCGATAACGCAAAATCGATAGATCCAGCTATATCGCAAGCCCTTACAGCTAGATAAACCAATTGAGGCAAAAGATAATTATTGGAAACCCCCAAAAAAAACTGCATCAAAAATTTTTGAGCCACGCCAACCCATTCCGCCCCCAGCCCCCCCGCAGTTTAACACCAAAAATGCCCATATCTTCTACATTTTTTGAGCTAGACCCATCAAATTTGGTGCCAAGGTGTTGACGATCCCCAACCAAATTCATAAAAACTATGGATGCCACGCCCATCTATACTGCCCTAGCCGCCATTAACCGCCCCAATGCTTCGCTAAATACGGTAGTGCGTGTAACTTCCATTTTGTTTGAGCTAGAAACACAAAATTTGGTAGGTTTGTCGTTTAAAATTAAGTTTTTATATTTAAACCACATACGTGGATCCGAAGACGAATACCAAATAAGCTAAACTCATTATCAAGCTTAAATTCAAAACCCTTTGGCTTAATCGATTTGTTAGTATAATGTTTGGTAGGTTTTTAGCAGTATATGCGTATGTGAAGGAAACTTTATTCTTCACCTTACTTTTGACGAACACTGATACAGAAATTGCGCTGTGTATATTTGTTGATCGAGTGCTAGTTTCTGTGTGTGTAAGATGGAACATAATTCAATTATGTCGAATAAAATTAAATGTTCCAATTAGATCAACCCGAAACTTTTTACGTCTTATCCTTGATCGTTTCTCAAGCAACAATTTAACTCATGAACCATTTCGAGTTATTTTTTCTGACTATAACAGGCTTTATTCCCTTGTCTCTTTGGAGACCTCAACTGCAGTACTAAAACACTCGATTCTCTTTTCTTTATCGAATCGTTACCACTAATCACTATTCACTTTTTCTGGTTTCCCAATCCATGCAACAAATGTTGGACCACAAATTTTCTTGTTGAATTTCCCAGAGCTTTAACGTTAACTTTTTAACTTTTTGCCTTCAGATTTTAATATAATTTTAAATTTTAACGCAGCGTTGGAGCTGTTGGAAGCGGCTGGGGCAGTATGGATGGGCGTGGCATCCAAAGTTTTTATGCATGCTTTTGGGGTCGTCATCGCCTATCTTGGCGGCTCTTGCTCAAAAGCTGTGGAAGATAAAGGCGTTTCTGATTTTAAACTACGGGTGGGCTGGAAGCGGAATGGGTGAGCGTGGCTCAAAAATTTTTGATGCAATTATATGGGCGTGTGAAGTAGCTATCTTTTTCCCAAATTTGGTAGTTCAAGCTGTAAGGACGTGCGAAAAAGGCGGACTTATCGATTTTGAGCTATAGAATTTTTCGATTTTCCAGGCCCCCTGTTATCGTTGAACCCTAATCTTGACACTTTATCTGTCCCGGCCATAGATAAAGATATTTGCAAAGTTTCAAGTCTCTAGCTTGAAGGGTGAGGAGAAAAGCTGCTCACATACTAAACTTTACAATATCGTTGGGCTAAGTCAGTTTTTATTTTTGTTTAAATTGATCATTATTTGAAGCATACTTTTAGGGCGCAAGGAGTAAAATATTTATTGCAACTGGGTTCAGGGTATCTTCTAGTAGGGCTCTCCCGACTAGAGCCTTCTTACTAGTTTTTCAATTGCAAATTGCTCAAAAAATCAACGATGAAACCAATTCATGTTTTTAATAGAAAACAAGTAAGAAGGCTCTAGTCCGGATAGCCCGACCAGAAGATACCCTGAACCCAGTTGCAGGCCTTGCGTCCTAAAAGTATGCTTCAAATAATGATCACTTTAAACAAAACTCATAACTGAATTAACTTTACAATATCTCTGGTGTTTCTTAACCGATTTAACCGAAATTTTGAGAAAAGGTCTATCGTTACCCATTACACCAACCCCCATTTTTACATATTCTAAATTCGATATTTTGTTTGTTATCGATTGTGTATATCGAAAACTAGAGTAGTTACCGATAATTTGAAGCAAACTTGTTCTGCTCATGGTATAGGAGAACTTATATTCCAAATCTGAAGTCTCTAGCTCTTGTAGTCTCTGATATCTACGCGTTCATACAGACGGACAGACGGACGGACAGACGGACATGGCCAAATCGACTCGGCTATTGATACTGATCAAGAATATATATACTTTATGGGGTCGGAGATGCTTCCTTCTGCCTGTTACACACTTTTGCACAAAACCATTATACCCTGATTTACCCATTTTATGGGTTCAGGGTATAAAAACTTGATTTCCTTTCGTTTGATATATATGCGGTCATGAGTGATAGCTTCTAAATGTTGGGCATAATTAAATTTTCATACACATTCTTCCTTGTTAGGGGTGTAAATGAACAAGTTCTGTTTAAGCGTCCGTTCCAAACCAAAAATATATCACAATTTTGCAGTAAAAAGCAAAAAATCACCCAAATGACAACAGAGTTAAAATAAAACATATGTGGTGATACCGAAAGTAAAGAGTGTATTGGGTTTGTGCAATGTCCGTCATGGTGTCTGTCCGTCCGTCCGTCTGTCCGACCGTATGTTCGAAACTTTTTTCCACACCCTTCAAGTAAGAGACTTCAAACTTTGCAAATCTCTTTATCTATGGCATAGTAAATTAAAGTGTCAAGATTGAATTTCTACGATAACTAGGACGCTGGCAAATCGATAAACTCGATAACGCAAAATCGATAGATCCAGCTATATCGCAAGCCCTCACAGCTAGATCAACCAATTGAGGCAAAAGATAATTATTGAAAACCCCCAAAAAAAACTGCATCAAAAATTTTTGAGCCACGCCAACCCATTCCGCCCCCAGCCCCCCCGCAGTTTAACACCAAAAATGCCCATATCTTCTACATTTTTTTAGCTAGACCCATCAAATTTGGTGCCAAGATAGGTGTTGACGATCCCCAACCAAATTCATAAAAACTTTGGATGCCACGCCCATCTATACTGCCCTAGCCGCCATTAACCGCCCCAATGCTTCGCTAAATACGGTAGTGCGTGTAACTTCCATTTTGTTTGAGCTAGAAACACAAAATTTGGTAGGTTTGTCGTTTAAAATTAAGTTTTTATATTTAAACCACATACGTGGATCCGAAGACGAATACCAAATAAGCTAAACTCATTATCAAGCTTAAATTCAAAACCCTTTGGCTTAATCGATTTGTTAGTATAATGTTTGGTAGGTTTTTAGCAGTATATGCGTATGTGAAGGAAACTTTATTCTTCACCTTACTTTTGACGAACACTGATACAGAAATTGCGCTGTGTATATTTGTTGATCGAGTGCTAGTTTCTGTGTGTGTAAGATGGAACATAATTCAATTATGTCGAATAAAATTAAATGTTCCAATTAGATCAACCCGAAACTTTTTACGTCTTATCCTTGATCGTTTCTCAAGCAACAATTTAACTCATGAACCATTTCGAGTTATTTTTTCTGACTATAACAGGCTTTATTCCCTTGTCTCTTTGGAGACCTCAACTGCAGTACTAAAACACTCGATTCTCTTTTCTTTATCGAATCGTTACCACTAATCACTATTCACTTTTTCTGGTTTCCCAATCCATGCAACAAATGTTGGACCACAAGTTTTCTTGTTGAATTTCCCAGAGCTTTAACGTTAACTTTTTACTTTTTGCCTCCATTTGATTTCAAATTTTAATATAATTTTAAATTTTAATGCAGCGTTGGAGTTGTTGGATGCGGCTGGGGCAGTATGGATGGGCTTGGCATCCAAATTTTGAGAAAAGTGCTATCGTTACCCATTACACCAACCCCTTTTTTTACATTTTCCAAATTCGATATTTTTTTGTTATCGATTCCATGTGTATATCGAAAACTAGAGTAGTTATTGATAATTTGAAGCAAACTTGTTCTGCTCATGGTATAGGAGAACTTATATTCCAAATCTGAAGTCTCTAGCTCTTGTAGTCTCTGATATCTACGCGTTCATACAGACGGACAGACGGACGGACAGACGGACATGGCCAAATCGACTCGGCTATTGATACTGATCAAGAATATATATACTTAATGGGGTCGGAGATGCTTCCTTCTGCCTGTTACACACTTTTGCACAAAACCATTATACCCTGATTTACCCATTTTATGGGTTCAGGGTATAAAAACTTGATTTCCTTTCGTTTGATATATATGCGGTCATGAGTGATAGCTTCTAAATGTTGGGCATAATTAAATTTTCATACACATTCTTCCTTGTTAGGGGTGTAAATGAACAAGTTCTGTTTAAGCGTCCGTTCCAAACCAAAAATATATCACAATTTTGCAGTAAAAAGCAAAAAATCACCCAAATGACAACAGAGTTAAAATAAAACATATGTGGTGATACCGAAAGTAAAGAGTGTATTGGGTTTGTGCAATGTCCGTCATGGTGTCTGTGCGTCCGTCCGTCTGTCCGACCGTATGTTCGCAACTTTTTTCCACACCCTTCAAGTAAGAGACTTCAAACTTTGCAAATCTCTTTATCTATGGCATAGTAAATTAAAGTGTCAAGATTGAATTTCTACGATAACTAGGACGCTGGCAAAACGATAAACTCGATAACGCAAAATCGATAGATCCAGCTATATCGCAAGCCCTTACAGCTAGATAAACCAATTGAGGCAAAAGATAATTATTGGAAACCCCAAAAAAAACTGCATCAAAAATTTTTGAGCCACGCCAACCCATTCCGCCCCCAGCCCCCCCGCAGTTTAACACCAAAAATGCCCATATCTTCTACATTTTTTGAGCTAGACCCATCAAATTTGGTGCCAAGATAGGTGTTGACGATCCCCAACCAAATTCATAAAAACTATGGATGCCACGCCCATCTATACTGCCCTAGCCGCCATTAACCGCCCCAATGCTTCGCTAAATACGGTAGTGCGTGTAACTTCCATTTTGTTTGAGCTAGAAACACAAAATTTGGTAGGTTTGTCGTTTAAAGAGTGTATTGGGTTTGTGTAATGTCCGTCATGGTGTCTGTGCGTCCGTCCGTCTGTCCGACCGTATGTTCGCAACTTTTTTCCACACCCTTCAAGTAAGAGACTTCAAACTTTGCAAATCTCTTTATCTATGGCATAGTAAATTAAAGTGTCAAGATTGAATTTCTACGATAACTAGGACGCTGGCAAAACGATAAACTCGATAACGCAAAATCGATAGATCCAGCTATATCGCAAGCCCTTACAGCTAGATAAACCAATTGAGGCAAAAGATAATTATTGGAAACCCCCAAAAAAAACTGCATCAAAAATTTTTGAGCCACGCCAACCCATTCCGCCCCCAGCAGTTTAACACCAAAAATGCCCATATCTTCTACATTTTTTGAGCTAGACCCATCAAATTTGGTGCCAAGATAGGTGTTGACGATCCCCAACCAAATTCATAAAAACTATGGATGCCACGCCCATCTATACTGCCCTAGCCGCCATTAACCGCCCCAATGCTTCGCTAAATACGGTAGTGCGTGTAACTTCCATTTTGTTTGAGCTAGAAACACAAAATTTGGTAGGTTTGTCGTTTAAAATTAAGTTTTTATATTTAAACCACATACGTGGATCCGAAGACGAATACCAAATAAGCTAAACTCATTATCAAGCTTAAATTCAAAACCCTTTGGCTTAATCGATTTGTTAGTATAATGTTTGGTAGGTTTTTAGCAGTATATGCGTATGTGAAGGAAACTTTATTCTTCACCTTACTTTTGACGAACACTGATACAGAAATTGCGCTGTGTATATTTGTTGATCGAGTGCTAGTTTCTGTGTGTGTAAGATGGAACATAATTCAATTATGTCGAATAAAATTAAATGTTCCAATTAGATCAACCCGAAACTTTTTACGTCTTATCCTTGATCGTTTCTCAAGCAACAATTTAACTCATGAACCATTTCGAGTTATTTTTTCTGACTATAACAGGCTTTATTCTCTTGTCTCTTTGGAGACCTCAACTGCAGTACTAAAACACTCGATTCTCTTTTCTTTATCGAATCGTTACCACTAATCACTATTCACTTTTTCTGGTTTCCCAATCCATGCAACAAATGTTGGACCACAAATTTTCTTGTTGAATTTCCCAGAGCTTTAACGTTAACTTTTTACTTTTTGCCTTCATTTGATTTCATATTTTAATATAATTTTAAATTTTAACGCAGCGTTGGAGTTGTTGGATGCAGCTGGGGCAGTATGGATGGGCTTGGCATCCAAATTTTGAGAAAAGTGCTATCGTTACCCATTACACCAACCCCTTTTTTTACATTTTCCAAATTCGATATTTTTTGTTATCGATTCCATGTGTATATCGAAAACTAGAGTAGTTATCGATAATTTGAAGCAAACTTGTTCTGCTCATGGTATAGGAGAACTTATATTCCAAATCTGAAGTCTCTAGCTCTTGTAGTCTCTGATATCTACGCGTTCATACAGACGGACAGACGGACGGACAGACGGACATGGCCAAATCGACTCGGCTATTGATACTGATCAAGAATATATATACTTTATGGGGTCGGAGATGCTTCCTTCTGCCTGTTACATACTTTTGCACAAAACCATTATACCCTGATTTACCCATTTTATGGGTTCAGGGTATAAAAACTTGATTTCCTTTCGTTTGATATATATGCGGTCATGACTGTTAGCTTCTAAATGTTGGGCATAATTAAATTTTCATACACATTCTTCCTTGTTAGGGGTGTAAATGAACAAGTTCTGTTTAAGCGTCCGTTCCAAACCAAAAATATATCACAATTTTGCAGTAAAAAGCAAAAAATCACCCAAATGACAACAGAGTTAAAATAAAACATATGTGGTGATACCGAAAGTATAGAGTGTATTGGGTTTGTGCAATGTCCGTCATGGTGTCTGTCCGTCCGTCCGTCTGTCCGACCGTATGTTCGAAACTTTTTTCCACATCCTTCAAGTAAGAGACTTCAAACTTTGCAAATCTCTTTATCTATGGCATAGTAAATTAAAGTGTCAAGATTGAATTTCTACGATAACTAGGACGCTGGCAAATCGATAAACTCGATAACGCAAAATCGATAGATCCAGCTATATCGCAAGCCCTTACAGCTAGATCAACCAATTGAGGCAAAAGATAATTATTGAAAACCCCCAAAAAAAACTGCATCAAAAATTTTTGAGCCACGCCAACCCATTCCGCCCCCAGCCCCCCCGCAGTTTAACACCAAAAATGCCCATATCTTTTACATTTTTTGAGCTAGACCCATCAAATTTGGTGCCAAGATAGGTGTTGACGATCCCCAACCAAATTCATAAAAACTTTGGATGCCACGCCCATCTATACTGCCCTAGCCGCCATTAACCGCCCCAATGCTTCGCTAAATACGGTAGTGCGTGTAACTTCCATTTTGTTTGAGCTAGAAACACAAAATTTGGTAGGTTTGTCGTTTAAAATTAAGTTTTTATATTTAAACCACATACGTGGATCCGAAGACGAATACCAAATAAGCTAAACTCATTATCAAGCTTAAATTCAAAACCCTTTGGCTTAATCGATTTGTTAGTATAATGTTTGGTAGGTTTTTAGCAGTATATGCGTATGTGAAGGAAACTTTATTCTTTACCTTACTTTTGACGAACACTGATACAGAAATTGCGCTGTGTATATTTGTTGATCGAGTGCTAGTTTCTGTGTGTGTAAGATGGAACATAATTCAATTATGTCGAATAAAATTAAATGTTCCAATTAGATCAACTCGAAACTTTTTACGTCTTATCCTTGATCGTTTCTCAAGCAACAGTTTAACTCATGAACCATTTCGAGTTATTTTTTCTGACTATAACAGGCTTTATTCCCTTGTCTCTTTGGAGACCTCAACTGCAGTACTAAAACACTCGATTCTCTTTTCTTTATCGAATCGTTACCACTAATCACTATTCACTTTTTCTGGTTTCCCAATCCATGCAACAAATGTTGGACCACAAATTTTCTTGTTGAATTTCCCAGAGCTTTAACGTTAACTTTTTACTTTTTGCCTTCATTTGATTTCATATTTTAATATAATTTTAAATTTTAACGCAGCGTTGGAGTTGTTGGATGCGGCTGGAACAGTATGGATGGGCTTGGCATCCAAATTTTGAGAAAAGTGCTATCGTTACCCATTACACCAACCCCTTTTTTTACATTTTCCAAATTCGATATTTTTTTGTTATCGATTCCATGTGTATATCGAAAACTAGAGTAGTTATCGATAATTTGAAGCAAACTTGTTCTGCTCATGGTATAGGAGAACTTACATTCCAAATCTGAAGTCTCTAGCTCTTGTAGTCTCTGATATCTACGCGTTCATACAGACAGACAGACGGACGGCCAGACGAACATGGCCAAATCGACTCGGCTATTGATACTGATCAAGAATATATATACTTTATGGGGTCGGAGATGCTTCCTTCTGCCTGTTACATACTTTTGCACAAAACCATTATACCCTGATTTACCCATTTTATGGGTTCAGGGTATAAAAACTTGATTTCCTTTCGTTTGATATATAAGCGGTCATGAGTGATAGCTTCTAAATGTTGGGCATAATTAAATTTTAATACACATTCTTCCTTGTTAGGGGTGTAAATGAACAAGTTCTGTTTAAGCGTCCGTTCCAAACCAAAATTATATCACAATTTTGCAGTAAAAAGCAAAAAATCACCCAAATGACAACAGAGTTAAAATAAAACATATGTGGTGATACCGAAAGTAAAGAGTGTATTGGGTTTGTGCAATGTCCGTCATGGTGTCTGTCCGTCCGTCCGTCTCTCCGTCTCTATGTTCGCAACTTTTTTGCACACACTTCAAGTAAGAGACTTCAAACTTTGCAAATCTCTTTAGCCAGCCCCCCGCAGTTTAACACCAAAAATGCCCATATCTTCTACATTTTTTGAGCTAGACCCATCAAATTTGGTGCCAAGATAGGTGTTGACAATCCCCAATCAAATTCATAAAAACTTTGGATGCCACGCTATACTACTATCTATACTGCCCAAGCCGCCTTTGACCGCCCCAACGCTACGCTAAGTACGGTAGTGCGTGTAACTTCCATTTTGTTTGAGCTAGAAACACAAAATTTGGTAGGTTTATAACTGGTAACGACCCCCAAAAACTGCAATTTTGGAGCCCAACCTACCCATTCCGCCCCCAGCCCCCCACAGTTTAAAAACAGAAATGCTTACATCTTATACAGTTTTTGAGCTAGAGCCACCAAATTTTGTGCCAAGATAGGTGAATACAACCCCCCAAAAAAATGCATTAAAACTTTAAATGCCACGCCAATCCATACTGCCCAAGCTGCCCCAAACGGCCCCAATGCTCCACTAAAAACGGGAATGCGTGTATTTTCCAAAGCGTTAAAGCTAGAAACACCAAATTTGGTAGGAAGATAGCTGTTAACGATCCCCAAAATACTGCATCAAAGTTTTGAAGCCACGCCCCCCCCCCCCCCCGTTTTCCAGCCCACTGCATTTCGAAATCACAAACGCCTATATTTTCCACAGCTTTTGAGCTAGAGCACCCCCAACCCATACCGCCCCCAGCTCCCCTTCCACCATATTCTACAATTTTGAGCTAGAGTCATCAAATTTGGTATGAGGATAGCATTTAACATCATCAATAGATCTGCAGCAAAATTTTGGACGACATGGCTTCATACCAGCCCCCAGCCCCCCTGCCTCCATATTCTACTTACTTTGAGCTAGAGTCACCAAATTTGGTATGAGGATAGCTATTGACATGATACATAGATCTTCAAAATTTGGATGCCACGCCACCATAACGCCCTCAGCCCCTACCTTTAACAAACTTTGAGGTACAGTCACCAAATTTGGAAGGAAGATAACTTTTTGGCATCACCATCTGCACCAGACAGTCTTTGAGGCAGCGTATACCCCTGCCGTATCCACACCCCATTGCAATCAGCTCTCTATTAATTTGTTTTACTACTGGTATCGAGTATACCGCAGTCGGGTGCGTCCGACTGCAACGTTTCTACTTGTTTTCTTAAATATTGAGCGAATATTAATCTCTACCAAAATAATCAAACAACTTATGCCGAATGTTTGTTTTGAGACATTTACCATTTATAAGCCTTGCTTTAAAACTTAACCGGATATGTTGGACATAAGCTTCTAGTCTATTGGGAGACTATGCGTATCAGCTATTACAATAAAACTTAAAATGAATTAACTGGCTTTTCAGTCCATGTCTACAAATACTTAACACATAATTTATCATATATATATACATGTTTATCTGTATAGCATAATAGCCGAATCTCAGACCTACTGAATACGCATATAAAATTTCATAAAAATCGGTCGAGCCGTTTCGGTGGAGTTCAATTACGCACCCCGTGACACGAGAATTTTATATCGAAGAAATATATAAATATATATAGAGTATAGCTTAATAAACATTTTAGTATTGCATTCACGCTAACATTTAAATATTTAATTTTATATAATTCAAATGGCTTCATATTGTCATATTCTTAGTTGAACATAAAAAATATTTTGAGCTGCGGGTGCTTTAGGGGGATTTATATATCGATGGTTCATTAAAACTACAAAAGAATTTAATAGAACTACTGCTTCACCTTTAGAACAGTGTCGTTTAAAATTAAGTTTTTATATTTAAACCACATACGTGGATCCGAAGACGAATACCAAATAAGCTAAACTCATTATCAAGCTTAAATTCAAAACCCTTTGGCTTAATCGATTTGTTAGTATAATGTTTGGTAGGTTTTTAGCAGTATATGCATATGTGAAGGAAACTTTATTCTTCACCTTACTTTTGACGAACACTGATACAGAAATTGCGCTGTGTATATTTGTTGATCGAGTGTTAGTTTCTGTGTGTGTGTAAGATGGAACATAATTCAATTATGTCGAATAAAATTAAATGTTCCAATTAGATCAACCCGAAACTTTTTACGTCTTATCCTTGATCGTTTCTCAAGCAACAGTTTAACTCATGAACCATTTCGAGTTATTTTTTCTGACTATAACATAACACTATAACATAACATAATAACATTCCCTTGTCTCTTTGGAGACCTCAACTGCAGTACCAAAACACTCGATTCTCTTTTCTTTATCGAATCGTTACCACTAATCACTATTCACTTTTTCTGGTTTCCCAATCCATGCAACAAATGTTGGACCACAAATTTTCTTGTTGAATTTCCCAGAGCTTTAACGTTAACTTTTTAACTTTTTGCCTTCATTTGATTTCAGATTTTGTGTCGGCAACTTCAAATTCTTTTTTAAAAAAAAAAGTCAAATTTTCTTTCTTTTTTTTTTCAACAACAAATAAATGCATTGAAAAATCTGTATTTTTAGTGTGCAATATCAGCACTCTTCTAGTTCTTTGGACGCTGTTTCGTTCAGTGTCGGCTAAAAGTATCCTACCGCGATCTCTAAGTATAGAGTGTTAAAAAGGCTTACATTGCCTGTTGGGCATCTTATGGTTGACAATTCACATTCTCAATCGGATTCAAGACGTTATAGGCATGCGATGTTGTCGGCAGCTGGCTTAACTCAAAAGGACCCTAGGACCCAACTAGTGAATGCATCAGCTTCTGACAAGCCTTCGGCCTCTGAGCTTGCCACCCCGTGGCAGACCCCTCCCAAGTGGTTAACTGCACCTTCAAAGCGCAAAACCAACGCTCCTAATTCAGTTAAGAAGAAGGCACCAAGAAGTGGAAGCACTCCTGTCAGCTTCTCTTTAGAATCCACCTCGGACTCTGACTCTGACTCTACGGTAAATGGTGATGGCGCAAAACCGCTCAAAGCTTCAGTACCCAGGAAGCAAGTTTTAAATGACGTGACCTCATCGAACCGCTTTGCTCTTCTTGCTGATGACAATGATCCTGCTCACGTCATGGGAAATGAGTGTAAAGTTCCTTCTCCTCTTATCCATAAGCCACCTCCTATTTTCGTAGATAATGTCAACAACATACAGGGCATGCTGAGTATGGTTGAAGAAGCTGCTGGCAAGGGCTCCTTCACTCACAAGTCGGATAGAGATGGCAAGGTCAGACTGATGCTTAATAAAAGTGACGATTACCGCAAAGTAGTCAAGCTGTTCACTGCTAAAAATGTGGATTTCCATTCATATCAAATGAAGGAAGATAGAGCCTACAAGATAGTGCTAAAAGGGATGCACTTCTCCTCATCGTTGGACCACATCAAAAGCGAGCTCCACAAGCTTGGTCATAAGGTGCGTCACATTGCTGTAGCCAGGAACAAATTCACCAAGGCACCAATGTCATTGTTTTTCATTGACCTAGAGCCAAATACTAACAACAAAAAGGTGTACGACATCACAAGGCTTTGCAACGCAGTGGTGACGATTGAGCCACCGAAAAAATTTGATGATCTTGTCCAGTGCCATAGATGTCAAGCATTCGGACACACAAAGAGATTCTGCAACAAACCCTTCAGGTGTGTTAAGTGCGCGCAGAATCATAACACAGCAGACTGCACCAAAGTCAAAGAGGCCCAAGCCTGTTGTGCTCACTGCGGCATGAACCACACGGCTTCATACAAAGGCTGTCTTGTATACAAGCAAACAGCCCAACGCCAATTCCAACGCATAGTCACAAAACAAACCACTAGTCCACCTGGCCAACATGGCAGCCAACCTTCCAACCACCTCTCTGCTGGAGTAAGTTTTGCCAGCCACTTCCGCAATGACAACAGTACTCAGTACAACAATTTCAACAATCCAAGCCTCAACTCAACGCCAGTCATTAATGAGGAATCCATCATGAGAAAAGTTGAAGTCCTTATTCAACAAATGGTTGTGCAGTTAACTGCACAATTTACGCAATTGCTTGGAAACCTCATGTCATCACTGTCCCAATGCAAGTAATATTAAAAATTATCATATGGAATGCAAATGGCCTTTGTCAAAGGAGGCTTGAGGTCGAGCACTTTCTTAAAACCAACAACATTGATGTGCTCCTTGTCGCAGAATCTCACTTCAATGAACGCTCGTTCTTTCACATTACGGGATACGAGCTTATAATTTGCAACCACCCCAGTGGCGCTGCGAGAGGTGGCTCCGCTGTACTCATCAGATCTGGCATCTCCCACTCCGTACTCGATCCTATCCAGCTCCCTTGGGTGCAAGCTTCTGTTTTGCAAATCCACAGTCCTCAGGGTAATATGAAGCTAGCAGCGCTTTACTTTCCTCCACGTCACAACATAACGCAAGGAATGTTTGAGCAAGTAGCAGACCATTTGGGCTCCAAATTCATCGCTGGAGGCGACTTCAATGCCAAGAACACCTGGTGGGGATCCAGGCTCACAAACACCAAAGGCGCTGCTCTCCTGAATTGCATCTGGAGCAGAGATCTCACATGTCACTCAGCCGGTGAACCCACTTACTGGCCTACTGACCCTACTAAACTGCCGGACGTTCTGGACTTTGCTGTTGCCAAAGGAATTCATCCCAGGCTAATCCGCACGTCCATTTGCGCGGACCTACAATCTGACCACAGTGCTGTTCTTCTGGAGGTAAACATGCCCGTACTGGCCGTCAATAAACCACATTACATACTTGGTAAGGGCACCAACGCTGTTAAGTATCGCGCCTGGCTTGATCAGAATGTTGACCGCAACATTACCTTGCATTCTGGCAATGACATTGATGATGCTGCTGAAGCCTTAACTAGGTATATGCACAACGCTGCAAGCATTGCCTCTGCTTCCTCGAGTCAAAGGCATGGCATTCCCAAAAGGGACAGACATCTCTGGTCTGGAGAGCTAATGGTGGAAATCCAGGAAAAAAGGCGTCTACGACACACCTGGCAACTAAGCAGAAACCTCCTCGACAAAACCGCCCTAAATCGCGCTACTAGGAGGATAAAAAACCTGATGCGCAAGCTTAGAAGTGGCTCTTTGGAAGCTTATCTAGCTGCTGCAGAGCCGGGCGACCCCGAAAATAACCTTTGGCTGGCAACAAGAGAGAAAAGTAGGCCTACTTTAAGTTGCCCTCCGATTCAGAACGCCAGTGGCTCTTGGTGTCACTCTAGCGAGCAAAAAGCCCAAGTGTTTGCTGCACACTAAGAACGGACATTTACCCCGTTCCAATTCAGCGATGATTCTTCTAATGACGAAATACGGAGTTTCTTGGACATTCCATGTCAAATGGACCTCCCTATTGCTGAATTTGTAGATGACGAGGTTCAAGAGGAGATCAACTCTCTGTCCAACAAAAAATCACCAGGCTATGACGGGATTAACGCACTTGCTTTGAAGATGCTGCCACCAAACGTGAACAAAATGATCACACATCTATTCAATGCGATTTTAAGACTCCACCATTTCCGCTCCCAATGGAAATGCGCTGCGATTATTATAATTCCAAAGCCCGGCAAGCCTGTGCATATTGCCAGCTCTTACCGTCCCATAAGCCTACTGGTGATTGTCTCCAAAATCTTCGAGAGATTGTTCCTACGAAGACTACTTCCCATACTGGAAGAGAATCAGCTCATTCCGGACCACCAATTCGGTTTCAGAAGGCACCATGGTACACCTGAGCAGTGCCACAGAGTCGCTCAATATATCTCTAACGCTCTGGAGAATAAAAGGTATTGCTCGGCAGTGTTTCTGGATGTAAGACAGGCTTTTGACAGGGTATGGCACCCAGGACTCCTGTACAAGCTGAAAAAAAAAATCTTCCAATGCCATATTACTTGGTACTGAAGTCTTATATTCACAACCGCAGATTTTTTGTAAGGTGCAAGTACGCTGAATCGGATTTGTTCTTAATTCAGGCTGGGGTACCCCAAGGCAGCGTGCTTGCTCCAATTTTATATACCCTGTTCACTGCTGATTTACCGGTAACCAACCCAGAGATGTCCCTCATTGCTACATACGCTGACGACACCGCTTTCCTGGCCTCCAGTACCAGCCCTTCTGTTGCCTCAAGAATTATTCAAACGCAGCTGTCAGCCCTTGAGCCTTGGCTAAATAAGTGGAATATTAGTATTAACACCGAGAAGTCGGTGCAGGTTGTTTTCACCTTACGAACCCTCTCATGCCCTGAAGTCCACCTCTTTGGACGGAGGCTCCCCACAGCCGAAAGTGCCAAGTACTTGGGCCTAACTTTGGACAGAAAATTGAATTGGAGAGCTCATATCATTAACAAAAGGACTCAGCTTAAGATTCGTTTCAAGCGCCTTTACTGGCTTCTAAGACCTGCATCACGACTCAGCCTACGTAACAAAGTGCTGGTTTACAAGGCTATCCTTAAGCCTATCTGGACCTATGGGATACAGATTTGGGGCACTGCAGCTGCCTCGAATATTCAAATTATTCAAACTTTCCAAAGTAAACTTCTGCGTACCCTAGTGAGTGCTCCGTTTTACGTCAGAAACGCTGTCATTCATAATGACCTGAAATTGGCTACAGTAAAAGAAACCATCACTCAATACAGCCAGAGATACTTACAAAGATTGGAGAATCATGATAATGTACTAGCTCTTCAGTTGCTGGACAACAGCAATCAGCTCCGGAGGCTTTCAAGATTCCATCAACTCGACCTCCCCTTCCGCTTTAATTAATTCTATTTGTGCTACCTAAATTTTTTCTTTTTACCTAACCGCCAATGTTTTTTCGTAAAATTTAGTTATTGTCTATCAAGACAGATTCTAAATAAAAATTTATCTCACAAAAAAAAAAAAAAAAACTTGATTTCAGATTTTAATATAATTTTAAATTTTAACGCAGCGTTGGAGTTGTTGGAAGCGGCTGGGGCAGTATGGATGGGCTTGGCATCCAAAATTTTACGCATGCTTTTGGGGGTCGTCATCACCTATCTTGGCGTGGCTCAAAAATTTTGGATGCAATTATTTTGGCGTGTGAAGTAGCTATCTTTTTCCCAAATTTGGTAGTTCAAGCTGTAAGGACGTGCGAAAAAGGCGGACATATCGATTTTGAGCTATAGAATTTTTCGATTTTCCATGCCCCCTGTTATCGTTGAACCCTCATCTTGACACTTTATCTGTCCCAGCCATAGATAAAGATATTTGCAAAGTTTCAAGTCTCTAGCTTGAAGGGTGAGGAAAATAGCTGCTCACATACTAAACTTTACGATATCGTTGTGCTGCAAGTTTTTATTTTTGTTTAAATTGATCATTATTTGAAGCATACTTTTAGGGCGCAAGGAGTAAAATATTTATTGCAACTGATTTGACTTGATTTCCTTTCGTTTGATATATATGCGGTCATGAGTGATAGCTTCTAAATGTTTAAAATTCATTAAGGTATTCGGGCATAATTAAATTTTCATACACGTTCTTCCGTGTTAGGGGTGAAAATGAACAAGTTCTGTTTAAGCGTCCGTTCCAAACCAAAATTATATCACAATTTTGCAGTAAAAAGCAAAAAATCACCCAAATGACAACAGAGGTAAAATAAAACATATGTGGTTGTTGTTATTAAGCTATCGCTTCATAGTTTTTATTACACAAGGGCAGACTTTCTCTACGGTTAACCTATGCGCCCGTGTGATCTAAAATCGGCTAAAAATTTTTTTTCTATCTAAACAAATGATTACAATTTATAGATGATCTGCGTCTTATGCTTTTTTTCTTTTAATCGCTGTCTTTTAGGGCGAAAAGCGACGAGATGCCGGAGCATCAAATGAGATTGTAGCATGACCACATGTGGTGGCAACAACAGCCCATGCACTCACTCAGCTAACAATGGCTGCGCCACGGAGGTGAGACAACAGACCGAATAAAAATACTAAACAGGGGGTCATATTAAAAGCAAATATATATTTCTTTTTTAGACATGCTTCGTTCAGATGCGCAAAAAGGAGTCACCACATCCGATACGCGTTGCTAAGACTATTAATGTCATAGCTAGAATAACATTTCCAACAGCTTATTCTATATTTTTAATTTTTTTTTTTGTGCACTCTTAGAAGACATCTAAAAGGACACACAATTCATACTATTCATAGCTATAAACATTGAATGACAGACAATTAATTTGCTCTTCCAATTTATAAGTTGAGCTCAATAAGCTTGAAAATATCTCGAAAATTTCTTTTGAGCTCACGGGCAACGCGTATACACTTTCTTGTTACATGGTACCTGTTCAAATTCTATGAAAACATTAGTATAAATAACAATGTCTTTGATGTGAATATTCCATCAAAATGTCACCACCCAAATATCAATGAACGCTCATTTTTTATGCCGTCAAACAGAAACGAGAAATTTGCGGCTCGACTCGCAAATAGCATTGGAAGATGATTTGTTATTTTACTATTTGTTGCAGTGTGGTCGTTAGCCAGTTGAAGAAACAAGGGGAATAACACGAGCTGCGGGGGAACGCATTCATATCGCATTATTAGTGCGCGCCCGTGCGTTGCGTGCCGTCTTTTTGGCTCACAGCTGGTAGTGCGACTACACTCTACACGCGACAGCGGCTGGAAGCAGGGCCTTGGTAAGGGTGCTGACAAATAATAGTAGGGCGAGAGAAGTAAATTTTTTAAAATACCCCTGCCCAAGGTGGAACAGCATCGTGCCGAGGGACTCTTGGATGAGGGGGAGCTCTGTCGTTACTTTGCGAATTCTGGATACCTGACTACCTCCAGTTTAACTTGGCTTCCCGTGGTTCACGGGTTTTGTCGCGGGTGACTTTCCACTCCCGTCTACTCGTGAGACCAGAATTATGAATCCAAACACAAAACCAAACCCAGTGTCCGGGACACTCAAAAACTCGGGGGGAAACGCCGATCCCTCTACAGGTGCTTGCACCTCTTTCTCGACACTTGGTACGCCAGCAGGTGCTCGAAACGCCGCAAGCGGCACAGGTGCAGGACGAACAAGCCATTCGTCCTCACACCCCGGACGCCCACCTGGAACGGCTCCTTGTGCTCGGAGGTTGCAGAATAAGTTTGCAACACCAGCTAACAGGTCCGCGACGCGGCGATCGTAACGGGGTCCACTTTAACTGCGGCAAATAAGCTGCCGATCTAAGACCGAAGGCGGGCTGCGAAATTCTGCAGCAAAACTTCAGCGGCCAGCAGTCGTCTTCCGATGGGGTCAATCGTCGAGTGGGCCAAGACCATTTTGCCGGACTTCAAGCCAGCAATACCGGATTCTGCAAAAGCCAAGCAGAAGCGTCAACGCTCCGTAGAGGAGCAGGCTTCGCAAGCCAAGCGGATGAGGCTACCATCGCGTCCACAGCCGCTCACTTGGTCCTTTGCTGAAGCCGCAAGGGAGAAGGTTCTCATTAGGGTCCTCGAAAGGAACACAATGAGGGCCAAATCCCGCGGAATCAGTGGGTTGCCGTAGAGAATGAACTACATGATAAGGTTGTCGACCTCATGGAGCTGTCTGGTGGACCGCCTCCTCGTTGATCTGATGTTGGTTGGCATCGGCAATATTAAAGCAATAGCCTGCGAAGTCGACAAATTGGCAGAGCTTTATAAAAAAACGGTGGCCTTGCTTGGGGAAGTCTACCCCGGGGTGAAGCTTGAGGCGGAACGAAAGACTTGACAAATCGACACAGAGCAATAACTTGGGTTTCTGCTATGCCAGAGGAGCCCGAGAGATTTCTCAAGCTCCATCAGATGAGTAACCCAGACCTGGTTACTCATGATTGAAGGATTGCCAAGGTCGAGGCGCCGGAAGGAAATAGCCCACAGGTGATCCTCATAATCAACGATGAGTCGGCCGAGACCCTTGCCGCAACTAACGGAGCGGCACACTATGTCTTCAAGCCAATTAAGATAAGGGTGTATCGCTCGGATGCAGCCAGCACATTGTCCATCCGAGCACATTGTGGGACTGATTCATCAACTGCTCAGGAGCAGGATAGTCAGGGCCACTCTGGGGTCCTCAACCATATCCGGATCTGTTTATAGAAGCACCCCGCAATTAAGTGTTCTCTCCTCTCTCTTTTGAAATGTGGCTGTAAACAGCCTTCTGCGCTCTTTAGACAAAGGGGGCTGTCGAGTAATCGCTTACGCAGATGACGTTGCCAAAACTTTCTTGGGCAAGTATCCCCAATCCTTGTGCGAATGCATGACCACTACAATTCATACACTGTCCCCATGGGCCAAATCAAATGGACTAGGGCTGAACCCAGCCAACACTGACTTAGTCCTCTTTACCAGGAGGTATAAGATCCATCATCCCTGAATAGGGTGGAACTTGCCTTCAGTAAATCAGCCAAATACCTAGGGCGCACTCTTGATTGAAACTATATTGGAACCTCAACTCGGAGGAACGAGTTAAGAAGGCTTCAGTCGCACTATATACATGTAGGAAATCCATTGGATTAAAATGGGGAATGGCACCTCACATAACCCTCTGGCTGTACAAACCCGTCGTCAGGCCTATCCTACTGTACGGAGTGTCGGTATGGTGGCCAGCTCTATCCAAAAAGAAAACAGTCCACAAGCTTTGCAAGGTACAGCGTGCTGCTGGACTGACCTAAGCAGGAGCCTTCAGTACGACCCCAACATACTTAATCTTTTGCTAATAGACCAAATCGGGAAGTTTTTACCAACTCTCTCTGCCCTACGCATGAGGGAAACAAAGCAATGGTCAGAACAGACTAACGGAAACTCAAAGGTTCTTGTGAGAAACTCACTTATTCCCAAAAACACAGACTACTGTCGTCCTCAGGAATTCCACAAAACTCCATTTTATATACTTATCCCCTCCAGGAACGAATGGTGCTCAGGCACGCCAGGGCCGACAAACTCAATAAAAATTTAAACTGAAAGCTCAAAGCTAGACGACCGGGTAGAGGGCGGCGTCTTTCGCGATGAGCTTTCCATTAATAAATCGTTCAGCCTCCCTAACCATTGCAGTGTGTTTCAAGCTGAAATTGCTGCAATACACGAGGCACTATCCCGCATCTCTGAAATAAATTGCTCTGCAGCCAGAATCTGCATATTTTCTGATAGTCAACCGGCTATCAAATCTCTCCAGTCGATATCATCTAACTCGATATCTGTCACAAACTGCCGCAAATCTCTGAAGGAGATGGCTGAGCAGTTCGAGATACACCTCATATGGGTGCCCGGACATAAAGGCATCGAGGGCAACGACAAAGCAGACGAGCTGGCAAGGCATGGTACTACCATGCCTCTCCTCACAGACAAGGAGAGCTTGGGTATCCCCATGGGCAGCTGCAAGCTAAGAGTCCGATCGCACTTCGAACTTGAAGCAAACAAGAGATGGCAACTTACCACCGCCAGGGGTGGGATTGCCAGGCAATCCTGGCCAACGCGCTGTAAAAACCGATCCTTAGACCTTGTTCACTTAAACAGACTAGGCTGTGCTGCCGTAATGAGGGCCATTACGGGGCACTGTTTAGTGGGGACTCACGCAGCGAGACTTCTAGCCCCCATCAATGATTTCTGCAGAAGCTGCCGAGACGCGGAGGAGGAGGAAACGGTCTCCCACCTCTTCTGCGACTGTCCAGCTCTCTGCAAGAACAGAAATCAATACATTGGTTCTTTCTTCTTATCGGACCTCTCTCAACTGGCGGACACTAAACCGAAAAATATCCTGTCCTTTATTCGAGCCTCGGGTAGGGACCACGCCCTCGTAAACGGTGTGACACACTCTGCGTCTGGGTAGACGGTGTCTGTGGACCCTGTCCAAGACGCGGCATCACAATGAGCCAATATATGGCCTATGTGAGTGAGGGGTTTATCTCAAAATGTTCACTACCGCTGTAACCTAACCTGACCTATCCTAGTGAAGTTGTGGAACTGGAAACGCCATTTAACCGTTTGACACCGGCGCTGCGTAATTGCCTTGTAGCATATTGGGATGTGGGGGCAGCTGACCTTGGTCAATCATGCGATGCACTTCCTGTTGACGTTTTCACTCAAACTTCAAATACTCCTCGTGCGAAAACTGCGGTTATTGATCAATGGTTTCCCACTTCGAATCTTTTTGAAACTCCTCTTTTTCGGCCTGATGCATAAACTTATCTATGCTAATGAGCCAATCACGGTTGGTGTCCGTTTCCTAGAAAATATTGTTGAGTACATATGGTTTATGGTGATCGGCTTTGTTTTGATGCAACAATATCGGAATACCCACAATTAGATTCATGTTATGCGCAAGAAGTTTAGGTTCAAACAAAGATTTGAATAACTCGGGACAATATTTCATTTCTGCAGGCAATGATTATAAAACATATAATATAATTGGATTGTTCGTTATTAAGTTGTGTAAAAAAAAAATATAAAAACACAGTTTTATTTCTTTTACACTAATAAACTCTTTATTCAATTTTAAAATGTTGACGAATGTTAAACGTCTTGCTTATTCTATGATTTAATTCCAACTGCTCTTGTGAAGTTCTTGCTGCGCAGAGCAAGCCTCGGCTGAGAGCTTTTCTTATGATTAAAGCTTCTAAGCTTTGATAAAAAGTGCGAATTCGGCGATCTCACGCTTGTGGCGTGATTTTAGGAATATGTTTATGTTGATCGTTTTAAGCTTTTACCAAAAAGTGCCAATTCGGCGATCTCACGCTAGTGGCGTGATTATTGGGATTTGTTTACAATAAGTTTTGGGATGCTTTATTGTTTGGCTATGAGTTGGGGTTCATGCTATGTGTAACATATTTGAGATATGAATATGTGTGCATATTGGATATCTTAATCGCCCACACTTAAAAAATTTGCGTTACGTTAGACTGCACCTATCTTGGGATACAATGCGGGTTGATCTTGTTCAACTATTGGTAATTCTATTTGATCTTTACTTATTTCTGGTTCTTTAGGTTTTCTATACTTAACAATAAATGTTCTGGGTAAGCTTTTGAACTTATAAATTAAGTACAATAATATGCTTAATATGGTAATGGTTAATGATGTCAATTTTATTATTTGAAATGTATTATAATATTTTGTATGTTCCAAAATTAATTCCTTAGTTTGAATATATGATAATGGTTCGAGTTTTGTTACATTATTGCTGACATAAATGTTTTGTGTAAAATCTAGTCTTGAGTTTGATATTGATATTTCGTTAATTTGTAATTCACAATTATAAATTTTTATAATATTGTTTCCTTTTATCTTAATTTCATTATTCATACAATTTTGATTAACAATAGATTCTGGCAAATTCCATGTTAAGATTATGTTTGGTTCAATATAATTTGTTTGAAAGTTTTTAATTGTTTTGGTGTATTTACATTCGGTTTTGATTTGTTTTACAATGTCTATTATGCAATTATTCATTATTTGTTTCTTAGTAATTGTGCCATATACTTTATTATAATTTATAAAATATTTTTCTTGAATATTTTCTGTAACAATATTATCGTTCTCATCTGGGTAGGGTATTATTTCGAAAATAGGTGTTTTGCTAATTTCTTGTGGAATATGTGATATTATATAAATTTCTTTTGTATCAGTTTTAAACCAAGTTGATGTTTTAATGTTAAGAATTTTCTCTGGTGTAACATGCAATAAGTAATCGTTCTTTAGTAATTTGGGGTTGAATATGCCTAATCCAGTTAGATGCATTCCCATCTCTATGTCTTCTATGTATTCGGTAAAATGTTCTAAATTAAAAATTAGTAAATCAAATTTCTTATTTTTTTCTTCTTTTGTTTTAAATGTGTTCATAGTTTCAATTGCTTTGTTAATTGTTTCGATTATTTGGTTTAGTTCATTAACTTGAACGCTGTTTCCGGCTAAGTTATTTATCTTCTGTTCTAGTTCGTCTCTGTCATCTGTATCTAATGTTCCGAATAAGTATTTGTAAGTTTTACCCACTAAATTTATTAGTCCTCTGTTTTCTCTTTTAATGATAGTTATTCCGTTCATTTCCCTGTTTAGTTTTTCAATAAGGTAATTTATTTTAGTTGAATTTGCGTAATCCTTTGCTTGTATTAATAGGTTATTGTAGACTTTTTCTATTTTTGTTAAATTTACAGTTAGATAGTGGTATTCAAAATTTGTTGGAATGTCCAGTGTTCCTGTTTTAAATATTAGGTAACCGTTGTTTGCCTTTATGGGATTTATTTCGATACTTTGTCCGTTAATTGTCACCGTTAGCAGTGTTATTATTATCAGAATTCCTTTCATTGGCTGGTTCTCTGTAATTAATGTATTTACTCATATTATTTTTCTTTTTCTTCTTAAACTTTGATTTGTAATGGGTGACTTTTCTACCTCTATTAGTTTCTTCAAAATGTTTCTCGTCTAGTTGTCTTAACTGACCTGTCTTTTTGAATGGATTGGGTATTTTTGATTTAACTAATGGTGAAGATCTGTACCTTGTATCTATTTCAAATTCTTCTCTTGATTCATTTAATTTTTCAATTTGTTTCTTTTTTTTTTCTTGTGTGTCATACCTTAGTGTCCCTGCATACATAAATATATCTGCGGGTGTTCTGTTTGTTGTATTATGCTTAGTTTTGTGATTATAAGTGTATAGTATAATTTCAAATCTTGTTTGTTTGTTTTCTATGTTAGAGTCACTGCTTATAATTCGTAATTTTTCGTTATGTGTTTTTAGTATCTGTTCTTTGAATGCTGCGTACTTTTGTAAGTCTGTTAATTTTAATGAGCTTTTCATTACCTTAATTTTACTTTCTGGGTTTATTATTTCTACATATGCGTTTTGAAAAATCGGAAAATCGGAGTCGTTGTGGAAGTAAATAACGCTATGTTTTGAACATAAATATTCTTTTATTATTTCTTTAGCTTTAGTATTAGTCATTTCGGTATAAGTTATCTTTATGTTTTTCTTATGAAAATAATTAGTAACTTGTGTTTTATTGTCGTTTCCTTTGATGAGTTCGATTTGTCTGTTGTAATAGTTTAATGGTCTTTCAGTTATTTGAATGTAACTTTGGTTATCTTCTTGGGCACTATGAATGGTAGCACATGTTGCTTGGCTTATTTTTTCTCCCAATAGATTTTCGTTTATTTGCACACGTGGTAGTGCGTCTGCGACATGGTTTTCTTTACCCGGTAAGTATTTAATTGTATAATCAAATTCATTTAATTTTATCTTCCACCGTTGGAGTTTCATGTTCGGTTCTTTTATATTATTTAGCCATACTAATGGTTTGTGATCGCTTAATATTTCGAATTTTCTGCCATATAGATAGCTTCTATAAGTTTTTGTTACCCAAACTACTGCTAATAGTTCTTTCTCTATAGCTGAATAATTTATTTCATGTTTGTTTAGCGTTCTGCTGGCAAAACAAATAGGCTTGTGATTTTGTGTCAATACCGCTCCTAGAGCTACATTACTTGCATCTGTTGTGAGACAAAATGGTTTGTCATAATCTGGATGAGTAAGAATTGGATCAGAGGTTATCAGTATTTTTAATTTCTCGAATGCTGAGATATACGATGTATCCTTTATGTTTACTTTTGCTCCTTTCTTTAACATAAGTGTCATGGGTTTGACGATGTTTGCGAAGTTTGGAATGAATTTTCGATAAAATCCACACAAACCTAAAAATTTTCTTATCTCTTTAGGAGTCTTTGGAATAGGATATTTCATTACTGCCTCAATTTTATTTGGATTAGGTTTTAATCCTTCTGTTGTCACTATGTGTCCTAGAAATTCTGTTTCCTTTTTTAGAAATTCACACTTGTCTAATTGCAATTTTAAATTGGCTTCCCTTAGTTTGGCAAATACCTTATTTAGTGACAAAATGTGTTCTTCCAATGAAGTGGAGTACACTATTATGTCATCTAAGTAGACTTAACAATCTTTGTAGATTAAATCTTCCAATAAATTGTTCATGCAGCGCTGAAACGTTGCTGGTGCGTTTTTTAGACCAAACGGCATACGTGTATATTCGTAGTGGCCATGTTTAGTGGAAAATGCTGTCTTAGGTATTGATTTCGGATCCATCTTGATCTGGTGATAGCCTTTTGCTAAATCAAGAGTTGTGAAATATTGGCATCGGCCAAGTTTATCTAAAATTTCATCCATTATTGGAATAGGAAATTTGTCATCAACAGTGATTTCGTTTAGAAATCTGTAGTCTATTACTACTCTATATTTTTTTTTTCCTGATGCATCCAACTTCTTTGGGATTACTAATACAGGCGAACTATATGGAGACTGAGATTTTCTTATTATCCCTTGCTCTAACATTTCTTTTACTTGTCTGTCTATTTCGTCGTGTTGAATTTGGGAATATTTGTAGGGTCTCTTGTAAATTGAGTCCTCATGTTTTGTAATTATCGAATGTTTAACCGTACTAGTGAAAGTCAAATTGTCACCTTCATGATATTGTATATCTCGATATTTGTGAAGAATTTTTGACACACTCCTTTTTTCTTCATCGTTAAGATGATCTAAGCGGAATTCGTTGGACTCTTTTAATTCTTCGTTTATCACGAAATTGAATTCTAAGTCTTCCGACGAAGGTGGGTCTAGACACTCTGGTGCTATTTCTTCTTCTACATTTATATTGGGGTCGTACTTAAATAGGAATGTATATTCTCCTAAAGTTACTGCTCCTTCTTCGTAATTTATTTTTGCCTTACAAGCTTCTAAATAATTTCTGCCTAACAATAAATCATATCGATTTGAAAATTCATGTATAAAGAACTGCTGTTAATTTGATGTTACCGTTAATGGTATGAACGTTAAGTTCAGTGTTTTTAATTGGAAATTTTAGGTAATTTTTATTCATTAAATTTATTGATGACCCAGTGTCTATTACACACTTAAGCGGGTTATCATTCATAATTATGAATGGGTTGTTTCATCCTGTTCCGAGGCAAGTGCTTGAAAATTTTCGGATGTGTCCATTTTTGACACACCGCTGTTACTTTCTCTTTGCCGCTTTTGAGGCTGGTTATTATAAGGGTATGCTTGTGCATTAGGGTTTCTATTATGCGAATAATTCATGGGATTCTGTTATCTGCCTTGTTGCTACTTTTGCTGAAATTCAGCATATGTCTGCCCATTTGCTTGTTGATTCTTATGTTGGTTAGTTGTGTTGTAAGATGTTTGGTAGTTATGATTATGTTGTGCTTGGTTAGTGGGGCTATATGTTGAACTTTGGTTAAAATTTTCTTTATACTTTTTACCAGAATTGGTTTTATTTGAGTTATTGTATTTATTATCTTTGGGTTTTTCAACCACACTATTTTCGAGTAAACCCTCCTTTTGAGCTGCTACTTTTAGCAAATGGCTAGTGGTAATATCATACCTAGCTAGAATCATGAAAATTCTATCTGGAATTTTTCTTTTAATTACGTCTCTAACTGTGTTATTCATGGCATTTGTATACACAATTGTATTACTTTGATTATTATCTAGTGTTAGTTTATTGGTTATAACATAAGATTTGTGCTCTAGTTCTTCTATGAACTTACGGAGGTTTCCTTGATAGCTGGTGTTGTACAGTTGTAATAATTCTTCCACTGGAGTCTGGGTGGTGTATTCCTCGATGAGTGCTCGTTTTAATTCTCCCCAATTGTTGGCATGTGATAGCTGCGAAATCCTTTAGGCTTCTCCGATGACTTGCAGTTCGATCGCACCGTATATTATGTGTTGTTGCCTTTGGTTTGTAGTAGGGTATAATTGTAGAAAGAATTCTGTTCGCCTGATAAAGGCACTTAGCTCCTGTTGGTTTCCCGAGAACTAAGGCACTTGTCTGATTTGTGATAATGCCTGGTTTAGCTCTGTATCACTTAAAACGACTGCCATGTTGATATGATTATTTATTTTATTCTATTTTTTTATTTTTTATTTGTTATTCTTGGTTTTTCTTAAATTATTTTAAACACCATTAACTGTGTTTATCGCACGATTAGTTTTTATTAAGTATTGCAAGTTTTTGATTTTTGCACTTGTTTTTCACTAATCAATTAAACACCATTAAATGTGTTAGTTGCACGAAAGTTCTTTGGCGGATTAGTTTTTGTTAAGTATTGCAAGTTTTTGTTGTTGCACTTTTTTTTTACTAATCCTACCGGCTGCGCCAATTGGATTGTTCGTTATTAAGTTGTGTAAAAAAAAAATATAAAAACACAGTTTTATTTCTTTTACACTAATAAACTCTTTATTCAATTTTAAAATGTTGACGAATGTTAAACGTCTTGCTTATTCTATGATTCAATTCCAACTGCTCTTGTGAAGTTCTTGCTGCGCAGAGCTATGTGTAACATATTTGAGATATGAATATGTGTGCATATTGGATATCTTACTATATATATATTATATTCATTTCGGTGAAAAATCAATAAGTTTTGTATGCTTCGGTTGCTATTTTCTGAAATTACCAACTTAGCTGCATATATGTATGCATATAGTTTAAGCTACAAAAAAGTAAAAAATATCAATAAACTAATAGCCTATTCACTTTTGACACACACGGGGAACGATGAGATGTGAAATTCGTGTTGGCATTGCAACATCTAACATCAAGCGTCTTCTTCTTCATTTGTAAAAGTGACGCTAATTTCACCACCTATTTTTTCAGCAGAGTATGCTTGTTGATCATGTTGGCCATTTGGAAGAAGCCTGTAAAGACGAGGATTTCGACGATGAGCTAATTGATGCACTTGTTGCAATGCCTCGGAGGATTTGGGCGCATGTGAGTGAAAAAAAATTAATATAAACTAAGTAAATTGTCGAAAACTTTAAGATGCGATTTGGACAGTGTTTTTTTTTTCGCTGGTTGCGAAAATTTTCTTCATTCTCTAGCCACAAGTCCAGGAGGAATGCCTCTTTTTCGGGCGGCCAAAGTGTGCGATTTGCTGTGTTTTTTCTTACAAAATTCGAAAATATTTTTTAACTACATACATAATTTGCATTTGACTTACCGATCTCATTTCCCGCCTTAATTTATTTGCCATTCACTTGCGTAGACATTGTTTACATTTTGGTTGTGAATGACAATTTCTTAGTGGTGGAATCAAAAATTTTGAAACCAATTTATTTAAAACACTTGGATCAGGAACAATTCCAGAGGATGTTGGAATATTTTGAAAAAACTTGGAACGGGTACTTGATACGTAACATCATTTATGTGAGATGTTAAATGTAAAATGTGCCCTAGTGTGAATTGGCTATAAGGGTGTGTATAACAAACTCTTTTGAAGTTAAACTTGTTACATTGTGATTTTTTTGTTTTTTGTTTTTATACTCGATACCGAAGGTAAAGAGTACATTGGGTTTGTGCAATTTCCGTCATGGTGTCTGTCCGTATGTTCGTCTGTCCGCCCATATGATCGCAACTTTTTCTACACCGTTCAAGTAAGAGGCTTGAAACTTTGCAAATGTCTTTATCCATGGCAAAGTAAATTAAAGTGTCAAATTGGAGTTTTACGATAACTGGAGAGCTGGAAAATCAAAAAGTTCACTAACTCAAATTCGCACGCCCTTCCAGCTAGAGTTTCCAAATTATGGAAGAAGATATCTATTATCAAACCCCAAAAAACCGCATCAAAAATAGTTTTCATCCAAAAGTGGTTATGCTTTCTACAGTTTTTGAGCTAGAGCCACCAAATTTGGTGCCAAGATAGGTGTTGACGACAACCAAACAAGTTCATAAAAACATTGGATGCCGCGCCAATTCATACTGCCCTAGCCGCCACCAACCACCCCAACACATCGCTTAAAATTTGTGTGTATCTTCCACAGTGTTTGAGCATGATTTGCCATGTTTGATTGGAAGATAACAGGATAGCAATTGACATCATACTCAGATCTGCAGCAAAAGTTTTGATGCCATGCCCCCCTTTACCGCCCCTAGAGTCACCAAATTTGGTAGGAGGATAACCATTGACATCATACACAGATCTGCTGCAAAAATTTGGATGCCTCGCCCCCCATACCGCCCCCAGTTTTCCTTCCCACCATAAATTACGAACTATAAGCTAGAGTCACAAAAATTCGTCGGAGGATAGCAATTGACATCCCACAAAGATCTGCAGCAAAAATTTGTATGCCAGATAATCTTTGGGGCATTGTCACCCCTGCCGTTTCCGCACCCCATTGTAATCAGGTCTCTTTTTATCGGTTTTATTACTAGTATCGAGTATACCGCAGTCGGTTGCGTCCCACTGCAAAGTTTCTACTTGTTTTTTATTAATTTACATTAAAATTTTTTGATTTTAAATTATTCGTATTCAAATATAAAACTTAAAAAGATTCGTATTAATATCAATAGGGAAAATTTTCGATTATAATAATTACTAACCAAACCTAACCTTTTTTAGTTCGTATTTAAAACGACCACATTTAAATCGATAATTTCAATTTTAGAAATCAGTAGGATTTTCAGTGTGTACTGAAATAAAACATTTTTTTGTTTGTTTTTAAAATTTTAAACATTTTAGATTTAGATTGAAAAATATTATATTTAAGCAAATTCCTTTTTGAATCAAAGGGCTTTATCTTTACTACACAAACCTAAAATTAAAAATTTTAAATTTAAGATGTGCCCATTATAAATACTGAAACCATTTGCGAATCTTGATTCAAGTACAATTCAATCTTAGCGGCATTTCATAAAACTTTCTATTTGCCGCTTTTCAAAATTGATTTTTTTTATTTGATAGTTTACTATTGTTCTTGTTCTATGAAAAGTTATTGAAAAGCATCATAATACCGAATAAGCTGAGCTAAATCCAATTCTTAACTTCTTAACTTAACATGACATAACTTAAGAGTCAGCTGACTCACTCACTTATGGCTCCCAATGTTAGAGTTTACTCTCAAAATAACATAACTTAAGAGCATAACTTAATTTTGAACCTGAAGGAAGCAGAAGTAACTTGAAATTTTATGTTGAACAGTGTTGATTTACAGGAAAATCAAACAGCTGATCAAAAACAGTCTTGAAAAACGTTAGTCAACTACAATTAAACGTCTTATTTTTAAAAATGGATGAGCATAAATTAATAGTTTTAGTGCAAGATCATAGTTTCATTTATGACAAAAGTAATGAAACTTTAATATATAATTAAAATATAATTAAAAAATGAGCAGTTTGGGCTACATTTGCCAAGAATTTGGTTGCAATGATAATAACTGTTAAATTTATTTTTGCATTGATATGTTTGTTTGTTTTAGTTGATATCTACGAAAACCATTGGAATAGCCAGAAAGAGCGAGTGCTGATGTCAATATGTGAGAGCAGCTGTTTATTTTTCTTTGTTTAACTATACTGCTAACATAATTATACAGCACTGCTGTCCTGATTTATTAAGTAAGGTTACGCCGGGAGTAAATGCAACTATTCCTTACGTTCATTCAAATTAAGTTAAGATATGTTATGTCATGTTCTTGTACGTTATGTCGAGAGAAAACAGGTCTTTAGGCACTCGACACAACCATTAGTGGTCTCAGGTTCAAATAATGTCACTGTAAGCATAAAAAAACAAAAAAATTTGATGGTTGTTTCTTATTTCAAATCTTAAATGTTTCATTTTAAATCGTAAATGTTTCATATAAAATCTAAAATGATTCGTATTTAAAATTAAAATGTAGGCACTTTAAAGCTTTTGTCTTTCATTGGTGCCGGTTGTGTTTTTGACTGCTCTCAATAAATTATTGCTTTCTTGTGTTTGTATACGGAGTTTTACTTGGTTTTATTTGGTAAACAATTTTAGCAGTGGTCGCAACGATACGTTGAATAATTATTTTTTTGGTTATTATTTATTTTATTATTATCAATATGCTTGATTGCTGCAGTACAAGTTGCAAATTGATTGGAACAAACAAGCAAGACTTCATTCTCTGTAGTTTATGTTATAAAATGATCCACATGAAACGTGCTGGCTTAACTGCAAAAGTTAGAGTTTGTTGGCTGACTACTTGCTGACACAGGCCTGAAATGGTACTGTGAGCCCTGCATCGAGATGCTGAAAGAATTATCCCAGTTCATAAGGCAGAATAACGTAAGCTTTAAAGCTATGCATGTTGCGTTTAACAACTTGCATGTATCTTTCAAAAAGCTAGAGTCTAATTTTAAAAATGCCAAGGTAATGGTAGAATCTCCGAAGCGAAAAAAAAATTCCGATCGTAATTCGCTCAGGGCTCAGCCTGTCCAACCCACCAAACCCCTTCTAGTCCACAGTATAAGTCCTCCAATGGGTACTATAGCTAGCCCATTGATGATATTTAACTAGCCTGCTAGAAGCCCAAACATCAACTCAGCCAATAATTACTCTACTCCCAATCCTTTACATGAACCAATCCTTTCAAAAGCATGCGTGCCTTTTAATTTTACTGTAGGTACACCTGGGGCCCACTAGACTCTTTTTGTTGTGCCTCTTAACAAATATATTTCGTTTCTAGGCTAGCATCCGACACTTCATTAGATGATGTGAGTGCCTTCAAGTTAAGTGTTCCGCCCGAACTTTTCGCAACAATTTGTTCTGAAAAGTTTTGGCCACAGGCGCAAGAGTATTAAAAATGGTATAAAAATCGGCAGTGCACCGCCTGTCATCCATCCTGTTGCTCCAACTTCGTCGGAAAAAAACTAACCAAATAAGTTTGCTTGGCTTATCAAAACGTTTGAGGCCTTAACACTAATCTTTTCATTGACTCACAAATAGTTGCAATCACAGAAACCTGGTTGAATCCTGATATATCTGATTACTCCGTCTTCCCTAATAAGTATAGTTTGTAAAGATGCGATCGGACCTCCGGCAAGAGGGTTGGTGTTCTCATTGCTGTTGACTCTTGTATTTCCTCTGATAAGATTTATTCTCATGATCTCCCGGGTATTGAATTTCTATGTGTTAAAATATTATTTAGCGGCCGCTGACTGTATTTCACTTGTTCAATAATTCCTTCCCATTCTCATTATAATATTTACATATCTCATCTGAATGCCCTGCAACTTGTTCCGTCGTGTTTGACGGATATGGGTCAACTTATAGTGGTTGATGATTTTAATATGCCACATGTTGTATGATCTGTGAATGACACATCTTCGGCACTATTACTTATTTACACTATTACTTCTGATGATTTTATCGATGGCCTTTGGGAGTTAGAACTATCGCAATTGAACCTTGGTGCATTACTGTAATATGTAATAAAATCTTAGATATGTAATTTTTTTCTTACTCAGATTGTAGTAATGTTAGTAGAGTACCCCGTATAGTGCTTCTTGAAGATACCTATCCAGCCTTAGAGCTTTCCTTTGAAGTGCAAAACTGTAGGCCAGCATCTTACCAATATTTAAAGGCCCGTTTTTTTTTTTTATAACTGACTTTACTTAATTGAATGACCTTCTTCAGCATACTTATTGGCCTGATCTTTACTGATGGAATCAACCTTAGTTAGTCACGGATGTTAAGCTTGTCTTACTCTCGCAGTGTGATGGGAACGTGCCAACAAATTTATATTGTGGCATCTCCGGCAATTTATAACACAAATCTGGTATATTTGCATACATATATTTTGAGGCTTTACCTAAACAAAAACACATTCCAGGTGTTCCGTCTTTCCATTTCAACGCAATAGAATAAGTGCAAGAATGAACCAATCAACCAATCTTTTCGCTCAATAGTATTGACGTAGTTCTGTTCTGATAGAGCCTAAGACTTCCATTCCGCGGGGGTGGAATTGGTGGGCAAGGCTATTAAGTTTGACGCTTTTTTTTTTGAGTTGTTAGTAGCTATCTCATCCAAAATTTGCTAGTTATAGCTGTAAGGGCGTGTGAAAAAGATGGATTTGTCGATTTTTAATTATCGAATTTATCGATTCTCGATATGACTTGTTTAAAAATATGTTTTATATGTCTGAGAATTTTCTATCTCTATCGGATTTTAAAAAAGTGATAGCTGTTTGGGTAGGTAGTTGTTGTTTAGATGTTAATTCTGATTTTGAACCTACTACTGTCGAATCCATTTTATCAATTACTTTGGAACCATTCGATTGAGTTGAGGGAATGGGCCCTCTCTGAAGTTTTTCTACTTTTTGTTTAAACATGTGTTACACTGCGGCTTTTTAATGTTTTTCGCACCACATCCGTAGCAAAACACATTTCTTGCTTGCAAGCACATATCCCATCAGTTCGTTTAATATTTTGACCCGTATCAACTTCCGTAACTCTGATTTCATTATCGAGTTCCATATTTTCACTTGATTCAAGTATTGCCACCTGCTTTGTGGCTGCATAAGATAAATAATTTTTTTCTGCGACTTTAAGATAGCTAGGTAAGATTAGGTAAGAGCGGTAGTGAGCAGTTTGAGATAAACCCCCCACTTACATAGGCCATATAGTGGCCCGTTGTGATGCCGTGTCTTGGACAGGGTCCACAGACACCGTCTACCCAGACGCAGAGTGTGTCACACCGTTTACGAGGGCGTGGACCCAGCCCGAGGCTCGAATTAAGAACAGGATATATTTCGGTTTAGTGTCCGCCAGTTGAGAGAGGTCCGATAAGAAGAAAAAACCACGGTAGCGATTTCTGTTTTTGCAGAGAGCTGGACAGTCGCAGAAACGGTGGGAGACCGTTTCCTTCTCCTCCTCATCTCGCCAGCTTCTGCAGAAATCATTGAAGGGGGCTAGAAGTCTCGCTGCGTGAGTCCCCACTAACCAGTGCGCCGTAATTGCCCTGATAACGGCAGCACAGCCCCCTACCCGGTCGTCTAGCTTTGAGCTTTCAGTTTAAATTTTTATTGAGTTTGTTGGCCCTGGCGTGCCAGAGCACCAATCGTCCCTGGAGGGGATTAGTATATAAAATGGAGTTTTGTGGAATTCCTGAGGACGACAGTAGTCCGTGTTTTTGGGAATAAGTGAGTTTCTCACAAGAACCTTTGAGTTTCCGTGAGTCTGTTCGGACCATTGCTTTGTTTCCCTCATGCGTAGGGCAGAGAGAGTTGGTAAAAACTTCCCGATTTGGTCTATTAGCAAAAGATTAAGTATGTTGGGGTCGTACTGAAGGCTCCTGCTTAGGTCAGTCCAGCAGCACGCTGTACCTTGCAAAGCTTGTGGACTGTTTTCTTTTTGGATAGAGCTGGCCACCACACCGACACTCCGTACAGTAGGATAGGCCTGACGACGGGTTTGTACAGCCAGAGGGTTATGTGAGGTGCCATTCCCCATTTTAATCCAATGGATTTCCTACATGTATATAGTGCGACTGAAGCCTTCTTAACTCGTTCCTCCGAGTTGAGGTTCCAATATAGTTTCAATCAAGAGTGCGCCCTAGGTATTTGGCTGATTTACTGAAGGCAAGTTCCACCCTATTCAGGGATGATGGATCTTATACCTCCTGGTAAAGAGGACTAAGTCAGTGTTGGCTGGGTTCAGCCCTAGTCCATTTGATTTGGCCCATGGGGTCAGTGTATGAATTGTAGTGGTCATGCATTCGCACAAGGATTGGGGATACTTTCCCAAGAAAGCAACGTCATCTGCGTCAACGGCAACGTCATCTGCGTAAGCGATCACTCGACAGCCCCCTTTCTCTATAGAGCGCAGAAGGCTGTTTACAGCCACATTTCAAAAGAGAGAGAAGAGAACACTTAATTGCGGGGTGCTTCTATAAACAGATCCGGATATGGTTGAGGACCCCAGAGTGGCCCTGACTATCCTGCTCCTGAGCAGTTGATTAATCAGTCTCACAATGTGGTGTCCAACCCCCAGCCCTGATAATGCCGCGATAATTGCCCACGTTACGACGTTATTGAAAGCGTTCTCAATGTCTAGAAAGGCTATGAGGCAATACTCCTTGTGGTGGAGTGTTTTTTCTATTGTGGAAACAACAGCACGAAGTGCTGTCTCGGTAGATTTGCCTTTTTGGTAAGCATGTTGTACTTGGGAGAATTGATCGGTCTTGATCTCATCTCTAATATGTAAGCCCAGCACCCTTTCTAGTGTCTTGAGTAGGAAGGATGTAAGAAAATTTTCTGAAGCCAGTTTATGACGATATGCCCCGCATACTGCAGTTGGGCTGGGATAATTTCTTCGGCCCAGGAAAGTGGAAAGGCAAGAAGCTACGAATAGCCCATAAGATGATATATCTGAAGAATAAGTAGGTGGGAACGTGTTTCTGAGATTCTCTGTGGATAGGGGTAGTGGTACTTCAACTGAGCATCCTGGAATGTAGGTTCCAATCAAAAGTTCCAGTGACTCTTGAATGGTCGTTGTCCATGAGCATTTTTGAGGAAGCCTGCGGTTGCTTGAGCACTTGAGAGAACCTCCCTTAGCCATGCTGTTTCTGCAGTGCTCTCGATTTTGGAGCCAAAATTTTCCATTTTAAGCGTTTAGCTTGTCTAAGATTCCTTTTGAACGTGGATAAGCTAGCTTTGTAGAGATTACATGATTGGTCGTCTTCCCTCGACTTAGCTCTATTAAAGAGCTTTCGCGAGGTTTTGCGTAGCTTGTCTTATTGCGGGGACCACCATGGTGGTTTTGTTTTGCCTCTTGGTTTGCTCTGGGGGCATGTCATGTTTAGGGCGGACTGTCATGCCTCCGTGAGCTTGCTTGTGAGTAACTCTGTGTACTCGGGAGAGGGGAGTCCCGCTGGGGGTGCTCTGGGATAAGCCTTTCGAGGCATTCTTTGAAATTGGTCTAGTTTGTGCGTTTAACATTTCTGCACCATTAGGTATATTAAGAGAGATATCTATGTCGATATACCTGAGGTCGGAGAAGGAGTGCTCTACTAGCACCCTCTATTTTCAACTTCACTATCAAAATTCAAATCATATGCAACAACAAAAGCAGCAGTAGTATGCCCATCAGCAACAACAAGGCATCCCGTACAATTAATTCTAAATCAAGTGTACGAGCATGTTGGACAGACAAAAGAAAATCCGTCTTTGCAATCCATGCAACACTAGCAAAAACCTTATGGACAAAAAAATAACCCTTGGCAAATAAAAAACCAGCAAGAGAATAGTAGTTCATCATCCCCGTCTGTGTAACACCAGTATCTTCTTAAGCTAGCTGCGACTGAATACCCAAAAACAGCAGCCTATTTACAACCGTCGTAAATAACGTGTTGTCATTACAGTAACCTCCAGTAACACTTTTTAGACAGGTGTTAACGCAAAAAATGAAATAGCTCAACAACTCAACTTAAGACTAAACGAAGAGTGGATTACTAACATGACCGACGTTTTCATACCAAATGAAAGCAAGTGGCTTTTATCGCTGGGACCCAAATTTGGACTACCGACAAACGGACAGAACATATCGCCAATACACGTTATTGCAGACTTAGAACAGGGAATAAAAATGATAGAGGTCGAAAAACTAAGAGATTCGATCAGAGGGAACTTAGCATCGAGACTAAACAACTACAAACAATCTAGAAAACTAAACCAGAAAGAAAAATTTATTCTCAACATAGCAAACAACACAGAAAAACTTTTAAAGGAACATAACGACAAAATAATTATTACACAAGCAGACAAAGGAAACAAAACTGTTATATTATACAAGAGAGAATATCATGATAAGATACAACAACTTCTTAATGACAAAACAACATACAAAACAATAAGAAATGACCCCACACAAAAACTAATCACGAAAAACAACACAATAGTTAACTATTTGTATAAAAACAAATTCATAGACATAAAAACAAAACTAAGGACATATTGCTCTGGAGGAAACGCACCACGACTGTACGGATTACTAAATATACATAAAACCGGAACACCACTGAGACCCATATCTGCTTCAGCTGAAGTTCTGTGCTACAAATTGGCCAAACATGTAGATGACATTATTAAGAACATACAATCAACACAGTATAACATAAGGAACGCAACAGAATTGAAGAACGATATAAAGGACTTAGAAATCGGAAATGAGGAAATACTAGTCTCATTTGATGTCATCTCACTCTTCACTAACATACCTATTTACACCGCAACAAAAAACATAATGGACAGATGGACAGACATATCAATACACACATCCATTCCAAAACAGAAATTTAAAGAACTCCTAGATTTTGTATTAATTGAAAATAATTACTTCAAATACAATAACATAACATACAGTCAAGTTTTTGGCATGCCAATGGGGAACCCGCTGTCACCGACAATCGCAAATATAGTTCTGGACAAAATCTTAGACGACGCGATTGAGGAGCTGAAACAACATAATATAAAAATCAAACATATCTCTAAATACGTTGATGACATTTTTCTGATTATAAATAAGACCGAAGCACAAGTCATATTAGAAACATTCAACAAACAGCACAAAAGAATACAATTTACAATGGAAACAGAAACAAACAATAAAATTGCCTATCTTGATATGGAAATAGAACGAAGGGAAAATAGACTCACATTTGACTGGTACACAAAAGGAACAGCATCGGGACGAATAATAATAACTACGACTCAAACCAGCCGATGACACAGAAAATAAATACAATCAAGAATATTATTAGAAATACCTACACCCTATGCGACATACAACACCGACCAAAAAACTATATAAAACTCAAAACGATGCTTATCAAAAACAGCTATCCGATACATCCGATAAACAAACTAATAAATGACGTCACAGCTAAACCTGATAACACAAAAATTCAAAAAACCGTACATAGAAAATATAACGAACAGAGCAACGCTAACGAAGTTGATACCAAATGACAGCACAGAGCACATCACATATGCTTACAAAGCTCACAAAACAACAAGAAATTTGTTTACGAACACGAAAGACAAAATTGACAGATACAAGCAAAATAACGTCATCTACGAAATACGGTGCAAAGGAAAAGAAGGAGAAGAGTGCAACAGAGTTTACATTGGAACAACAAAAACATCACTCGCTACACGAATAACAGAACATAAAGGGGACGCAAAGAACAGAAAAACCACGACAGCACTAGCGCAACATTTGAGTGAAAATTACCACTCAGCCGATTTTGATACGGTAAAAGTTCTTGACGTAGAGAGGAGAGAGAGCACGAGACTAACGCTGGAAAGCTTGCGCATACAGCAAAGAGGGGACGACGCACTTAATCATAAAGAAGACATTGACCAGACAAATTATATTTACGCGGCTGCAATAAGCAAAACGAACTGCAGCAGACAACATCATATACAGCTGACGAAAAATTAGGATTAGGACGCATCTAAAATAAGATGACGTAACTAAAATGTATGTATAAAATAGGAAAGGTTTATGTATTATGTAGTGAGAATTGAATGAAATCTCCAAATATGTTTTTTTTTACGTAAAATAAAATATCCGACTCCCTGAAGAAGGCGACAAAGTCGCCGAAACGCGTAGGAGGATAATTTAATTTAAATGCAATAATTTTAAATTACAATGAAACTACTGGCTCAAACTACCCAACAACAGCAACAACACAATATAAAATATATATATACATATATTGTGAGGTAGCAAAACTACCGCACATCTGTTATGTTTCGTCCGTGACGTCATCCCTATCCACCTTTCATGTAACAACCACTGGCACAGTGCGCAACTCACTCTCGGAAGCTGGCTGCTTTTGCGTGCAAGCGCAAAAGCTTTGCTCGCGATCAACGCACGAGCGAGCAAAAAGCTGGTCGTTGCGCGCGCGCAAGCACAAAAGCTCGCCCTACGCGGATAGAAGCCGGATAATAGAAAGAAGAGGAGTACAAGCTAGCCGGCAGAAAAGAATGATTTGGCAAAATAAGTTTTGCGCGGACTTAGACACCGAAACGAAGTGGAAAAACTCGCGAGCAAGTGACAGCAATAAGCAGCAGCAACCACAGCTACAACAGCAACAACAACAACCGGCACAGTGCGCAGCGACTGCAGTGGGCAGCAGCAGCAGAAACAACAACAACAGGAGTGGACGACAGCAGGCAGCAGCCGCAACAGCTACCACAGCAACAACAACAACCTGCACAGTGCCCAGCGACTGCAGCGTGCAACAACGGCAGCGTGCAACAACAGCAGCAGCAATAACAACAGTGGAAGATCGGGACAGCAGCTGAGTCAGCGAGCCAGGGCAGAAAACAGTGGCACCAAAAAGTAGGCGCACACACACTTTTTGCACACACTCTGGACCCACATACTCAACGGCACACACATTACGGCACACATTTTTGGCACACACTCTGGACACACACACTCTTGGCATACACACACACGGACACACTCTCGCACACACACCTTTGGCAGACACACATTTTGGCAACGCACACATTCATACCCACACAATCGGGCACCCGCACACACAGGGCACCACCGCACCAGCCACAGCAGCCGAAGGCACAACAACAGCCTGCAGCCTGTAACAGCAGCGCGTCTCAACAGTCGCAACAACCACTACCATCAGCACCGCGACTGGCCACGGCACGTTGCCGCGACGACAACAACAACAACCACCCCAACGGCCAGTGACAACGTATCGCTAAAGTGAGAGAGTGTTTTAGTGCAATTGTGACAGTGGCGGCCGAAATTTAGCGTACCGGCAAGGAGAGACACACTTTAAAGTGGTACACACAGGCACCACGTACATCCACAGGCATACGCACACACCCGCAGGCATACACACACACACACCCACAGGCATACACACACACAAGCGCACGTACATACACACACATTCGTAGATCGGGGTAAGTGACGGCCATATTCGATGGGCCAAATGGTTGCTCAGGCAGCCTCACCGAGATTTGTTGTGGCCCTAGGGTAACATATCCATAGTGTCGTGTTATATGTTGTATTCGCAAAGAAAATATGTAATAAAGAAACTAAATGTAGACCGAGTTTGTGTATTTTACGTGTCCCCCTCTTCTACCCCTTTTTAGCGAGTCGGCCTCGGGCTAGTAGTTCGGGGTGCCTCACCATATGGCCCACGTGGGGCAAACCTGAGGGGTATGTTAGCGAATCTTCCGAGTCTTACTCTGGATTCTGCGACGCTTACCTCTTGGGTATGTCCCACGTGTAGCGACAAGCGGGTAATACCCAGGCGTTGCAGTGGTGAGGGATCGAGTGGGGAGGAGGAACACGCATTCCGAGTCTTACTCTGTGCGTGGTAAATCCTCTCACTCGCGTCTCTCACACGTGTCTGAGAGGTTTTCTCAAAGACGCGGCCGGTGACTGGTGCGGGCGGGTGAGATTGGACGGTCGGCGCGCAGGCTCCCGGGTCTTACCCTCAGGCTGTTCGACGAGCCGTCTAACCCTCGCCCACCTCGTACGCCCAGAACTGTGCTCGGCGCCCTGGTCGGTGACTAAGAGGCCTTCGGGGGAATAGGTGGTTGGTTCTCCGAGTATCACTCTGGACTAACCCACCTACTTCTTTGAAATGCCTCCCCAATCGCCGCCAGCGCGTGGGTTATGCTCGTGAACCCCCCCTCTTCTATTTCACCTACGGCCCCTAGGTATAGTCCGGTACAGCTCCTCCAGTGTCCCAGCAATGTTACAAATAATCTGTACAGACCCTGGAAGAGACTGAGACGCCGACCCCGGCCAACGAAATTACGTCGTTACAGATGGCGCCCGAGCAGGGACACTGGAATGCACTTTTGCGAGCTTTTGTGGCTTAAAGACCCACCACCGAATAGTACCTAGGGAGTCACCAAAATTTTATTTCATATGTTTGTGTTGATATATATGTCCTTATATGTTCGTCTGAACTATGGTTTTGTTGTTGTTTTTGTATCTTTTCCCTTTGTTGTTGGCATTCCCGAAAAAGTAAGTTTTTTTTGCCCCTTGCCCGTCCCTTAAAACACCGACCCCCCCTTTGAAACGGAAAATCTTTGTTTGGCTGTCTCCGCAGGCTGAGGCTCCAGAGGAGATGCGCCGACGCTCAATAAGCGCAGCGCTGCCGACGCCCGATAAGAGCAGCGCTGCCGACGACTAATAGGAGCAGCGCTGTCGAAGCTCGATAAGGGCAGCGCTGCCGGCTTTGTCTGGAACGGCGCCGGCTGGGCATATAAGGCCGGCCGTGAGCCAAGGAGAAGGCAGTCGAGACACGGTCACCGAAGTGAACGCAACGCAGTGCAGCTTGATGAAAAGTTCTACAGATCCTTCCGAGGATAATAAACTCTACAGATCCTTCCGAGGATAATAAACTCTACAGATCCTTCCAAGGATAATAAACTCTACAGATCCTTCCAAGGATAATAAACTCTACAGATCCTTCCGAGGATAATAAACTCTACAGATCCTTCCGAGGATAATAAACTCTACAGATCCTTCCGAGGATAATAAACTCTACAGATCCTTCCGAGGATAATAAACTCTACAGATCCTTCCAAGGATAATAAACTCTACAGATCCTTCCAAGGATAATAAACTCTACAGATCCTTCCAAGGATAATAAACTCTACAGATCCTTCCGAGGATAATAAACTCTACAGATCCTTCCGAGGATAATAAACTCTACAGATCCTTCCGAGGATAATAAACTCTACAGATCCTTCCGAGGATAATAAACTCTACAGATCCTTCCAAGGATAATAAATTCTACAGATCCTTCCGAGGATAATAAACTCTACAGATCCTTCCGAGGATAATAAACTCTACAGATCCTTCCGAGGATAATAAACTCTACAGATCCTTCCGAGGATAATAAATTCTACAGATCCTTCCGAGGATAATAAACTCTACAGATCCTTCCGAGGATAATAAACTCTACAGATCCTTCCGAGGATAATAAACTCTACAGATCCTTCCGAGGATAATAAACTCTACAGATCCTTCCGAGGATAAAAAAAAAAAAAAAAAAAAGTGTTTCATTTTTTTACAGATCCACATCATGGTGAACGTCAGCTGGGTGTACTACTGCAGGAAAGACGAGCCAGTATACATGGCCAGCGAGAACGGACTCGACGCAGAGGGCACCGTGACGGAGCTACGCAGCCGGGTAGCGACCTTTGTGTCCAAAGCTGGGAAGGTCACCGTCCGTCACCGCCCCCCGAAGTAAGGAGAGGGTGTGAGGTAGCAAAACTACCGCACATCTGTTATGTTTCGTCCGTGACGTCATCCCTATCCACCTTTCATGTAACAACCACTGACACAGTGCGCAGCTCACTCTCGGAAGCTGGCTGCTTTTGCGTGCAAGCGCAAAAGCTTTGCTCGCGATCAACGCACGAGCGAGCAAAAAGCTGGTCGTTGCGCGCGCGCAAGCACAAAAGCTCGCCCTACGCGGATAGAAGCCGGATAATAGAAAGAAGAGGAGTACAAGCTAGCCGGCAGAAAAGAATGATTTGGCAAAATCAGTTTTGCGCGGACTTAGACACCGAAACGAAGTGGAAAAACTCGCGAGCAAGTGACAGCAATAAGCAGCAGCAACCACAGCTACAACAGCAACAACAACAACCGGCACAGTGCGCAGCGACTGCAGTGGGCAGCAGCAGCAGAAACAACAACAACAGGAGTGGACGACAGCAGGCAGCAGCCGCAACAGCTACCACAGCAACAACAACAACCTGCACAGTGCCCAGCGACTGCAGCGTGCAACAACGGCAGCGTGAAACAACAGCAGCAGCAATAACAACAGTGGAAGATCTGGACAGCAGCTGAGTCAGCGAGCCAGGGCAGAAAACAGTGGCACCAAAAAGTAGGCGCACACACACTTTTTGCACACACTCTGGACCCACACACTTTTGGCACACACACACACGGCACACACTTTTGGCACACACTCTGGACACACACACTCTTGGCATACGCACACACGGCACGCACCCCAACGGCACACACATTTTTGGCACACACTCTGGACACACACTTTTCGGCACACACTCATCGGCACACACTCTGGCACATACACACTGGAATATACACACACGGACACACTCTCGCACACACACCTTTGGTAGACACACATTTTTGGCACACACTCTGGACACACACTTTTCGGCACACACTCTGGCACATACACACTGGAATATACACACACGGACACACTCTCGCACACACACCTTTGGCAGACACACATTTTGGCAACGCACACATTCATACCCACACAATCGGGCACCCGCACACACAGGGCACCACCGCACCAGCCACAGCAGCCGAAGGCACAACAACAGCCTGCAGCCTGTAACAGCAGCGCGTCTCAACAGTCGCAACAACCACTACCATCAGCACCGCGACTGGCCACGGCACGTTGCCGCGACGACAACAACAACAACCACCCCAACGGCCAGTGACAACGTATCGCTAAAGTGAGAGAGTGTTTTAGTGCAATTGTGACAGTGGCGGCCGAAATTTAGCGTACCGGCAAGGAGAGACACACTTTAAAGTGGTACACACAGGCACCACGTACATCCACAGGCATACGCACACACCCGCAGGCATACACACACACACACACCCACAGGCATACACACACACAAGCGCACGTACATACACACACATTCGTAGATCGGGGTAAGTGACGGCCATATTCGATGGGCCAAATGGTTGCTCAGGCAGCCTCACCGAGATTTGTTGTGGCCCTAGGGTAACATATCCATAGTGTCGTGTTATATGTTGTATTCGCAAAGAAAATATGTAATAAAGAAACTAAATGTAGACCGAGTTTGTGTATTTTACATGTCCCCCTCTTCTACCCCTTTTTAGCGAGTCGGCCTCGGGCTAGTAGTTCGGGGTGCCTCACCATATGGCCCACGTGGGGCAAACCTGAGGGGTATGTTAGCGAATTTTCCGAGTCTTACTCTGGATTCTGCGACGCTTACCTCTTGGGTATGTCCCACGTGTAGCGACAAGCGGGTAATACCCAGGCGTTGCAGTGGTGAGGGATCGAGTGGGGAGGAGGAACACGCATTCCGAGTCTTACTCTGTGCGTGGTAAATCCTCTCACTCGCGTCTCTCACACGTGTCTGAGAGGTTTTCTCAAAGACGCGGCCGGTGACTGGTGCGGGCGGGTGAGATTGGACGGTCGGCGCGCAGGCTCCCGGGTCTTACCCTCAAGATGTTCGACGAGCCGTCTAACCCTCGCCCACCTCGTACGCCCAGAACTGTGCTCGGCGCCCTGGTCGGTGACTAAGAGGCCTTCGGGGGAATAGGTGGTTGGTTCTCCGAGTATCAGTCTGGACTAACCCACCTACTTCTTTGAAATGCCTCCCCAATCGCCGCCAGCGCGTGGGTTATGCTCGTGAACCCCCCCTCTTCTATTTCACCTACGGCCCCTAGGTATAGTCCGGTACAGCTCCTCCAGTGTCCCAGCAATGTTACAAATAATCTGTACAGACCCTGGAAGAGACTGAGACGCGGACCCCGGCCAACGAAATTACGTCGTTACAATATAAAAGAAAGTCGTTTTTGTTTCACTTTCATAACACAATAACGGCTAAACTGATTTGGGTGAAAATTGGTGATGAGAAGCCAAGAACCAGAAGAAGGAAATAGTGTACAAGCAGCGTTTCGAAACGATTGCAGCACAGATAACGGTGTGCATACAAGCGTTCGCATTGGTCCGATGGACGTGGCACATTAAAGTTTTTCGGGGAAACGCCAGGATTGTGCTGCCTTAGTGGAAAAGTTAAATGCCAAAATTGAACCACCTGAACACCTGAAACACAGCATTTCCTAGCAAAACACTCAAAAATACAATGGTTTTTTTCAAATGACATCATTTGGTGCAGACATCATAGAACGAGGATTTAATCAAACATTCAAGATACAATGACAGGTTCCCCATCAGATTGGATCATTACAACCTCACGAAGATGCACAGCATGCATTTTAACGAATATACTTCTTGGGCAACATGGAGAAACAACTTGATCGATGTCAAGAGATATATGCACCAATGAAAATAGCAATACTTCAAGATCTACAGCAACTACTTTATGAAAATCATGCGTTTGTCAGGTTGTTTACGAGTGCTTATGCCAAATTATAACTAAAAAGTCGTAATCAGAGCAAATAAACGACTATCTGGAACATACGAACGCACATTTAACGCTCTAACAACAGATGAAGTTGCCATCCTGATTGTTGGTGAAAACTTGGTAACATGCCAAATTGTGCTTTCGCGTCGTGACTCTTTAATTTACTATGCCATAGATAAAAATATTTGCAAAGTTTCAAGTCTCTAACTTGAAAGGTGTGGAAAAAAGTTTCGAAAATACGGACGGACAGACACCATGATGGACATTACTCAAACAAAATAAAAACAAGTAAGAAGGCTCTAGTCGGGATAGCCCGACCAGAAGATACCCTGAACCCAGTTGCAGTCCTTGCATCCCAAAACTGACTTAACTTTACGATATCTCTGGTGTTTCTTTGCCGATTTGGACGAAATTTCAAAACGAAAAAAGGTCTATCGTTACCAATTACACCAACCCCCATTTTTACATTTTGCAAATTCGATAGTTTTTTGTTATCGATTCCATGTGTATATCGAAAACCAGAGTAGTTATCGATAATTTGAAGCAAACTTGTTCTGCTTATGGAATAGGAAAACTTATATTCAAAGTCTGAAGTCTCTAGCTCTTGTAGTCTCTGAGATCTACGCGTTCATACAGACGGACGGACAGACGGACATGGCCATATCGACTCGGCTATTGATACTGATCAAGAATATATATACTTTATGGGGTCGGAGATGCTTCCTTCTGCCTGTTACATACTTTTGCACAAAACCATTATACCCTGATTTACCCATTTTATGGGTTCAGGGTATAATAAACTACAGACTTATTAAATTGTTTTAAGACTTTGGAGAAAAACTTTTAATTGCATCTCACTCACTTTCCCAAGTTGCACGTCCGACAAGAAATTTTTAATGAAAAACACAAACACTGCGTGTACTTTGTTCTTGCAGGTGTCTGGTTTAGATCCAAGTTGAAGGTTGCATTTCGTTTTGTAATACATTCCAAACTAAGCAATTAGGTGGCTAGAAATGTTGAACTACAATAACCTACAAGTTTATTTTCTGCACTCAGTGGGTTTGTTTTTAGTCAACCAAACGAAGATCCAAAAAACTTTGTTTCATGTATGTCTTCCTTGCATCGATCCGTAACAAGAAATGAAAATGTATATGTGTACATGTGTACATGTTTAATAAACATGTTAACATACAAAGTTTTTATTGCAATACATGGGTTGCATCTTGCACTTCCGCACATGCGTGTGCTCTTTTCCTTTGTTTGATCATAATTAATTCTGAATTTCCTCTCCGCCATGCGTTGGAGTGCAAATTTCCAATTATGTTAAGTTACAGAGTTTCGTTAACAGCATTGGTTTTACATAGTTATTTTTACAAGTACTTCAAATCAATTTCATAACATTACGATATTATGCAATGAGCCTAATAGTGTTTCCTCACTGGCACTTTAAATCAGCATTTACAGCAATTATCGATAACTAGACGCAGACCTGTCCTCATACACTGCATCACCGTCTGCATCTTGTTGACAGTTTACAATTATAAATTGAGCTAACAAGAAATGCGTAATATGGATTCGATTTTATTATCTATTTTGGAGAATGACACTAAGTAGGAGCAGTTAATGCTAAATTTAAGTGGGTCGCCTACCTCATCGTCAAATAATACAGAGAGCGTTCGTAGCGTGTGGATATATGTACGTATGCCATATCATACTGAAAAATTATGCATTTAATTAAATGAAATAAAATTTAGGGTGTTCACTTTGTGTTGCGAAATTGCGAAACCGCGACACTGGTGTTGTAAACACTCAATTTGACTGTTGAAGTGTTTTACTTTTGCACAAACAGCTGTTCGCATTGCTGCAACCAAAATATAAATTTCAAAATGCCTTTTAAAAGCGTGAAAGATTCACTTATAGAATGGACAGCATCCAAAGCAATTGAGGAAATTGAAGCAATTGAAGGGATATAGGTCGAAATATGTGGCAATTTAAGTATATAAATTAAAAATGATTGCAGGTGTTTCTGACCAAGTGTTGGCCGACTCTGCATTGGACGAGATATGGGATGATTTTGTTGATGACGCGATTTGGATTTATTCGAGCCGCAGAGGCGACGTAACAAATGTACCTAAGTCCATTAGTTGGCGGGATAACATCCTTTTCTCATTTGAAACCAAACCTCACTTACTTGTAGCAGCCGCTCACAACGAACAGCTGTTTGTTTTGATTTAGCACCGAAAGAACAAAATTACCTCACAAATACCACAAAATTGCATGTATTGTGCAACACTTTTTCACTTTTGTATAATTTTTGTATAATTAATCGCAACGATTTCTTAGTCATAGGCAGGGGTGTTGCGAAAAAGCAAAATGGTTTTCAGTACAAATTGTTGTTGGGATGGTTTGCACTGTTGTGATTTCGCAATTTCGCAACACAAAGTGAACACCCTAATTGTATAATATAGAATCGGTTTGGAAGTTTTTGGGAGCGCGATGTACCGCAAAACTCGAACGAGTTTTTTAAAGAAATTTTATCGATAGCTTCCATAGTGAAACGATTGTGGGCTTCATAATCCGCGGTTCCTAAGAAAAACTTATGAGTGTTAGAACTCACGAGCGATGTGTTAACACCTGTTTGTACCTGTTTGATTGCTATATATAAGCATAAAAATGAAAAGAATAGTTAATTGAATAAAGTTATTCTTGCAATGAATAAGATTCTTGGCTATGAAAGATAGCTTGCCTGCTTTACGTATTCTATGACCTTTTGATACCTGTCCTACCCAAAAAAAAGACCAACAGGCTGTGTCTCCAACACGGCCGCTAAGATTTTACGTAGAATACGTAACATTTCAAATTTATCAAACAAAATAGAAGTAATGACAAAATAATGAAATTAAATTAAGTAAAATATATTTTTAAATGTATGCTCCAAACCATATCAATGAAGGTAGAAGATTGAATGTAGTTTCCATAAGTTCCTAGAAGGGTTTGTTTTCTCTCCTGATAAATTTCATACGAATATTAATAATATAAATGTATTTTCTAATCACACTTATTTATATTTACTTTCAAAACATTTTGTTAAATATAGGCGCTTTTAAGGAGGCATTTTATTATATTTTCATTCTATTTAGTATATTGGTAGCGACTTTTTTGCATTGGTTTATTTTTCGTGAATATACACACACACACTCATTTTGCCTCCCGAATCAAATACATACATAAATAGTTAAAAACAGCCATAAACCAACAACAACACGTGCTGGATTGTCGTGGCTGAGACCCAAAAAATGCACAAATTGAAAATACCCCTTGTACAAATATTTAATAATCGTCAATAAAAAAAATCAAATATATAATTTAATATATAGATAATATATTTTAATTACTTACAAAAAACGTCGATTTAAGTGCTAGTTTATTAAATTATCTACAACGTGTTTAATTGATTCTGAACACCTTACCTTATTGCCAAAATATGAACAAACATATTACACAGACATAATATTGAAGTAATCACGTTTTGCTATTTAATTGCACAAAGTTCATATTGAGTTTATACAACCCTTCTAAGTTGGTTTGCATTAATTAGTATAAGTCAAATGTTGAGACGACATGAGAAATGAAACGCGGTTGCTTCTTTTTCGAACACACACAAGCTTTTACCGTTGTTTGTTGCGGCTGCACTATGGGGCGCTTTGCAAAAAAAAACTGTCATATATTTATTTTTACATGCCCCAAAACTAACTTCTTGTTTATGCAAATCTCTAGTAAAAATTATATAGTTGGCCGATATCCATGAATTTTTAAAAAAATTTTAGTATTATATAAACATGCTTGACTCCCAGATTTCGACCTGATATGTTAAAAACAAGGGGCGGCAACAAGCCAATTTTATTAAAATGATTTTCCTTTGGTTCTTACAAACCTAACGCAAAAAACCAAATCAAAATATCTTGCGTGGTTTGCAAGCCATTAATTAATGCCAGTTTTTGGTAAAATGCCCACTGAGCGCAACGGCAACTGAAACAACACTTTATGCACAGTCTATCCGCTATAGCTATCACTATCGCGCCCGCTCTTACTTATTGCTAAAACATGAGCACATAAAACACGCATATGAAAATTGCCGAAAAATGTATTGCGCTTAAAATTTCATTTACTTATGGATTCAAAAACTTTATATGTAGCAGTATTATACTTTATATACTGTTCTAAAGCTAACAAATTCAGTTAACTCCTATATAAATGAGATTCCATTTGGGAATGTTTAAAGTATAAAAAAATCGAAATGAACGCGGCGAAAGTGGTCGCAAAAATTTTTACTTCGCATTGCACCCCTAACCTGCCGAATAACGTATTCTACGTTAAAAACACATGCACTAGCAAATGATGTCCACCTACCCAACCAAGTATCTTGAGCTAAAAACAAGGCTTCTGCAAACACTTGTCCACAAAACTATTTTTCTTTCCCCATTATTGTGCTTGAGTAAGAAAACAAGATTTTGCGTTTCAAGGCAGTCAAATATCAGTTTTGCTATTGCTGATCATACATACCCCTCCCAATTTTTACCCTATGACACTTTCTAACATTCCTTGCCATATAGTTATGCAAAGATGTACACAATTTACGAAAGTGTATTCAGTAGTGCATTGGTACATACATATGTAAATGTAACCGCGCATTTGCCGCTGACTCAGAAAAAGGAAAAATAACAAAAATAACATACACCTCGATAAGCAGGCACAGCAAGAAATATATGTATGTTTCAAACGTACTTTCATACAATATGTACCAACAACTTTTTACCGTTCTTGCTGTCCGCTGACCCGCCGCCACTCCTTTAATTGAAGAGCCGCTGAACGCAAAGCGAAACTGAACAAAACAACAACGTGCTGGCTTGTCGTAGCTGAGACGCACAAATTGCACAAAGAAAAAATACCCCATGAACCAACATTCAATGATTGTCAATGAAAACTTTAATATAAACATAAGTGCCTTCACCCTCCTATTGAAGAACAGAAAATCCTCCTAGAATACACTTTTCAGACGCTGATTGGAGTGCAGATTTCCTTGCAGAAAGAGCACTTATCTGTGGAGTTTTGAGAGTCTAAAATGATTATAAAAAACCTATTGTAATATTTTTATTTTTTTTATTATATATATTATATTTATTGGTATATTTTATTCTATCATTTGCTGTCTCGAACCATTTACTACTTAAAGTTGCAAATAAATTTTCATCTACTGAAAATTTTTGATTGAAAGCGCCTAAAAGGGTAAAATAGAAATGTATATTGAAAGCTTTGTTAAAACGTTCAAAGGTTTGTGAAACTTACTTTGTAATGCAGTTGTTACAGCCAGGATGAGAACACTCTTTTTTGTGCGGGTTCCCTTCCACGAATATTTAACACCTGCTTCGTCGATGAAAATTTTGCGCCACATCGCATTTTGCTGGATCTGAAATGTTGTAATTTAATATTTCTGCTTCCTGCAATTAAAATAAAGTTGCAAAAATTCATTATAATTCGTATGGTTTTGAAGTTAGTCTTACCAGTTGTTCACAAAATTTAGCGGAATTATTAATTTCAGCCTCGAACTTTTCAAAGTCTTCATTTTTGCTGAACGGCTTTGATGGTAGCAAAAAACGTGGCTTATTTCCATGAACAAGCTTTCGTTGTGCTATCACCACAGTTAGTATCCGAATTGAATCTTTAGATATTCGTCTTCCAATCTAGTTAGGCGATCTTTAATATCTTAAATAATATTGATTAGAAATAACCTTAATAAAAGTGATAATTTCATACCTTTAATTTCCAAAAGCAGCACCTCTCCATTTTTATTTAATTTCACCAATTTTTCGTATATTAAATGCTGTAAACCTGAAAATATAAAATGAATTAGTTTATTGTTACTCAAATTAGGTTTTTATAGATATACTCACTGGAAGGATTTTCAAAGCTGGATTTTAGCTGTGTTTAGGTTGGTTCAACTTCATTATCCGGTAATGATTCCGTTGAATCGGTATTATTGTTACTTGATAAAAACATTTTAGTGAAGTCGTTCATTGTGTATGATGGGAATGACAATTATGGAAGCTGGTGCTTCCTTTCTGTGCAACGTCTGTTACTTTGTAAACTCTCAGTATTGCACGAAGTTTAAGCGTTTCGGAATATTTTATGGCCAATAGGATTGATTTTAAGGGTATAGTAAATAGATCACCGTTTAAAAGAACTTCATTTGATATAACACAAACTTCATTATTGTCTTCCAGAAAATAATATATTTTATAAACTTTAGAATTAACAATGTAAATGTTATCGGGAGCATTTATGGACATATATATGTATTTATTTTTGATAAGTAGATTTTTCCTCCAAAACTGGTTTTTAAAACTTCTTTTGTAGATTATTTTTTTCTTAGGCTATTGATGCTGTGCTCAACAAGGCGATTATATACTTGAATAGCTCCTTTTCTTACCATTTTCTTTATTTTGCACAAATAGCTTTCATATTTGAAAGCACTGAAGAATGTAGCTTTTCTTGGTAAAATATAACTTCATCTGCCAAATGCGATAGACAATGAAAATTATATTTTAGAAATGTTTCGTCATAAATCTCTGGCAATTTACTTTTAAGAAGAAGAAGTTCTTTAGCACATTCATTTTTAGTCAAGCTGTACTTGTCACTAAGCAAAATTCTTATTGCAATGCTTAGTTGAAGAAAATGCTCATATCGGTTTCCTATCAAAACACCTTTCAAAACTACTGGCCCAGTGTATAGTAGGAATTGCCTAAAATCAAAGGCTTTCCACCTATCCACATCTAAAATACTTCTCGGTTTCCTGGCAAACTCCTTACAAATATCTGCCTTTAGAGACATTAACTTGTTATTTAAAATCTCAATATTTTTTTTGATAGGGAGTAATCTTGCCTCTAATTTTAATCCAACCATTTAACAAACTTTTCATTACCCCTAAGCATGTAATCAAAAGAAAACTGACGGACCATGTCTAAGGAAAGCTCTTCAACCTTAAGTGGGAGTAGAATGTTATGATGCTCGGCATTTATTTTATTCCTAAATTGCTCATCTTTTCTCGGTGAGCTGTTTTCAAGCCTGAATACTATTCTCTTTTGAAAGTATTCATCTTGTTGTTGACATTTGGTACAGCTGAAGTATCCGCTATGACATTTAGTTCCAAGTACAAAAGCTCTTGCAGGAGCATAGCAAATAAAGGCTCTCACCTTAATTTTAAAATGGTTTGTCTTATAAAAAAACCATTTCATATAAGAGTACTAAGCTCGGAAACGAATAAGTTTAGATATTCGTTTACATCTTTTGGCTTGCTGTCACCACAAAAAACACCAGATAGCAATACGGGGGAAGTTTTATGAATATTAATTAATATTGGCCAAGCCTGCATTCTCGAACTTTTAAAGAGATGCAGGCCATCAATATTTACATTTATGTACATTGCCTTATCATTAAAAGAATAATTTTCAAGAATATCACAACTGCCAAGTTAGGTAGTTCCTCACGCAGGGATTTAATATCACTTCCAGAGTCTTCAGAAGCGGCACTATAGTCTGTTGAGTAAACATTATTATCACTTTCCATGTAATTTTGCTCCGATTGATTCCCAACATTTAATGTCATTGGCAAAGATGGCAAACTCTCACTTAAGCGTCGTTTTTTCGCTGTATTTGAATTTACTATTTGGTTTGCCAAATAGCGGCTTGATTTATATACACTCATTATACTCGATATTGAAAGTGGAGATTATATTGGGTTTGTGCAATGTCCGTCATGGTGTCCGTAAGTCTGTCCGACCGTCTGTATGAACGCAACTTTTTTCCAAACCCTTCAAGCTAGAGACTTGAAACTTTATAAATGTCTTTATCTATGGCATATTAATTTAAAGTGTCAAGATTGGGGTTCTACACAACTGGGGGGCTGGCAAATCGATAAGTTCGATAACTCAAAATCGATAAGCCCAGCTAAGCTATTTCGTACGCCCTGAAAGCTAGAACTACCAAAATTGGGGAGAAGATAGTTACTAACAACCCACAAAATTTTGCATAAAAAATTTTGAAACCACTCCCACCCATTCCGAGTGATTACGACCCCCAAAAAAATGAATAAAAACTTTGCATGCCACGCCAATTCAAACTGCAAAAGCTGCCCCAAACTGCCCAAACGCTTCATTAAAATCGGTAGTGCGTGTATCTTCCATAGTGTTTGAGCTAGAGTCACAAAATTTGGTGGGTAGATAACTGGTAATGACCCCCAAAAAACTGCTTCCAAGTTTTGCAGCCACGCCTCTCCCGTTATCCAGCCCTTTTGAGCTAGAGTCACCAAATTTGGTAGGAGGAAAGCAATTGACATCATACACAGATCTGCAGCAAAAATTTTGGTGCCACGCCCCGCTACCGCCCCCAGCCAGCACCTTTTACAAACTTTAAGCTACAGTCACCAAACTTGGTAGAAGGATAGCAGTTGACATCCCACAAAGGTCTGAATAAAAACTTTGGATGCCACGCCCCCATACCGCCCACAGCCCCCCTTTCCGTACCTTTAACAAACTTTAAATTAGAGTCACCAAATTTGGAAGGAAGATAGCTTTTTGGCATCCCCATCTACAACAGACAATATTTGAGGCAGCGTACACCCATGCCGTATCTTGGTATCGAGTATACCGCAGTCCGACTACGACGTTTATTCTTGTTTTAATTTATTCTCAGTTTATATATATTTATAAATTTCAATTTACCACTTTTTTTTAACTAACCACGCCTTTTACTGAATTGAATGAATGTGTACAACATGATTATCTTATGTGTACAACATGATTATCTTATTTAAACATAAAACATTTAATGTAGAGAAACTGATCACAGGTTCGGATTTAACGACCCCAAAAACATATAGTGACTAAAAGTCCGAACTTCTATTATTTTTTCTATTAACTTTTTTGTGTTGCTGTATAACCACCGAACATTCTGATTTGGATAGTCTATTTGCTGAAAATAACGTAGTACAAGTATCATGCAATAGCCTACATCCGAAAATGCTCAGATTTAAGTGTCTTTTATGAGCGCTTGCTTGGAGAACACAGAATCTGCTCCAAAAACCCTCTTAAAACGCTCATAACATAGGCTCTTTCCAGACACATAATTCGGAAGGCTCCGAAATTTGACTGCTGGGCATATGCATCTGAGTATGATAACTGTAAAATACGAATTCTTGCTAACGAACATAACACGATGTATCTAACTGTCGTTGCTTTGATTCGTTGTTGCTTTCACTCGTTGTTGCTTTGGGTCGTTGTTGCTTTGGGCGACAGAATGGTGTCGTTGTCGCCGAGTGTGGTTCGGTAGCAGGCACAAAGAATAAGTGTTCGACACAGGACAGTTGCATTTTAAACTTCTCTGTGCTCGAAACTCGCTGCGCTACAGCAAAAGAATAAGTACGGAAAAAAACCCTTACTAGCCACAACAAATCAATTTTATTTAAAAATAAATTTGTGTGTAATGGATGTAAGTACATTTCGTATAATTATGGTGTTTTTATTAAAAACGATGCAGGATTCATTAGACCAACAAGAGAGCAACAAAGGCAACAAAATACAACAACAACTTCAACATTCAACACAGCAACAAGAACAAGAGGAGCATCAAACACAACAACAACATAAAGAACTGCTGAACATCCAATGCAACCATCTACATCAAATGCATTAACAAAGGTACAAACAGGTGTTAACACATGGCTCGTGAGTTCTAACACTCATTAGATTTTTTTTCACGGTAAATGCCGTTTCAAAATATTATCACAAATAAAATGTAATCAAAAATTTGTTCATCATTATGTCGGGCTTTTTCGGGCCTTACCGGGCTGGTCCTTTTTACTCCGGCCGTTAAGTAATAATATAACCCTATCTTCAGTTTTGTGTGTAACGGACTTAAGGCATTGATGAACAATGAAAATGTTAAATTAATATTATGGATGGATTGTATGTTGAGCATTCGTTACGGTCGTAATAAGTGCAACATCATTTCGAGCAAAAGCCGGTTCAATTTTCTGAAAATATTGACAAAATTTCCCAAACTCAGGCTTATGCTTATTGTTTCCAGTCAATACTGCTAAAAAATATATTAATTAAATAAATAAATTATTATATAATAAGATACAAATAACATATCTATTCTTATTCTTCAACTCATACCGTCTCGTATTGTCATGGTATAGAACTGTAAGGTGAGCTTACAATATTTTAAGATTTTTCAGATCTGTTTGGGAAAATCTTTAGTAATTTCAGCCCTGCCCATCATATATGATTAAATGCCAACACTGCTTTTTATACTCGATACCGAAGGTAAAGAGTATATTGGGTTTGTGCAATGTCCGTCATGGTGTCTGTCCGTCTGTCCGTCTGTCCGTCTGACCGTCTGTCCGTCTGTCCGTCCGTATGTTCGCAACTTTTTTCCACGCCCTTCAAGTTAGAGACTTCAAACTTTGCAAATCTCTTTATCTATGGCATAGTAAATTAAAGTGTCAAGATTAGAGTTCTACGATAACTAGGAGGCTGGCAAATCGATAAACTCGATAACGCGAAATCGATAGATCCAGCTATTTCGCAAGCCCTTTCAGCTAGAACTACCAAATTTGGGGAGAAAATAGCTATTTATAATTCCCAAAAAACTGCATCAAAAATTTTGGAGCCACGCCCACCCATACCGCCCCCAGCCCCCCCGCAGTTTAACACTAAAAATGCCCATATCTTCTACAGTTTTTGAGCTAGACCCACCAAATTGGGTACAAAGATAGGTGTTAACGATCCCGAACCCAAATCATAAAAACTTTGGATGCCACGCCCATCTATACTGCCCTATCCGCCTTCAACCACGCCAAAGCTTCGCTAAAAACGGTAGTGCGTGTATCTTCCATAGTGTTTGAGCTAGAGTCACAAAATTTGGTAGGTAGATAACTGGTTACGACCCCCCAAAAACTGCATCAAAGTTTTGGAGCCCCACCCTCCCATTCCGCCCCCAGCCCCCCGCAGTTTAAAAACAGAAATGCTTATATCTTTTACAGTTTTTGAGTTAGAGCCACCAAATTTTGTGCCTAAATAGGTGATTATAGCCCCAAAATAAATGCATAAAAGCTTTGGATGCCACGCCAATCCATACTGCCCAAGCTGACCCAAACCGCCCCAATGCTTCACTATAAACAGGAATGCGTGTATTTTCCAAAGCGTTAAAGCTAGAGTCACCAAATTTGGTTGGACGATAGCTGTTAACGATCCCAAAAAAACTGCATGAAAGTTTTGGAGCCACGCCCCCCGTTCCCCAGCCCACTCCATTTTGAAATCAACAACGCCTATATTTTCCACATTTTTTGAGCTAGAGACACCAAATTTGGTGCCAAGATTGGTGATGAAGAAACCCAAAAAATTTCGATGTCGCCCCCAACCCATACCGCCCCCAGCCCTCCTTCCACTATATTCTACTAACTTTGAGCTAGAGTCACCAAATTTGGTATGAGGATAGCAATTAACATCATAAATAGATCTGCAGCAAAACTTTGGACGCCACGCCCAACATTACCTGCCCCAGCCCCCCTTCCAACATATTCTTCTAACTTTGAGCTAGAGTCACCAAATTTGGTATGAGGATAGCTTTTGACATGATACATAGATCTTCAGCAAAAATTTTGATGCCACGCCCTCATACCGCTCCCAGCCCCTACCTTTAACAAACTTTGAGCTAGAGTCACCAAATTTGGAAGGAAAATAACTTTTTGGCATCCCCATCTGCACTCGACAGTCTTTGAGGCAGCGCACACCCCTGCAGTACCAACACCCCATTGCAATCAGGTCTCGTTTAATCTGTTTTATTACTAGTATCGAGAATACCGCAGTCGGGTGCGTCCGACTGCAACGTTTCTACTTGTTTCTTTGTGCAATTTGTGTGTCTCAGCTACGACAAGCCAGCACGTTGTTGTTTTGTTCAGTTTCCCTTTGCGTTCAGCGGCCCGTCGATTAAAGGAGAGGCGGCGGGTCAGCGGACAGCAAGAACAGTCAAAAGTTGGTGGTACATATTGTATGCAAGTGCTTTTGAAAAATACATATGTTTCTTGCTGTGCCTGCTTATCGAGGTTTTTGTTATTTTAAATATTTTTCTTTTTTCTTTATCAGCGGCAAATGCGCGCTACACGCTGTATGACAAGGATTGTTAGAAAGTGTCATTGTGTAAAAATTGGGAAGAGTATGTATGATCAGCAATAGCAAAACTGATATTTGACTGCCTTGAAACACAAAATCTTGTTTTCTTACTCAAGCGCAATTATGGGGAAAGAAAAATAGTTTTGTGGACAAGTGTTTGCAGAAGCCTAGTTTTTAGCTCAAGATACTTGGTTGGGTAGGTGCATATCAGTTGCTAGTGCATGTGTTTTTTTTGGGTAGGACAGGTATCAAAAGGTCATAGAATACGTAAAGCAGGCAAGCTATCTTTCATAGCCAAGAATCTTATTCATTGCAAAAATAACTTTATTCAATTAACTATTCTATTCATTTTTATGCTTATATATAGCAATCAAACAGGTACAAACAGGTGTTAACACATCGCTCGTGAGCTCTAACACTCATAAGTTTTTTTTAGGAACGGCGAATTATGAAGCCCACAATCGTTTCATTATGGAAGCTACCGATAAAATTTCTGTTAAATAAAGACAACGAAATATTTGTGACAGCTGTTTTATTTATTTGGAGATCGTCATAATAATATACTTTCTGGTCGGTTGGTAATTAGCATTTATACAAAAAAGAAAATCCAAACGTTTTGTGTAACAAAACTTAAGTAAATATTGATTTGCCCTAAAGTGTTTGTGCAGCTGCAGGAAGGTATTAAATATAATTTTGAATAATTAAATTGCATTCGTGCGAGACTTTAACGGACGATCCTTATATTTTGGACAATTCACACAAAATCTTTATACGAGCCCCGACCACTATTAATTCGTACGACAAGCTTTTTTACCCTTATGCAATGTTTAACATACGATATATTCAATAATAATGTAGATATCATATCCAAACTTTTTTTCTATGAAAGATAATTTTATTCTCTTAATTTTAGAGCAAAAATTTTTGTTGTACTTCAATAACAACAACAGCAATATTAATATTTTTAAATGCTTTGCTTTACTGATAAGAAAATCGTTACCAGTAATTATTCGTACGGTGCGTTTGCTTAGCTTAGAATTGAAAGAAGATCAAAACAAAAGCAAACAGTGTAACATAATCTGTGTCTAGACATCAAGAAACAGTTATAAAATGCAGAATATTAGAAATGTGTACTTGCTTCAGGTTATTCAAAGTTTAGCAACGATTATACGCGGTAAGCCGATTTGCAAAGAAATAAGAAGTCTAGTTTTAGATTATTATAAATCTGGGAATACTTTTGGTGAAATAGCCAAGAAATTAAACTTGGCTAAGTCGTCCGTTCAAGGAATTGTACAAACTTTTAAGAAAAAAGGCAATATTGAAAATAATATCGCAAACAGAGGCCGAGCATCATCAATTACAGCTCGTGATAAAAGAGCGTTGGCTACAATTGTGAAGGCTGATCGTCGCCAAAGTTTAAGAAACTTAGCATCTGAATGGTCTTGTAAAATCGGGAAAAGTGTTAAGCGTGAGTGGACACGCCTGCAGCTAAGAGATATTGGATATAAGTTCTATAAAGTATGTACAGTGATTATCTAATTTCATACTCAACATCTTAAATTACTCTTAGGCCAAGGAAAAACCATTGCTTACGCTTCTCCAAAAGAAGAAGCGCTTACAATGGGCTCGGGAACGGATTTCTTGGACTCAAAGGCAATGGAACACCATCATATTTAGTGATGAAGCTAAATTTGATGTGAGTGTCGGTGATGCGCGTAGGAGAGTTATCCGTACCAAAACTGAAGCGTACCATAAAGACTGCCTTAAAAGAACTGTAAAGTTTCCAGCAAGCATAATGGTATGGGGCTGTATGTCTGCCAAAGGGGTAGGACAACTGCACTTTATTGACGGGATGGTCAACGCCGAAAAGTACGTTAACATTCTCGAAGAAAGCTTGCTGCCATCAATACCAAAACTGGCTGACTGTGGTGAATACACCTTTCAGCAGGATGGAGCATCTTCGCATACTGCCAAACGAACCAAATCATGGCTGCAGTGTAATGAAATTGGGGTCTTAGGTTGGCCATCAAATAGTCCGGACCTAAGCCCAATCGAGAATATATGGGGAAAAATTAAAAGAAACCTAAGAAATGACCCTCAAAGAACCTTTTCTGACCTTAAAACAAAATTGCAAGCGATGTGGGACTCCATTTCAACCGAAGAATGGCAGAATTTATTAAAATCTATGCCAAAGCGTTGTAAATCTGTTGTAGATGCCAAAGGCGATGTTACCCAGTATTAAGCGGGGTTTAAGCGGGTATTAGGCGGCGTTTACAATGTCAGCGTGAGATTGGATTAAAGCTTTTACCAACCTGAGACGTACGCTGGTAGTTTACAATGTCAGCGTGAAAGTATGTTCGAATTTTCGAAATCAGCAGTTAGCCGTCTATGAGCTGTGAACAGCTGATGATTGTTTCATTTTTGTGGCAAAAATTTTTAAAGTGAAGCAGAATTGATAAATAATAAAAAATGAGAAGACGACAACAACAAAAAATTTTAGTAGCTCATCATACAATGATGATGCAAGCAGATGTTGCTACTGCTGCTGAACTTGAAGAGGAGCAGCCGCAGGGAAGTGCTCGACGGTGTTGGGCGCGAGAGCATTTGATGCAGCGGGATAGGCTCGGGCATGGGCAGCTGATTCGAACACAGCTGACACACGTGAAATGGCGCGAAAATTAAACGATTTGCTTTTTTTACATAACATGGATTTTATTGTTATATATTCGTTAATATGTACTAAATAAATATTAAAAAGTGAATTCTATTAACATTTACCTCTGTATTGAGTAAAATTGAGGTAAAAACATTGGAGCTAACGAAGATGCGACACCTATTGACAGCCATTTTGAGTAAAATAGAGGTTTAGAGCTTTGGTGCTTTCAAGCACATGTTGCTAATTTCGAAAATGCGACACCTATTGACAGCTTTTAAAACTCCATTTTCGAATTGCTTTTTGCTGAGATGCATATGAGACCGGTTACAGATTGCAAATGAGGGAGACAAACTTATGTGAAAAATAGGTGTGTCAGACTGAAACAAAACATTTTCCAATCTCACGCTGACATTGTAAGGCGGCGTTTACAATGTCAGCGTGAGATTGGATTAAAGCTTTTACCAACCTGAGACGTACGCTGGTAGTTTACAATGTCAGCGTGAAAGTATGTTCGAATTTTCGAAATCATCTGTTAGCCGTCTATGAGCTGTGAACAGCTGATGATTGTTTCATTTTTGTGGCAAAAATGTTTAAAGTGAAGCAGAATTGATAAATAATAAAAAATGAGAAGACGACAACAACAACAAATTTTAGTAGCTCATCATACAATGATGATGCAAGCAGCTGTTGCTACTGCTGCTGAACTTGAAGAGGAGCAGCCGCAGGGAAGTGCTCGACGGTGTTGGGCGCGAGAGCATTTGATGCAGCGGGATAGGCTCGGGCATGGGCAGCTGATTCGAACACAGCTGACACACGTGAAATGGCGCGAAAATTAAACGATTTGCTTTTTTTACATAACATGGATTTTATTGTTATATATTCGTTAATATGTACTAAATAAATATTAAAAAGTGAATTCTATTAACATTTACCTCTGTATTGAGTAAAATTGAGGTAAAAACATTGGAGCTAACGAAGATGCGACACCTATTGACAGCCATTTTGAGTAAAATAGAGGTTTAGAGCTTTGGTGCTTTCAAGCACATGTTGCTAATTTCGAAAATGCGACACCTATTGACAGCTTTTAAAACTCCATTTTCGAATTGCTTTTTGCTGAGATGCATATGAGACCGGTTACAGGTTGCAAATGAGGGAGACAAACTTATGTGAAAAATAGGTGTGTCAAACTGAAACAAAACATTTTCCAATCTCACGCTGACATTGTAAGGCGGCGTTTACAATGTCAGCGTGAGATTGGATTAAAGCTTTTACCAACCTGAGACGTACGCTGGTAGTTTACAATGTCAGCGTGAAAGTATGTTCGAATTTTCGAAATCAGCAGTTAGCCGTCTATGAGCTGTGAACAGCTGATGATTGTTTCATTTTTGTGGCAAAAATGTTTAAAGTGAAGCAGAATTGATAAATAATAAAAAATGAGAAGACGACAACAACAAAAAATTTTAGTAGCTCATCATACAATGATGATGCAAGCAGCTGTTGCTACTGCTGCTGAACTTGAAGAGGAGCAGCCGCAGGGAAGTGCTCGACGGTGTTGGGCGCGAGAGCATTTGATGCAGCGGGATAGGCTCGGGCATGGGCAGCTGATTCGAACACAGCTGACACACGTGAAATGGCGCGAAAATTAAACGATTTGCTTTTTTTACATAACATGGATTTTATTGTTATATATTCGTTAATATGTACTAAATAAATATTAAAAAGTGAATTCTATTAACATTTACCTCTGTATTGAGTAAAATTGAGGTAAAAACATTGGAGCTAACGAAGATGCGACACCTATTGACAGCCATTTTGAGTAAAATAGAGGTTTAGAGCTTTGGTGCTTTCAAGCACATGTTGCTAATTTCGAAAATGCGACACCTATTGACAGCTTTTAAAACTCCATTTTCGAATTGCTTTTTGCTGAGATGCATATGAGACCGGTTACAGATTGCAAATGAGGGAGACAAACTTATGTGAAAAATAGGTGTGTCAGACTGAAACAAAACATTTTCCAATCTCACGTGACATTGTAAGGCGGCGTTTACAATGTCAGCGTGAGATTGGATTAAAGCTTTTACCAACCTGAGACGTACGCTGGTAGTTTACAATGTCAGCGTGAAAGTATGTTCGAATTTTCGAAATCAGCAGTTAGCCGTCTATGAGCTGTGAACAGCTGATGATTGTTTCATTTTTGTGGCAAAAATTTTTAAAGTGAAGCAGAATTGATAAATAATAAAAAATGAGAAGACGACAACAACAAAAAATTTTAGTAGCTCATCATACAATGATGATGCAAGCAGATGTTGCTACTGCTGCTGAACTTGAAGAGGAGCAGCCGCAGGGAAGTGCTCGACGGTGTTGGGCGCGAGAGCATTTGATGCAGCGGGATAGGCTCGGGCATGGGCAGCTGATTCGAACACAGCTGACACACGTGAAATGGCGCGAAAATTAAACGATTTGCTTTTTTTACATAACATGGATTTTATTGTTATATATTCGTTAATATGTACTAAATAAATATTAAAAAGTGAATTCTATTAACATTTACCTCTGTATTGAGTAAAATTGAGGTAAAAACATTGGAGCTAACGAAGATGCGACACCTATTGACAGCCATTTTGAGTAAAATAGAGGTTTAGAGCTTTGGTGCTTTCAAGCACATGTTGCTAATTTCGAAAATGCGACACCTATTGACAGCTTTTAAAACTCCATTTTCGAATTGCTTTTTGCTGAGATGCATATGAGACCGGTTACAGATTGCAAATGAGGGAGACAAACTTATGTGAAAAATAGGTGTGTCAGACTGAAACAAAACATTTTCCAATCTCACGCTGACATTGTAATACCCGCTTAAACCCCGCTTAATACTGGGTAACATCGCCTTTGGCATCTACAACAGATTTACAACGCTTTGGCATAGATTTTAATAAATTCTGCCATTCTTCGGTTGAAATGGAGTCCCACATCGCTTGCAATTTTGTTTTAAGGTCAGAAAAGGTTCTTTGAGGGTCATTTCTTAGGTTTCTTTTAATTTTTCCCCATATATTCTCGATTGGGCTTAGGTCCGGACAATTTGATGGCCAACCTAAGACCCCAATTTCATTACACTGCAGCCATGATTTGGTTCGTTTGGCAGTATGCGAAGATGCTCCATCCTGCTGAAAGGTGTATTCACCACAGTCAGCCAGTTTTGGTATTGATGGCAGCAAGCTTTCTTCGAGAATGTTAACGTACTTTTCGGCGTTGACCATCCCGTCAATAAAGTGCAGTTGTCCTACCCCTTTGGCAGACATACAGCCCCATACCATTATGCTTGCTGGAAACTTTACAGTTCTTTTAAGGCAGTCTTTATGGTACGCTTCAGTTTTGGTACGGATAACTCTCCTACGCGCATCACCGACACTCACATCAAATTTAGCTTCATCACTAAATATGATGGTGTTCCATTGCCTTTGAGTCCAAGAAATCCGTTCCCGAGCCCATTGTAAGCGCTTCTTCTTTTGGAGAAGCGTAAGCAATGGTTTTTCCTTGGCCTAAGAGTAATTTAAGATGTTGAGTATGAAATTAGATAATCACTGTACATACTTTATAGAACTTATATCCAATATCTCTTAGCTGCAGGCGTGTCCACTCACGCTTAACACTTTTCCCGATTTTACAAGACCATTCAGATGCTAAGTTTCTTAAACTTTGGCGACGATCAGCCTTCACAATTGTAGCCAACGCTCTTTTATCACGAGCTGTAATTGATGATGCTCGGCCTCTGTTTGCGATATTATTTTCAATATTGCCTTTTTTCTTAAAAGTTTGTACAATTCCTTGAACGGACGACTTAGCCAAGTTTAATTTCTTGGCTATTTCACCAAAAGTATTCCCAGATTTATAATAATCTAAAACTAGACTTCTTATTTCTTTGCAAATCGGCTTACCGCGTATAATCGTTGCTAAACTTTGAATAACCTGAAGCAAGTACACATTTCTAATATTCTGCATTTTATAACTGTTTCTTGATGTCTAGACACAGATTATGTTACACTGTTTGCTTTTGTTTTGATCTTCTTTCAATTCTAAGCTAAGCAAACGCACCGTACGAATAATTACTGGTCACGATTTTCTTATCAGTAAAGCAAAGCATTTAAAAATATTAATATTGCTGTTGTTGTTATTGAAGTACAACAAAAATTTTTGCTCTAAAATTAAGAGAATAAAATTATCTTTCATAGAAAAAAAGTTTGGATATGATATCTACATTATTATTGAATATATCGTATGTTAAACATTGCATAAGGGTAAAAAAGCTTGTCGTACGAATTAATAGTGGTCGGGGCTCGTATAAAGATTTTGTGTGAATTGTCCAAAATATAAGGATCGTCCGTTAAAGTCTCGCACGAATGCAATTTAATTATTCAAAATTATATTTAATACCTTCCTGCAGCTGCACAAACACTTTAGGGCAAATCAATATTTACTTAAGTTTTGTTACACAAAACGTTTGGATTTTCTTTTTTGTATAAATGCTAATTACCAACCGACCAGAAAGTATATTATTATGACGATCTCCAAATAAATAAAACAGCTGTCACAAATATTTCGTTGTCTTTATTTAACAGAAATTTTATCGGTAGCTTCCATAATGAAACGATTGTGGGCTTCATAATTCGCCATTCCTAAAAAAAACTTATGAGTGTTAGAACTCACGAGCGATGTGTTAACACCTGTTTGTACCTGTTTGATTGCTATATATAAGCATAAAAATGAAAAGAATAGTTAATTGAATAAAGTTATTTTTGCAATGAATAAGATTCTTGGCTATGAAAGATAGCTTGCCTGCTTTACGTATTCTATGACCTTTTGATACCTGTCCTACCCAAAAAAAACACATGCACTAGCAACTGATATGCACCTACCCAACCAAGTATCTTGAGCTAAAAACTAGGCTTCTGCAAACACTTGTCCACAAAACTATTTTTCTTTCCCCATAATTGCGCTTGAGTAATAAAACAAGATTTTGTGTTTCAAGGCAGTCAAATATCAGTTTTGCTATTGCTGATCATACATACTCTTCCCAATTTTTACCCAATGACACTTTCTAACAATCCTTGTCATACAGCGTGTAGCGCGCATTTGCCGCTGATAAAGAAAAAAGAAAAATATTTAAAATAACAAAAACCTCGATAAGCAGGCACAGCAAGAAACATATGTATTTTTCAAAAGCACTTGCATACAATATGTACCACCAACTTTTGACTGTTCTTGCTGTCCGCTGACCCGCCGCCTCTCCTTTAATCGTCGGGCCGCTGAACGCAAAGGGAAACTGAACAAAACAACAACGTGCTGGCTTGTCGTAGCTGAGACACACAAATTGCACAAAGAAACAAGTAGAAACGTTGCAGTCGGACGCACCCGACTGCGGTATTCTCGATACTAGTAATAAAACAGATTAAACGAGACCTGATTGCAATGGGGTGTTGGTACTGCAGGGGTGTGCGCTGCCTCAAAGACTGTCGAGTGCAGATGGGGATGCCAAAAAGTTATCTTCCTTCCAAATTTGGTGACTCTAGCTTAAAGTTTGTTAAAGGTAGGGGCTGGGAGCGGTATGAGGGCGTGGCATCAAAATTTTTGCTGAAGATCTATGTATCATGTCAAAAGCTATCCTCATACCAAATTTGGTGACTCTAGCTCAAAGTTAGAAGAATATGTTGGAAGGGGGGCTGGGGCAGGTAATGTTGGGCGTGGCGTCCAAAGTTTTGCTGCAGATCTATTTATGATGTTAATTGCTATCCTCATACCAAATTTGGTGACTCTAGCTCAAAGTTAGTAGAATATAGTGGAAGGAGGGCTGGGGGCGGTATGGGTTGGGGGCGACATCGAAATTTTTTGGGTCTCTTCATCACCAATCTTGGCACCAAATTTGGTGTCTCTAGCTCAAAAAATGTGGAAAATATAGGCGTTGTTGATTTCAAAATGGAGTGGGCTGGGGAACGGGGGGGCGTGGCTCCAAAACTTTGATGCAGTTTTTTTGGGATCGTTAACAGCTATCTTCCAACCAAATTTGGTGACTCTAGCTTTAACGCTTTGGAAAATACACGCATTCCTGTTTATAGTGAAGCATTGGGGCGGTTTGGGTCAGCTTGGGCAGTATGGATTGGCGTGGCATCCAAAGCTTTTATGATTTTTTTTGGGGGTTATAATCACCTGTCTTCGCACAAAATTTGGTGGCTCTAGCTCAAAAACTGTAAAATATATAAGCATTTCTGTTTTTAAACAGCAAGGTGGCTTGGGGCGGAATGGGTGGGTGGCGCTCCTAAGCTTTGATGCAGTTTTTGGAACGTCGTTATCAGTTATCTACCTACCAAATTTTGTGACTCTAGCTCAAACACTATGGAAGATTTACGCTCTACCGTTTTTAGCGAAGCGTTAGGGCGGTTGAAGGCGGCTAGGGCAGTATAGATGGGCGTGGCATCCAAAGTTTTTATGAATTTGATTGGGGATCGGCACCAAATTTGGTGGGTCTAGCTCAAAAACTGTAGAAGATATGGGCATTTTTAGTGTTAAACTGCGCGGGGGCTGGGGGCGGAATGGGTGGGCGTTGCTCCAAAATTTTTGATGCAGTTTTTTGGGGATTGTAAATATCTATTTTCTCCCCAAATTTGGTAGTTCTAGCTGTAAGGGCTTGCGAAATAGCTGGATCTATCGATTTCGCGTTATCGAGTTTATCGATTTGCCAGCCCCCTAGTTATCGTAGAACTCCAATCCTAACACTTTAATTTACTATGCCATAGATGAGAACGTTTGCAAATTTCAAGTCTCTAGCTTGAAGGGTGTGGAAAAAAGTTGCGTTCATACAGACGGACAGACGGACAGACACCATGACGGACATTGCACAAACCCAATATACTATTTACCTTCGGTATCGAGTATAAAAATACCCCTTGAACCAAAATTCAATGATTGTCAATGAAAACTGTAATATATGATTTTAATACAGTTCGACCTCGCTCAACGCAACCCTCGTTAAACGCAGCTCCTCGATAATCGCAACAACAAAATTCTTAACTTCTAAAGAATTTACCAAATTTTACGCAATTTTCTAAGGAAATCAAAGTACAGACCACAATTTCTAATTTTATCAAAAACTTAATAAATTAAAATGAAATCCTTGCAGATAAACTCGATTTACTTTGATTTAAAGGATAAGAAAATGCATCTACTTTTCGAAATAGGTCTCGTAGCAAAAAAGAGATTATCCCTTGGTTTTCGCAACCACCTCAATTTTCGCAACAGGCCAAATTCTAATAGGTTGCGTTAAGCGAGGTCGTACTGTATATATATATTGTTTATGCTAGAATATAAACAATAAACAATGCTATAATATAAACAAACATGTAGAATTGAAATTATATTTAAGAATCTCAAGTTTTGCTATTCAATTGCACAAAGTTCATATTAAGTTTATACTACCCTTCCAACTTGGACTGTATCAAGCAGATTGAGGCAAAACTCAAAAATTTGTATATACAGTTATTCTCTGCCGCTACACCAACATAATCATACTCAAATGAATATGTATATGAAATTTTTCAGTCTAAAAATACAAATTAATGGTCCTAATGAAAAATTAAGTTTTTTTTAAACCATCATTTAGAATGTTCCGCTTTGCCACCTTCATTTGGCACAACTGGAAACACTGACTCAAAGTGGACGCTATCAAATAAATGATTAGAATATATTTGAGTGGTAAAAGGCATTTAGGGGGAAACAGTCTACAGAGAGTGTGGTTGCATTATTGTCTGATAAAATTTATGCCTTGTAAAGTTAAATGTTTGGTTTCCAAATTATTTTAGAATTTTTCTACACGGGCGTCAAAAAAAAAAAAAAACAATCTAGCATAAACAGTTTTTTAAAATGTCTGCTAAAATGTTCCATACGATTTTTTCGTTTAGCAGGTTAAATTTAATAATTTTTCCTCTTAATTTGACATTAAATTTGTTCCCACGTACAATGGACAAATCGAAGACTCCATGCAAATGAATGAAGGGCAGAAATCAACAAAACCATTAATTGAAAATCGATTTAAAAAACATACATTCCAGAAGCTAGCTGCAAGCATTAGAAAAAAAAAACCAAGCTCTCCAGCATTTCGAGATCGGAAGCGATTATATTTTCCACCGTTTTGAGCTAGAGCTGTTGAACTAGGTGCCTTGGTAGGTGATGACGTAACCCAAAAGCTTCCGCACGGTGCCTTGGAAATCGTTATCGAGCTACATTTACCAAGTTTTTTTTTAGGAATGTAGCTGGTGACGTCTCCTTGCCGCCTGTCTTTTTCTATCGAAAACCCCCATATCCACTGCAGTTTTGACCTTGAGTCATTCAATTTGGTGGCAAGTTAGCTTTTCCCCCAAAGAGATGTATCAAATCACTTCGACTGTACTTCAATTTTTCGATTCAGACTCCTTACCACCAGTTTTTGTACTGGTATTAAAGTATTAATCAGTCGGTTGCCTTCAAATGTAAAGTTTTTAGTTGATGTCGTGTGGATAATTGAAAGTAACTTTTAACTCAATCGGACGTTAATTACATTCTGCATACATTACTTTTCTTCCCATTAATGGATAAAAAAGGTAACGGTTTTTTTCTTTATCCGGGCTTGTGGATTTATTTAGCTAAGTAGCTTTTATAGCTTTGCATTGATTACCGCCACCCCCCTCCATCACCACCCATCAAAGACAGACAGGACCATTTTCTATAAATATTTCCAAACATAAATACAAATATGATATTCGTTTTGTGCTACATATAGCTTTTTCATCTGCCTGTCTATCAATATAAACGCAAAAATTTTTTGCACCTTTAAGGCTAAAGACTTGGTGCAACCTACTTTTGTATACATGTCCCCCTCTGCTAGCGTAATTTGAACTACCTGTTTTAAACTGGTTCTATACAAGTCTCTGATTAATCCGCAGTCAGCTGCGTCTGACAGCAACGATTTAATTTTTTACAAAGTCGGAGTAGCTCAGTGCCAACATAGTCTCGGACTTTAATAACGAATAATTTTAAAAATTTATCAAAAATGTAGCTTATATTTTATTAGATACAAATAGCAAAATTAATTTGTTTATTTAGCTGGTTAAAGTTTAAATAATTTATTATTAGCGATGTTTTCTGGTCGTTCCTTCGACCACACATTACAGATTGGCACCCGCAGAACCACAGAATATTATATAACCAACTGTGAATTCTCCCAGTGCCAAGATGTAATGGCAGTAGCCTTACATTTTCATTGATCACACAATATTTATTTTTATTTTTATTGTATGTTTTAAGTAAATGAATTGTTCACTTAACATTTGGTCACTATGCTACTGAAAAGTTACTGTAAGTCAAAAGCACATGTTAATCCTTTGAGCTTTGACACTTGACTGAAATTTAAATTTGAATATACAGCTATGTAACTTGCTTGTAAACATCAGCGTCAGCAGCGACAGGCAGCGCTGCCGGAAACTGCCAACATTTCTTCTAGTTCTAGACAGGTGCTAGGTGCTTAGCAGCTATCCTTGTTTAGCTGCAGGTTCGGCACATTAGCCGTTGCGAGTGTTAAGCTTGTGTACCTTTAAAAAGCCGCTAGAGCAGCAACGGATTTACAGACTAACATACACACAGACTTGAAGAGTGCAAGAGTGAGAGTCCTTTAATTTACTATTCCATTAGCCATAGCCATAGGTTGCTAGTGACAACTTGCAGGTCGCATTTAATGTACAACAAAAATAATCAAGCGTTGGCGTATCCTTGACAACGGCGTGTAACTAACCAAAGTTTTATTTGCTGCTGCACATAACTTTAAAGGCGAACTGAACTGTTACGAATCCACATATTCACCTGCTAACAACATACGTGCACAGCCAAACACACGACAGAGGGCTTAGGGGTAGTTATGTGGTGTTCGCTGTCGTCATCAGCGAATGCCGTTGTTGATAGTAGCAGCTAACTTTTAGCCCAACGTCAATTTTTGGTCACCCACCAACAACGTGAAGTAACATGCTGTTGTGTTACCAATTTCCCACTTTCTTTTATTAAGCCGATCAAAATTTGACCACTCCTTCGTTCCACGGCGCAGTTTTTATTTCTTGCGTGCTAAAGATACCTCTATTTCACTCTACTCAAATTGCTGTTTGTTTTTGCTTTCTCTTTTTAACCTTATGCACAGGCATAGCTTGGTAAGACGAGATTGTTGATAAGAACAGTAACACGCGCTCTATTAAATTTTTTACTATGTAGTAGAACCTACTCAAGCGCCAGCTGCTGTCCGTGTAGGTTTTTCTTGGTCGGCAGTATGCACATTACGATTGCGTACTATACGTACTAATGCATTCATACATTTACAGTACGACCGCGCTGGACGCAACCTTTTATTATTTGGCCAATAGCAAAGGCTGAAGTGGAAGCAAAAACCAATGGAAACTTTTCTTTGGAATATGAGACTTATTTCCAAACAGAACTGCTTTTGCTAACCATTAAAATTAAAGTAAATCAAATAAGTCTGTGTTTAAAGCAGGGATTTCACAATATGTTGTTAATGTTTTGAAAAACGGAAATCGTGGTCCGTTCTTTGTTAAAGCTTATACTCTCCTAAATAATGGTAAGAATTCGGGTGTTGCTTAGTGACCACCTGGGGCTCAGGCCATTCCGTGACGTTCGACCACAAACCCCCCCCCAACCCTACAACCCAATTTTAATATTGATATATTTATTCATTACAAATTCAATGCTCACATATTTTTATTCCTTAAAAACTGAAATAAGCCATTTAACTTAACAGGCCATATGTCATTACAACTACGTAAAATTATTATTATTAATTAATTATGTTAACTTACTTATTATTGTATTTCTCCACACCGCCTATTTTTTTCAATACACTAATATTCTTTTTGTCCATCAATTCTTTATAAAAGTTCAAACAACTCATGTCTACAAAATTTAATTGAACAATCATTAAGTTTTCAACATTCTCCACCAGTAACCTATTTCTTTCGTCTGACCACTGCGAATTTATTAACGAAAAAAACCTTTCGCAATTTGCCTTGTGCGGAGGAATTGCATAAAAGAATTCTGCTATTTTCAATACTTCCGACTCGGAAGTTCCGAGTAACAGCTCGAGTTTACGTTTGCTGCAAAAAACTGTACCAGCTTATCTGCGGCGCCTTTCTCAAAAAACGTCTTCACTTGTTGTGACAAAAACTTCTTCAAGTTGGAAATTTGGTCGAACAAGAGTGAATCGTCTATCGAAATGTTTTTCTCAAAAAATTATTCAACACACTTCGCTACACTTTCATCATACGAAAAGTTCGCATCGTCTAGTTGCAGCCATTTAAAAATCCTTTACTCATCGAAACAATAGAAAACCGGGACAATTTCGTGTCGGGTCGGGACACCGGGACATTAGCTGCAAAAGCGGGACATGTCCCGGATTTCCAGGAAGGATGGCAACACTAGTGTTGCTTTTATCGAGGAGTTGGGTATAACAAAGTTTCGTTAAGCGAGGTCGTGCTGTAAGTATATATGCTAGAGCTTCTCGACCACGCGTTTCTGTGGCTCTTAAGTTTTGCAACTTATAACTTTGTCTCTAAACAATTTAAAGACCCCTTGCACAAAACTGTCAATCGATTGCATAAAATATGTATATCAAAACAAGTGGAAACGTTGCAGACGCAACCGACTGCGGTATACACGACACAAGTAAGTAAACCTTCGTTCCAAATTTAGGGACTCTAGATCAAAGTTTGTTAAAGGTCGAGAAAGGGGGGCTGGGGGAGTGGCATCCAATGTTTTTACGCTGATCTTCTGGACTGGCAATTGCTATCCTCCTACAAAATTCGGTGACTCTAACGTAAAGTTTGTAGAGTATGATGGAAAAGAGGCTGGAGGCGGTATGAAACAACCAAAAAGATTTGAATGCACGCCCCATCTTTAGGGTTTCTTCAATTAAAGTGGCATCTAAAGTTTTAATGAATTTGTCATCATCTATCTAGGCACAAAATTTGGTGACTCTAGCTCAAAAACTGTTGAAGATATAGGCGTTTCTTTGTTAGTTCCATGATGGAATTATTGTACGCTTGAAATAAATGCGAGTGAAAAGAACATAGTATACAAAGTGTTGTATTGAGTGTGAGTGAGACGGCAATGTGATTGTTGATTAGCCCTTAGCACGTCCGTAGGGTTTGAATATGTCATTTATAATAAAAAGACGAGACATTTTTTTAAAGTTTAATTTTAAATAATTTTGAATTACCAATTAAACGCTGCTTATGGTTCTTTATAAAACTTTTGTGTTAAAATTTTAAAAATGGCTTTAAAATTGCTGGCACACCATCTCCGACCACCGGCCCTACTAAGGACCCCTTTAGCGGTCTATGTGTGACACTCGCCAAGAAGCGTCAGCCGGTTCAACCTAACCTAACCTTACCTTAAAAAATATTATTATTTTAATATAGAAAGAAATTACAAATTTATCCAGCTCAACCTTTCTCGTTACAAACAAACGTGCACTGAAATAAGAGTGTACTTCGTAAAACTTCAGCTGCCGACGGGACCACCTTATATTATCATCATGGGTAGTTATTTATTTATTTATTTATTGTCACTTATGAGCAGCTGACATGAAATTAAGATAAATATAAAATAATTATGGTTAAAATAATTAAATTAAAAGTAAAATTTAAAATTATTTTTAAATCTGAAATCAAATGAAGGTAAAGCTCTGGGAAATTCAACAAGAAAATTAGTGGTCCAACATTTGTTGCATGGATTGGGAAAAATCCAGAAAAATGCAATCAGACCAACGCAAGATTAGTGATTAGAAGCTACGATTTGATAAAGAAAAGAGAATCGAGTGTTTTAGTACTGCAGTTATAGCTGTAAGGGCGTGCGAAATAATTTGGTTTATCGAATTTATTTACCAGCCCCTTAGTTTTCGTAGATCCCCAATTTTTTGCATATTTGCATAGTTTCAAATTTCTAACTTGCAGGATTTTGAAAAAAATTTAACACGGGCGCATAGGTTAACTGTAGGATACGTCTGTCCTTGTGCAACAAAAATTATGAAAATAAATATAGTATTTATGATTTTAGATTTAAATTTATTAAACATATAAAAAGCTGAAATGCATATTTAAAGTGCGCAAAAGTAGTTTTTTTTTCTCACAGGCGGCATTGTTTAATTTTTTTTTTTTTTAATAATTATGTTGCTGTTGATATGTTGCAAAAATCAGGGCTGCCATCGTAAAGTCAGAATTATCGATAGTTTTTTTTTATGATTTTTTGCGCGGACACATTATTTGCATTGGTGCAAAACCATAATTAAATGGGAAAATAAAAACAATAAAACAGGGTTTCGATAACTTGCACGCAAATTTCCTGAATTTATAAAATTGGGGTACACATATTTTATTGTGATATAATTTTTGTTTGGAACTGACGGTTAAGCTGAACTTGTTCATTTACACCCCTAAAACGAAAGAATTTATGTATGAAAATTTAACTATACCGAATATCTTAATGAAATTTCAACATAAAGAAGCTATCAGTCATGACTGAATATATATCAAACAAAAGAAAATCAAGTTTTTTTTTCTATAAAAAATGATAATGATTTCTGCACTGATTTTTTGCCTTAAAAAGTTATATATTTGGCAAAAATTTTTCGAATGTTTGTTTATTTCATCTCAACTTAAATTCCAAAAAATCAGAGTAGTTGATGGATTATTGAGATTGCTAGAGCAATTTAAAGTATTCAAAATGATGCAAAGCTTTGCATGTGTTTAGCCTCATTGTTTTAAAAAAAAAACGTAATCACCACATTTATATATATATATAAATTTTAAATAAAGTTTGGATAACACACTCATTACCGACAGGTGAGACGTATTCTACGTCAAAAAATGTGCAAATACGGACGGACAGACGGTCAGACACCATGACAGACATTGCTCAAACCCAATATACATTTTACCTTCGGAATCGAGTATAAAAATCTATTGAATGGTGAAGAAACAACCTTGAACGTTAAGTCGATAAATTATTACGGATATCGTTTGATGATTCGACAAAATGCTGACAACTATTTGATAAGCTATTTTGCCATATGTACGTCATTACGGTAGGCCAGATCTTTTTATTACTTTTAACTGTAATCTAAAAAGGATAGAAATTGTTCAATGTCTGCTTCCCGGACAAACATCAAGTGATCGACACGGCATCACAGCACGTGAATTCAGGCAAAAAGTGAACTCATGAATTTAATTCTTAAAGGAGGGTTTACAATGTCAGCTTGAGATTGGAAAATGTTTTGCTCCTGTCTGACACACATATTTTCCACATAAGTTCGTCTCACTCACTTTCAATCTGTAACATCAAGTGATCGACACGGCATCACAGCACGTGTATTCAGGCAAAAAGTGAACTGATGAACTTAATTCTTAAAGGAGGGTTTACAATGTCAGCTTGAGATTGGAAAATGTTTTGTTTCTGTCTGACACACATATTTTCCACATAAGTTCGTCTCACTCACTTTCAATCTGTAACCGGTCTCACTCGCATCTCAGCTTGGAGTGGAAAAAAGCTATTCGAAAATTTAGTTCTAAAAGCTCTCAATAGATGTCGGATGTTCGAAATTAGTAACATGTGCTTGAAAGCTCCAAAGTTTTTACCTCTATTTTACTCAAAACTGAGGTATATGATAATATAATTCACTATTTAATATTTATTTAGTACGTATTAACGAATATATAACAATAAAATCTTTGCTATATAAATTAAGACATCGTTAATTTTTGACATCAGCTGTTCAAAGCTCATAGACAGCTGTAATACAATTTCGTAAATTTGAACATATTGTTCACACTGACATTGTAAACTATCAGCGTGGATTTTATTTTTTTAAAAGCTTCAATGCAAGCCAAGCTTATATTGTAAACCCTCCATAGACCACTGATCTTTGGAGATACTAGATGCTGGATGTATTCAATCGAATGGCAAAACGAGGCCTGCCGCACGCACATATTGTTATTTGGTTGGTCGAAAGAATTCAACCAGACTGAAAATGTAGAGGCGGTGGATTTTCTTCTAAATAATTCACACACGGCGAGAATTTGGTATTATTCCAATTGAAATAAAACTTGCGGGTTTTTGGTTGAGACAGAGTAGATGTTCTTTTATTCACTTTAATTTCTTTACTAAAACGGAGTTGCCTACTGAGCATGCTCAGTAGGCTGATAACATTTATGTTAATGTTAATGTTATGAAGTGAGTGCGAGCTTTTACACTCTGTTTGGATGGGGAGCTGCAGATGCCGCTGCCTACTTTCCGGCTTAAACATTCCGCCCCCTTGCAATATATTGGAAATGAAGTGGATTGGAGCTTGGAGAGCGGACCTTATTGGCTGCGAACTCCAGACAGGATCCACCCAAACGTTGTGTTTTGAGCTACTAGCCCATGTTCGCTCGGAAGCACTCCTGGCTGAATTATGTAGCTTTAGACATCGGCGCCCAACACCACGCTGACAGTGGATGGCTTGAACCATCCTGCATCCGCCAACGCTATGTTGGGAATGCTCTGCCTTGAGCGTTCCTCGACCGGCGCCTTTGTAGTCCTGAAGTTGAGGTCGGGAATGACCTCTAAGTGGCAGTCCTTGTTGAACGTTCCATACTTCGATTTGACGCGAGCACTGACTTGCTCATAGAGCCTGGTGGCAGAGAGGCCCAGGGCCTTTGCGAAGGAGGCATAGATGCGGCTGTGCGGACTGCACGGGTCGACCAGTGCTCGTGTCTCAAAGGATTTTGCTCCGACAATGACAAGGACTGTCACCGTCGGCAGGATGGCAAGCTGGCTGGTGGATGGTGGTGTTGGGGCGCCTTGCCGAATCGGAGAGTGTCTCCTCGCGTGCCGCAGCGAAGCTGGAGATGGGCTCCTAGGCCGATCACCTCGTGGGGAACCTGGAGTGTGGACCTCATCGAGGTGGAGCAGGGTGTGGTGTTCACCACCGCAGATGTGGCGTTTTGCTCCACTGCGACACGATCGCCCAGAATGCTGATGGGCCAGGCAGTTGGGGCAGTACTTATTGATGAGTACTGCCCGGAGACGTTTTTCCGCGTCGAGGTGCCTGAAGCGCTGGCACTTCTTCAGGGCATGGACACCCCTGCAGACCCGGCAGCGGAATGAGGCGACACCGCGTGGGCGCCCAGTCTGCTTCGTTTTCTTGGAGGTGGGTGCCATGGCTCTTCGAGTGTTGTCTGGGGAAATATGAACAAAACAGAAATTAGACAACATACTCTTAACGAACAGAATGGTTAGTCACGACTTTGGTATAGAGCTTGGAATTGGATTGTACTGGATTGGAAGGAGGATGAGTTTGGCCACTGGACTTTTGATGATCCCGCGGGTCGTATGAACATCGACCACACGCATCCGGGCATCCTGCCTCGGGTAGGATTCCTTGAAACGTCCCAAAAGCCATTCGTTGGATGGAAGGTTATCCTCCTTGATAACTACAATGTCGCCCTGCTGCAGGTTCCTCTCGGGTAGTTGCCACTTAGTCCTTTTGTGGAGCTCCTTCAAGTACTCTTCTTTTCAACGGAAACAGAAGTGTTGGTTGAGTGCCTTGAGCCGGTGCCATCTATTTAAAATTAACGCTGCATTTCCCTCGATTTCCGGCTCACTAACGTCGAGTAGTGGGCCTCCTACCAGGAAGTGCCCTGGTGTTAGGGCCAGCAAATCTGTCACATCCTCGGATAACGGGGAAATTGGTCTGGAATTTAGACAGGCTTCAATCTTCACGAGGAGGGTGGAGAGCTCTTCAAAGGTATATTTGAAAGTTGAGGTCGACTTATCAAAAAGCGCATTGAAGTTTTTGACACCCGCTTCCCACAAGCCGCCCATGTGTGGCGCACTTGGTGGATTAAAGTGCCACGATAGACAGTGGGGACTGTACGTTGTCTCGATGCGTGGTTTTGTAGCCTCCAAGAAGTCCCGAGTGATGACTCTTGAGGCTCCAACAAACATCTTTCCATTGTCGGAGTAGACTTTGGACGGGCAACCGCGTCTTGCTATGAAGTGAGCAAACGCTGCTAGGAATTTGTCCGTAGTCAAGTCGGAGGTGGGTTCAAGATGGATTGCCTTTGTACTGAAGCACACAAAGACACACACATAGCCCTTGGTAATGAGGCAAGCACGACCAGTGTAGTTCTTAATGTCGAACGGACCAGCAAAGTCGATGCCAGTATGTGTGAAAGGACGTGAAAAAGTCGATCTTTCTTCTGGTAGGCTACCCATAAGCTGAGTCTGGAGTCTTTTCTTGAACACTACGCAGGCTCGACAGGAGTTGGTCACGATTATGAACAAAGTCATCAGCTTAGGAATGCAGAACCTGGAACGAATGAAGCGCATCATTAATTGATTCCCGCCGTGCAGCGAGATTTTATGCGTGAACCCTACAAGAAAACGGCTAAATGAGCACGAGTACGGAAGTATTACAGGGTGCCGTTTGTCATATTTAAGGTTGCTGGATTTGCAGATGCGACCGGAAGCTTGCATAATCCCTTTTGGACCAAGAAACGTATTGAAGTTGACAATGTGGCTGGATGCTGGCAAGCTGCGCTTGTCTTGGAGGCACTTGTATTCTTTTGGATAGGAATCCCATTGAGTAGGGATTTCGAGTCGCTCTTGAGCTTCTATAAGCTCTTTATTTTGGAGTTGCTGTGTCGGAAATAACAGCGAGGATTGGCGACATCGCTTAGCGCATCCAAACATATAAGCAATTACGCGCAAAGCCCGACCAAAATTGGAGAAACGTTCTAAAGGATCCCACGATGGTGCTAATTCCGCAATGTGGACCTTAACTGGACGTTGCTCTAGGTCAGTCTCAAGATTGGAATCCGATGGAGCAGGCCATTGTCCCCGGGGGAGACGTAACCAGTCAGGACCGATCCACCACAGATGGCTGTCTTTCAGCTCTTGTGGTGATACTCCACGACTTGCCAAATCTGCTGTATTGTCCTCAGACCGCACGTGTGCCCAGGCTTGACAGTCAGTCATCTGGCCGATCTTGGAGACCCGGTTGGCGACGAACGTTGTCCAGGAGCAGGGTGATCTGCTCAGCCAGGCCAAAACGATTGTTGAATCGGTCCAGTGGAACGATTCGAACTTTGTTAAGGGCATCTGTGAAATGATGGCTGAAGATAATTCAGCAAGAAGAACAGCCCCACAAAGCTCGAGTCTTGGAAGCGACACTGTCTTGACCGGAGCTACTCTTGTCTTGGACGTGAGTAGGTGGACTGAAACCTGGTTGCCTATTTCCACGCGTACGTACAATGCTGCCCCGTACGCCTTTTGGGAGGTTTCACAGAAACCATGGATCTGGATGGTAGCTTTCGGCTGAAAGGAGACCCACCTAGGGACTCAAATGTCTCCCAGACGGGGATGATTGGCGGTAAAATCCTCCCAACGCTTCACAAGTTGGGAAGGCATTGGATCGTCCCAGCCAAGCTCGTGGAGCCAGATTTCCTGCATGAAAATCTTTGCGCTTGCGATGACGGGTGCCAGCCATCGTGCTGGATCGAAAAGCTTAGCTATCTCGGACAGGACTTCACGTTTGGTGGTCGTTTCCTTTGTAGGAATCTTGCAGGGCGCGAAGAAAAACTCATCCGTATCGGCTTGCCATCGGATCCCCAACGTTTTAGCAACGCTGGCTTCTTCGAATTCGAGGAAATCCTCACGTAAAAGGTGGTCCTTAGAAATACCGCGGAGGATATCCTTCTCATTTGAGGTCCACTTACGCAATGGAAAGCTTGCTGATTCCATAGCTCCTTGAAGCTCCTTGATGCTGGCAATTGCGCACTGCCTGGTATGAGCTCCTGCTAGTACATCGTCGACATACATATAATTGGAAATGATGTCACTAGCCCGCGGAAACTGAGCAAGCACATCTTTAGCGAGCTGCTGTAAGACGCGAATTGCCAGGAACGGCGCGCAATTTACCCCAAACGTGACAGTGTTGAGCTCATAGTCACAGAGCTCTTGATCCTTGTTTCGATAGAGGATCTTTTGGAAAGGCGTGTGAATTGATTTCACTAAGATTTGCCGATACATTTCGGTGATATCGGCGTTGAAACCATAACGGAAGAAACGCATGATGAGGAAGATAAAAGTTCCCAGTATCAGAAGGAGGGGGGACTTGTCTCATATGACCAAAGTCCAAATATTCCTGGATCACGGAGTCGTACTGCTCTTTTAGAGGAAAGTTTCTGTTTAAACGAATCTCGTTTTTTAGAAACTGAGCAAGTGCGATTGACCTTGAATGTCCTAAGTTGATGTGATCAGGATTTTTGAATGGGAGAGTAACAATATATTTGCCACTTTCATCCCTTGTTGTGGTTCCGATAAAGTTATCCTCGCTTATAGCATCACTCTTTTACCGGCTTCACCGGAAGATCCTCCACCTCCCAAAACTTTTTGAGGAGGTTTTCCAGCCGTTGGTCAGTCTTGAAGGTGACGCGTGTGGAAAATGCAGAGATGGAGGATGTAGCGAAAGTAGTTATTGGACCGGTAAGGATCCAACGGAAAATGGTTTCTTGACCAAATAACGCGCCACAAACGTTTGGAATGGAGCCGCCAAGTAGAATAGATGGAAGGATATCTGCGCCTAATAGCACATCTATCTGCGAACTCCTGAAGAAGGAAGGGTCAGCCAGTGGGATATTAGGCAAGTCTCTCAAAGAACTTTCGGGGATCGGATGCAATGGCAGGGACACTCTTGGAAGTACAAATGCCGACGTTTCAATGCGAACTCGCGGCCTTGTCGGGGATCCTATGTTGAAGTGACATAACTTCTCAGGATTGGCTGATACGGCTTGATTTAGTCCGGCAACTTGTGCTGTCACACGTTTAAACGGAAGTTTGATGATTCTAAACATTCGTTCTTAAATGAATGTTGCTTCGGAGCCAGAATCAACAAGAGTATTCGTGCCTAGGTGGCATATTTTAATTATGGCAGTGCCTAGAAGAACGCCTTGCGTGTTGGACGTGAAATAGTTGTGGATATTTGCCGGACTTCGGTTTGAAGTGCACTGTAAGTTTTGATTTGGTATATATGGAGTGGCACCAGAGCTTAAGGGTGATTTAGGAACCACTTGGGTAGGAGGTTCGCAAATGCAACAGAGTATTGTGGAGACCTTTGCACGTGTAACAGTAAAAACTACTTGTGCAGTCTTTAAGCTGGTGCCCTCTGGCGAAACAATTCAAACAGAGTTGGAGCTGTTTGATGTAGGTGGCCCTATCGGTGACCGCCATTTGGAGAAATTTTGGACAGGACCGGATGGGGTGGTTCTCTTTGGAACACAGCTTGCAGGTCACTGTTTGCTTGGAAGGTCGTGCATTTACCTTGACCTTCGCTTCGAAGGAATTGATCCTTTTTTGGGTTGGATCCTTGCGATTGGATTGACCTTGGCCTTCCGCATTAGGCAATATATCTTCAATCGCCTCCAGCGTGCGATGGCGCTCGCTTAGGAAAATATCGAATTCGACCCAAGTCGGGATATCGGATTTGTTCTGGACTGACTGTTCCCATAAGGCTAGGGTAAGTTTCGGCATCTTAGATGATCAGAGAAACACGAGTAAACAATCCCAATTTTCAATGCTGACCTTAGCCAACTTGAAAGCTGTCAAACACCCCTGGATTATACTCTGGAGCTTTTTTAACGCATTCCCAGACTCTTGGAAAACTGACGGTAAATGAAACAGGACTTTAAGCTGGCTGTTAACCAACAGCCGCTTATTTTCAAATCTTTCCGAAAGATTCTGCCACGCGGATTGAAAACCGTTATTTGTTAATGGAGATTTTGAAACCATACCTTTAGCCTCGCCACTAGTTTTAGTGTTGAGGTGAAACAGTTTCTCGACTTGGGTCAATCGAGGATTATCGATGTAAATTGCTGTGAAAAGATCACGGAAGGTCGGCCACCGCAGATAGTCTCCGTCGAAGACCTCTGTGTCAATGAGGGGACACTATAACCCCTGGATATGGATGGAGCCATGGGCTGTATTTGCTTTTGGGTGGAAGCAGCGTCGATGCTCTCACTTAGCTGAGCGACACAGCGTTCATAAACTGTATAGCAATGCTCGTACTTGGCTTGCATAACTTCAAAATCTTCACTGGATCCGGCGCCTTGGGACCCCTGTTCGAAAGCTAACTCTACTTTCTCCCATATGGATCGGATCTGGTCCCGACGCACTTGAAGTGTAAACAGGGATGCGCCTGCCGAGCCTGCAAATCTAGCCTCAAATTGGCTGAGCCTGTACGACACAGCAATGAACTCGTTCAATGCCATCTTGGAATTATCTAATGTTTTTTGAGTAACTCGTCTGGTTACACGTGCGCTGTCCTGCGGAATAGCTAAATATTCTTGTTTGGATGGAGGCGCGAACGGTTTCTGTCTGGACACAGATGAAGCGGACAAGCTACGAACAGTTGATAAGGATGAACGACGAATGGACAATGAAGGACGTGGTTTCGCTTGTTTCTTCTGGTCCTCTGACATAATAGACTCACTATGGAGCCAGAAACTTTTGCAGCGTGAAACAACTGGAAAAGTACATCAGGAAAAGTACCAAAAAAAAAAAACAATTATATTTTATATAAATATATATGAAAATAACAAAAAAAATAATCAATATAGTATTTTGTATAAAATATTTTTTTTTTATTTTAATATTATTATTTTTTTTTTTTATTATTATTATTTATTTTTCAAATGTACTTATAAATCTTTTCTCTCTTTTTTGTATAAAGGAATTTATTTTAGATATATGGAGAACAAAAAAAAAAATTAATTGTAATTAATTTAATTTATTTTTATTTTTTGAGTGTAGATGTATACCCCTTTTTTTTAGTGTATCGGTATATTTTTATATATATTATGTCTAGTAAAATTTTTTTTTTATTTTTTTTTATTTTTTAAACATATAGTTTATAAAAAATAAATACAATGATATTTAAATGTTAACAGCAGATGCTTAGTCGGATAGACCCCACTTGCGGAAGGGTATTTTTTGAATTTTGCAAGTTATTTGGAAAAACATATATACCCCACTTTTGAGGAAAAAAGTATAGGGTATTTCAAAACCGTTGGTTACTGCATATGGATCGGAACGGCTTGGAGTCAGTGACAAACATGTGTGTGTATGTTTGTATGAGCGGAGTGTCACCGTTGATTTATGTCTGTATGTAATTGGCTTATTTGGTGGATGATTTTTCTTTGGAAAATAATTTGCATAGATTAAATTTGTCAAGAAAAATATTGTTTTATGTATGGTCACACAAAAAATAAAATAACAAGTGGTAGCGGATAAGAAAGGAATTAATATTTGTTAGTTTTATTTTATTTTTTTCACTTTAAATAGAGCCGAATACGGAGTTATATGCATACAATTATGTAGGCATGTATATACATATACATATATGGTGACATAAACTGACAAAGGAAAATGAGCAAGTATTTTTTATTAGGAAAGCTTAAACGGGCTGCCTCTAATGCTTAATAAAAATACATGCTTATTAAAATAATATAAAATAGAATATATTACTTATCTGTGGTTACAAAGTGTAGTGATGTTGCGTGTAGTTGTCCACCGTAGCTTGCTGGGGCGAGCGATAATTATTATTATAATAAAGATCCGCCTCGAAGGTCCATGAAAATGTTGAGGCGGTGGATTTTCTTCTAAATAATTTACACACGGCGAGAATTTGGTATTATTCCAATTGAAATAAAACTTGCGGGTTTTTGGTAGAGACAGAGTAGATGTTCTTTTATTCACTTTAATTTCTTTACTAAAACGGAGTTGCCTACTGAGCATGCCCAGTAGGCTGATAACATTTATGTTAATGTTAATGTTATGAAGTGAGTGCGAGCTTTTACACTCTGTTTGGATGGGGAGGTGCAGATGCCGCTGCCTACTTTCCGGCTTAAACACAGTCAAAATAGATGATATTATATGTGCCGAGATTCATTAAAAAACATTACATTAATTATTCAAATAAAAAACAAGTAAGAAGGCTCTTGTCGGGAGAGCCCGACTAGAAGATACCCAGTTGCTAAAAGTTCTACTTCATGCGCCCTAAAAGTATGCTTCAAATAAGAATCAATTGAAACAAAACTTAAAACTGACTTAGCCCAACGATATCTCCAGAGTTTTTTAACCGATTTCGAAAAAAATGTTGACATAATTTCTATCGTTACCCATTCTTCAAACCCCATTTTTACATTTTTCAAACTCGATATTTTTTTGTAATCGATTCCATGCGCATATCGGAAACCAGAATAGTTATTGATAATTTGAAACAAACTTTTTCTGCTCATGGTATAGGAGAATGCTAAAAATAAGGTAATTGCTATGCTACACAGAATGCCATGAGAAGTTCTAAGTCTGGCAGCCCTGTTTTCAACTGATTGATTAATCGATAGATTTCGAGCGCAGATTGAAGCGATCGCGCCTCGTAAGTAGTACATAAGAGAATGCAAAACTGAATAAAGGTCTCGTTCCACTGAATTAAGAACAACAGGTTATGGGCCCAGAGACGCAGTGATTGTGAAAAAGAAATGTGCTAATGATTGGTGTGTCCAATAAATAAAGTTTTTGTGGGTCGAAAATTTTTACGCAAATAAAATAAAATGGCAAATCACTTGTACTCAACTGACAAGGTTGATAAGAAAAACTATGACGTTTGGTGCGTGCAAATGCGGAGTGTGCTTGTGCACACTGATGATTTTGAGGTAAAACCGGAGTGAAGTTAAACTAATCAAGAACTGTAATACATTACAGACGGCGAGAACATCACGTGTTTTAATGAGTTCGAAAATATTATTGATAAATTAAAAGAAATTGGTGTTTCGCTTAGTGACAAAATTGTGGTAATTATATTGCTATCGAGTTTACCGCAGTCTTACGAAAATTTTGTAATAGCAATACAAATTCGCGATGAACTACCGAGTTTTAACATAATGCGCAATAAACTTTTAGAAGAGGCGGAACGCCGAAATCAAACAAAAGATGAAAGCAGTGCGCAGCAAGCATACATGGCAAATATAAAGAGAATCGTAAAAAAGAACAAAAACGAAACAGTTATAACGGTAAATGCTATACGTGCGGTAAGCGCGGACACTACGCTGCAGAAAAGGCAAACAGCAAAGTGAAGAACGGACACCGAAGCAAGAAAATAAATATAACAAGTAGAAACGTTGCAGTCGGCCGCAACCGACTCCGGTATACTCGATACCAGTAATAAAACTGATAAAAAGAGACCTGATTGCAATGGGGTGCGGATACGGCAGGGGCGTACGCTTCCACAAAGATCGTCTGATACAGATGGGGATGCCAAAAAGCTATCTTCCTTCCAAGTTTGGTGACTCTAGCTTAAAGTTTGTAGAGTTTGGTTGAAGGGGGGCTGGGGGTGGTATGAGTTGGGGCGGCATCCAATTTTTTTGGTTTCTACATCAACAATATTGGCACCGAATTTAGTGGCTTAAGCTCAAAAGCCGTGGAAGATATAGGAATTTCTGTTTTTTAGTTGAGGAGGGGTTTGGGATCGGGGAGGCGTGGCTTCAAAACTTTAATGCAGTTTTTAGGGGGTCGATAACGGTTATCTTTCTACCAAATTTGATGACTCTAGCTCAAACACTTTGAAAGATACACGCATTAGCGTTTTAAGCAAAGCGGTTGGCCGCGGCTAGGGCGCGGCTAGGGCAGTATTGATGCGCGTGGCATCCAAAGTTTTTGTTTCGTTTGTTTAGGGGTTTTCATCATCTATCTTGGCACAAAATTTGGTGACTCTAGCTCAAAAACTGTTGAAGATAAAGGTGTTTCTTTGTTAGTTCCATGATGGAATAACATAAGGTGGTCCTGTTGGCAACAGACATTAACTTATTGTACGCTTGCAATAAGTGCGAGTGAAAAGAACATAGTATACAAAGTGTTGTATTGAGTGTGAGTGAGACAGCAATGTGATTGTTGATTAGCCCTTAGCACTTCCGTAGGGTTTGAATATGTCATTTATAATAAAAAGACGAGACATTTTTTTAAAGTTTAATTTTTAATAATTTTGAATTACCAATAAAACGCCGCTTATGGTTCTTAATAAAATTTTTTTTTTTTTATGTTTAAAAAATGGCTTTAAAATTGCTGGCACACCATCTCCGACCACCGGCCCTACTAAGGACCCATTTAGCGGTCTATGTGTGACACTCCCCAAGAAGCGTCAGCTGGTTCAACCTAACTTAATCTTACCTTAAAAAATATTATTATTTTAATATTGAAAGAAATTACAAATTTATCCAGCTCAACCTTTCTCGACCGAATCAAGAAATTCTGAAACGCAAGACTTTCGGTAACAAAAATGCATAACACTGACTGTATGAAGCTCGCAGCTCCGAAATCTGACGAATTCGTAAACAGCTGTTTATTTTTTTTTGTTTTTTTTTTTTTTTTTTTTTTTTGAGAGATAAATTTTTATTTAGAATCTGTCTTGATAGACAATAACTAAATTTTACGAAAAAACATTGGCGGTTAGGTAAAAAGAAAAAATTTAGGTAGCACAAATAGAATTAATTAAAGCGGAAGGGGAGGTCGAGTTGATGGAATCTTGAAAGCCTCCGGAGCTGATTGCTGTTGTCCAGCAACTGAAGAGCTAGTACATTATCATGATTCTCCAATCTTTGTAAGTATCTCTGGCTGTATTGAGTGATGGTTTCTTTTACTGTAGCCAATTTCAGGTCATTATGAATGACAGCGTTTCTGACGTAAAACGGAGCACTCACTAGGGTACGCAGAAGTTTACTTTGGAAAGTTTGAATAATTTGAATATTCGAGGCAGCTGCAGTGCCCCAAATCTGTATCCCATAGGTCCAGATAGGCTTAAGGATAGCCTTGTAAACCAGCACTTTGTTACGTAGGCTGAGTCGTGATGCAGGTCTTAGAAAAGCCAGTAAAGGCGCTTGAAACGAATTTTAAGCTGAGTCCTTTTGTTAATGATATGAGCTCTCCAATTCAATTTTTTGTCCAAAGTAAGGCCCAAGTACTTGGCACTTTCGGCTGTGGGTAGCCTCCGTCCAAAGAGGTGGACTTCAGGGCATGAGAGGGTTCGTAAGGTGAAAACAACCTGCACCGACTTCTCGGTGTTAATACTAATATTCCACTTATTTAGCCAAGGCTCAAGGGCTGACAGCTGCGTTTGAATAATTCTTGAGGCAACAGAAGGGCTGGTACTGGAGGCCAGGAAAGCGGTGTCGTCAGCGTATGTAGCAATGAGGGACATCTCTGGGTTGGTTACCGGTAAATCAGCAGTGAACAGGGTATATAAAATTGGAGCAAGCACGCTGCCTTGGGGTACCCCAGCCTGAATTAAGAACAAATCCGATTCAGCGTACTTGCATCTTACAAAAAATCTGCGGTTGTGAATATAAGACTTCAGTACCATGTAATATGGCATATGGAAGATTTTTTTTCAGCTTGTACAGGAGTCCTGGGTGCCATACCCTGTCAAAAGCCTGTCTTACATCCAGAAACACTGCCGAGCAATACCTTTTATTCTCCAGAGCGTTAGAGATATATTGAGCGACTCTGTGGCACTGCTCAGGTGTACCATGGTGCCTTCTGAAACCGAATTGGTGGTCCGGAATGAGCTGATTCTCTTCCAGTATGGGAAGTAGTCTTCGTAGGAACAATCTCTCGAAGATTTTGGAGACAATCACCAGTAGGCTTATGGGACGGTAAGAGCTGGCAATATGCACAGGCTTGCCGGGCTTTGGAATCATAATAATCGCAGCGCATTTCCATTGGGAGGGGAAATGGTGGAGTCTTAAAATCCCATTGAACAGATGTGTGATCATTTTGATCACGTTTGGTGGCAGCATCTTCAAAGCAAGTGCGTTAATCCCGTCATAGCCTGGTGATTTTTTGTTGGACAGAGAGTTGATCTCCTCTTGAACCTCGTCATCTACAAATTCAGCAATAGGGAGGTCCATTTGACATGGAATGTCCAAGAAACTCCGTATTTCGTCATTAGAAGAATCATCGCTGAATTGGAACGGGGTAAATGTCCGTTCTAAGTGTGCAGCAAACACTTGGGCTTTTTGCTCGCTAGAGTGACACCAAGAGCCACTGGCGTCCTGAATCGGAGGGCAACTTAAAGTAGGCCTACTTTTCTCTCTTGTTGCCAGCCAAAGGTTATTTTCGGGGTCGCCAGGCTCTGCAGCAGCTAGATAAGCTTCCAAAGAGTCACTTCTAAGCTTGCGCATCAGGTCTTTTATCCTCCTAGTAGCGCGATTTAGGGCGGTTTTGTCGAGGAGGTTTCTGCTTAGTTGCCAGGTGTGTCGTAGACGCCTTTTTTCCTGGATTTCCACCATTAGCTCTCCAGACCAGAGATGTCTGTCCCTTTTGGGAATGCCATGCCTTTGACTCGAGGAAGCAGAGGCAATGCTTGCAGCGTTGTGCATATACCTAGTTAAGGAAGGCTTCAGCAGCATCATCAATGTCATTGCCAGAATGGAAGGTAATGTTGCAGTCAACATTCTGCTCAAGCCAGGCGCGATACTTAACAGCGTTGGTGCCCTTACCAAGTATGTAATGTGGTTTATTGACGGCCAGTACGGGCATGTTTACCTCCAGAAGAACAGCACTGTGGTCAGATTGTAGGTCCGCGCAAATGGACGTGCGGATTAGCCTGGGATGAATTCCTTTGGCAACAGCAAAGTCCAGAACGTCCGGCAATTTAGTAGGGTCAGTAGGCCAGTAAGTGGGTTCACCGGCTGAGTGACATGTGAGATCTCTGCTCCAGATGCAATTCAGGAGAGCAGCGCCTTTGGTGTTTGTGAGCCTGGATCCCCACCAGGTGTTCTTGGCATTGAAGTCGCCTCCAGCGATGAATTTGGAGCCCAAATGGTCTGCTACTTGCTCAAACATTCCTTGCGTTATGTTGTGACGTGGAGGAAAGTAAAGCGCTGCTAGCTTCATATTACCCTGACCCTGAGGACTGTGGATTTGCAAAACAGAAGCTTGCACCCAAGGGAGCTGGATAGGATCGAGTACGGAGTGGGAGATGCCTGATCTGATGAGTACAGCGGAGCCACCTCTCGCAGCGCCACTGGGGTGGTTGCAAATTATAAGCTCGTATCCCGTAATGTGAAAGAACGAGCGTTCGTTGAAGTGAGATTCTGCGACAAGGAGCACATCAATGTTGTTGGTTTTAAGAAAGTGCTCGACCTCAAGCCTCCTTTGACAAAGGCCATTTGCATTCCATATGATAATTTTTAATATTACTTGCATTGGGACAGTGGTGACATGAGGTTTCCAAGCAATTGCGTAAATTGTGCAGTTAACTGCACAACCATTTGTTGAATAAGGACTTCAACTTTTCTCATGATGGATTCCTCATTAATGACTGGCGTTGAGTTGAGGCTTGGATTGTTGAAATTGTTGTACTGAGTACTGTTGTCATTGCGGAAGTGGCTGGCAAAACTTACTCCAGCAGAGAGGTGGGAGGTGGTTGGAAGGTTGGCTGCCATGTTGGCCAGGTGGACTAGTGGTTTTTTTTGTGACTATGCGTTGGAATTGGCGTTGGGCTGTTTGTTTGTATACAAGACAGCCTTTGTATGAAGCCGTGTGGTTCATGCCGCAGTGAGCACAACAGGCTTGGGCCTCTTTGACTTTGGTGCAGTCTGCTGTGTTATGATTCTGCGCGCACTTAACACACCTGAAGGGTTTGTTGCAAAATCTCTTTGTGTGTCCGAATGCTTGACATCTATGGCACTGGACAAGATCATCAAATTTTTTCGGTGGCTCAATCGTCACCACTGCGTTGCAAAGCCTTTTGATGTCGTACACCTTTTTGTTGTTAGTATTTGGCTCTAGGTCAATGAAAAACAATGACATTGGTGCCTTGGTGAATCTGTTCCTGGCTACAGCAATGTGACGCACCTTATGACCAAGCTTGTGGAGCTCGCTTTTGATGTGGTCCAACGATGAGGAGAAGTGCATCCCTTTTAGCACTATCTTATCTTGTAGGCTCTATCTTCCTTCATTTGATATGAATGGAAATCCACATTTTCAGCAGTGAACAGCTTGACTACTTTGCGGTAATCGTCACTTTTATTAAGCATCAGTCTGACCTTGCCATCTCTATCCGACTTATGAGTGAAGGAGCCCTTGCCAGCAGCTTCTTCAACCATACTCAGCATACCCTGTATGTTGTTGACATTGTCTACGAAAATAGGAGGTGGCTTATGGATAAGAGGAGAAGGAACTTTACACTCATTTCCCATGACGTGAGCAGGATCATTGTCATCAGCAAGAAGAGCAAAGCGGTTCGATGAGATCACGTCATTTAAAACTTGCTTCCTGGGTACTGAAGCTTTGAGCGGTTTTGCGCCATCACCATTTACCGTAGAGTCAGAGTCAGAGTCCGAGGTGGATTCTAAAGAGAAGTTGACAGGAGTGCTTCCACTTCTTGGTGCCTTCTTCTTAACTGAATTAGGAGCGTTGGTTTTGCGCTTTGAAGGTGCAGTTAAGTTAACCACTTGGGAGGGGTCTGCCACGGGGTGGCAAGCACAGAGGCCGAAGGCTTGTCAGAAGCTGATGCATTCACTAGTTGGGTCCTAGGGTCCTTTTGAGTTGAGCCAGCTGCCGACAACATCGCATGCCTATAACGTCTTGAATCCGATTGAGAATGTGAGTTGTCAACCATAAGATGCCCAACAGGCAATGTAAGCCTTTTTTAACACTCTATACTTAGAGATCGCGGTAGGATACTTTTAGCCGACACTGAACGAAACAGCGTCCAAAGAACTAGAAGAGTGCTGATAATGCACACTAAAAATACAGATTTTTCAATGTATTTATTTGTTGTTGAAAAAAAAGAAAGAAAATTTGACTTTTTTTAAAAAAGAATTTGAAGTTGCCGACACAAATTCCGAATTCCGAATGAACAGCTGTTTATGAGAAAGTATTTAGGTCCATAGGTATCTATCATATATTTTTAATGCCTCACTCACCGCATGTGCGCCTCGTAAGTATACATGTATGTAGGTACATATATGTAGGTATGTAAGTATAAATGTATATATGTATAAATAGGTGTAACTATGAACAACAGTGAATAGCTCGGCTGAGCGTTCGCCTTACTTGTATGTATATGGTACGACTGAAGGAAGCTCGCTGCTCCGAAATGGGAGCTCAACAACTGTTTGTAAAAAAGTATACACATGTATATAACGGTGAATAGCTGCACGATTAAAATTTGTAAAAAAGTGATTTAAATATGAATAAATCAAGTGCATTTGTTAATGTAGAAAGTGGTGAACAAATAGTGAAAGAAAATGAGTGAGTACTCAATATACATATTGTAATTATTATCACAAATTTGATATTAAAATGAGCGATCTTAAAAGTAGCCCTCTTTTATACACACAAACACACACACACATATTGTTTAAATTCTCAATTTAAGTTCTCAACATGTATGTTTCTATATGTATATATATATATATATATATATATATGGTTTAATGGTATTTATATACATATCTAATGAAAGAATGAATATATTTATATATTTATATACATATATATATATATATATATATATATATATGTGGGATTTGGATTTAGACGCAGGTTGAATTGCCGCGGCTCTTTAATCGATTATCATTTATCATTTGTTATTATCATTACCATTTTGAGTGCTTAAATTGAATAATGCAACTCTGAGTTATTTCGATATAAGTGGCGGTATCACCGATAAGAAAGTGTGGGCAGCTCTCTCTCTCTTCTTCTTGGTCGAACTGAACAAGCTGGTTCATCGACGTTGCTCGCGTCTTAAAAAATATGTGTTAAGCTAAAATTACAAAAATAACGAAGAACTTACAAACTATGTTAAAAATACAATACGCAAAATAAACTTTAAAAATAACTTAATCCATTTAACATTCGGAAATCCTACAAATATGGTGTCAGAAGTGGGATGCAAATGGATTTAAGTCGAACAAAATTTTAACAAAAAGTGCAAAACTAAAATTCTTCCGCAGAAGTTGTGCAATACCTGGAAATGCAAGGGTATTAAAAAGCATTGTACGAGCAGAAGAAGTGTCAGATGCATAAATTCAATAAAGTTAATGCAAAGTCATTCGAAATCATTGCGAAGTTCCCGAAATTGGCTGTTGCTGGAGTGACGAAAACGCAGAGAGCGTAATCGTGGGCGAGAGTGAGACAGCGGATCGTTTATTGCGTCCCAGTTAGCGTAAAGCGCAAAGTTGATCGAGACGTTTCTATTCTGGAAGGCTTTGGCTGGATAGCATTGCCGCAAGGAAAGTACACCTGTGCAGTGGAGTGGATGTAATATGTTGTTGGTTTGTGTGGCAGAGGCTGTATAGCACAAATCCGAGCAACGAATATATGTACATCAAAGGCTGTAGAAGCAGAGCTACTTGGCAGAGAACAGAACGTGGAATAACGGGAAATAAGAAGAGCACAAAGAGAACAGAGTGCGTATCTGAAAAGACGAAAAACACAAAGAGAGCAGAGCGTTTAGCTGGAAAGAAGAAGACGACACAGCGTGCAGTATCTGGATCGAACTGGATTGTGGCTTGTGTCAGCTAAGTCTGTGTATGCGGTGAGCACAGGGTGTTTCAGATTCTAACAGCTGAGCAGAGTATTGTTTTTTGACGTAGAATACGTCTTACGTTTCGGTATGAGTGTGCTATCCAAAAAAGTTGTTGTTGTAATATGGTTGCTTCACAAAATCGCTCATTGCTCATGAACTAATGAATAGATTTTCCTCAAATTAATTTCATTTTAAAGCCAAGGCTTCAACCTTTATTTTAAGCTATATATATATATGAAGTGATTACATTTTCTATTAAAAAAATGAGACCAAAAACATGCAAAATTTTGCATCATTTTGAAGACTTTAAATTGCTCTAGCAATCTCAATAATCAATCAATTAATCTGAGTTTTTCGAATTTAAGTTGAGATGAGGTAAACAAACATTCCCACATTCAAATTTCTAATAATTTTGCCATATATATAACTTTTTAAGGCAAAAAATCAGTGCAAAAATCACTACTTTTTTTTCAATTGCACATTGCTCGAAAATTCCGCCAGAGAATCGATTAAAACTGTTTTAATACAAAGTAGACTTGATTTCCTTTCGGTTGATATACATGCGGTCATGACTGATAGCTTCTAAATGTGGAAATTTCATTAAGATATTCGGGCATAATTAAATTTTCATACATAAATTCTTCCGTGCCAGGGGTGAACAAGCTCATCTTAAGCGTCAGCCCCAAACAATTATAACACAAAAAAATATGTTTACCCCAATTCTGAAATTTGCGTGCAAGTTTTCGAAATCATGTTTTATTGTTTGTGTTGCACATTTAATTATGCTTTTGCACCAAAACAATAAATATGCCCGTGCAAAAATATCATATAAACTATCGTGAGTTAAACTATCGATAATTCGTCTTTACGGTGGCAGCCCTGATTTTCGCATCTTGTGAACAGTTACTGTGAATTAAGTTAATTTAATTTAATTTAAATGAATATTGAACAATGCCGCCTGTAAAAAGAAACGTAGCTTCGATGCGTAACAGAGAGAATATTTTTTTCTGCTTTGACTAATAGACAAGAATTTCACAGTTGACACCGAGGTGGACATGCTCATCGTAGGTGATTTTAATTTAGAAATGACAAATGATTGTTCATTTGCAGAATTTATGGATGAAAAATTCAAATTAAAGTATATTAAAAATGCAGCAACCACCTTAGCTCTAACCAATATAGATTTAGTATTTGCTAGAAATTTAAGTGTATCATTAATGAATTACATATCATACTTTTCCTTTCACAAACCTGTCATATCAAAAGTCACATTTCAAACATAAAACAAAAATACAATTTTAGATTTAATTATGCACAAATTTTGATGTAATAAATTATGTAAATATATATTTCTATTTCAAGTCAATGTTTGTTAAATTTATATCAGAGATGCTAACCAGTATTGCAGTAAAAGGAAAAAATTAGCCAAATGACAACAAACACAATTAAAAATAAAATAAAACATCTATGTGGTTGTTGTTATTAGGCTACCGCTTCATAATTTTTGTTGCACAAGGACAGACGGTATTCTACGGCTAACCTATGCGCCCGTGTGATCTGACACAGGCTGTCAATTTTTTTTTCTGTAACTTTTCAATTGATTATTTTAATTCATAACAATTAATTAACGTAACGTCACCTAAAGAGATAAAATATCGATTAATATCATTTTGAAGTATAACAATTACAAATAAGTTAAGTTACATTTTAATTTTGATATTCAGTATATGTAAAGCGCCAGCAACGACGAGCACAAGATGAACAGAGATCAGAATTTGGCGTTTACAGTTGCCGAATTAAAAGAAAAGTTGTCAGAGTTAAATTTGTTGATAACAGGCAGAAAGTCTACATTGCAGGATCGATTACTAGAACATTTCGGATTAGATATTGATGGTGAAGCAGATGACGATTCTGATAGTGGCAGATCTGAATCGATGCACACAAGTAGAAATATGGCTCAAGGGAATAGATCAATATTTACATTGCGCGATATAGAAGACTCACTTTCGCAATTTAATGGGTCGAGTCAACTTTCAGTTGAGCAGTGGATACATGAGTTTGAAGATAACGCAGAAGCTGTTCAATGGAACGATCTCCAAAAGTTTATATTTTCAAAGCAGTTGTTGAAAGGCGCAGCAAAAATATTCATTCGTAGCCAACATGGAATTACAAATTGGATGTCTCTCAAGCAGACATTGTTAGCAGAGTTTGGTAAAACAATTTCCTCAGTTGATGTGCACAAAATGTTGCGAAATAGACGGAAGCGTCAGAATGAAGACTATAGAGAGTATCTTTATAGCCTAATGGAGATTGGTAGCTCAGTTAAATTAGATGAACCAAGTTTAATAGAGTACTTTATTGAAGGCATACCAGACTCGAGAACTAATAAAAGTAACTTGTATTAAGCCAAAACACTTCAACAGTTAAAAGAGCAGATTTGCGTGTATGAGAAAATTCGTAGTGGTCGCCCTCAAGCGACGAGTACTAACAAAACTCAAGAGACAAATGAAGAGAAAAAACAATATCACGCTAAAGAGCAGGAAAGAAAGTGTTTCAAATGCGGTGAGACAGGACATTTTGCAAAATTGTGTAAGCAATCAATAAAATGTTATAAGTGCCATCAGCCAGGGCATAAAGCAAAAAGTTTTCCGAGTACAAAAGCAGTTCAAAAAAAATTGACAGCCTGTGTCAGATCACACGGGCGCATAGGTTAGCCGTAGAATACGTCTGTCCTTGTGCAACAAAAATTATGAAGCGGTAGCCTAATAACAACAACCACATAGATGTTTTATTTTATTTTTAATTGTGTTTGTTGTCATTTGGCTAATTTTTTCCTTTTACTGCAATACTGGTTAGCATCTCTGATATAAATTTAACAAACATTGACTTGAAATAGAAATATATATTTACATAATTTATTACATCAAAATTTGTGCATAATTAAATCTAAAATTGTATTTTTGTTTTATGTTTGAAATGTGACTTTTGATATGACAGGTTTGTGAAAGGAAAAGTATGATATGTAATTCATTAATGATACACTTAAATTTCTAGCAAATACTAAATCTATATTGGTTAGAGCTAAGGTGGTTGCTGCATTTTTAATATACTTTAATTTGAATTTTTCATCCATAAATTCTGCAAATGAACAATCATTTGTCATTTCTAAATTAAAATCACCTACGATGAGCATGTCCACCTCGGTGTCAACTGTGAAATTCTTGTCTATTAGTCAAAGCAGAAAAAAATATTTTCTCTGTTACGCATCGAAGCTACGTTTCTTTTTACAGGCGGCATTGTTCAATATTCATTTAAATTAAATTAAATTAACTTAATTCACAGTAACTGTTCACAAGATGCGAAAATCAGGGCTGCCACCGTAAAGACGAATTATCGATAGTTTAACTCACGATAGTTTATATGATATTTTTGCACGGGCATATTTATTGTTTTGGTGCAAAAGCATAATTAAATGTGCAACACAAACAATAAAACATGATTTCGAAAACTTGCACGCAAATTTCAGAATTGGGGTAAACTTATTTTTTTGTGTTATAATTGTTTGGGGCTGACGCTTAAGATGAGCTTGTTCACCCCTGGCACGGAAGAATTTATGTATGAAAATTTAATTATGCCCGAATATCTTAATGAAATTTCCACATTTAGAAGCTATCAGTCATGACCGCATGTATATCAACCGAAAGGAAATCAAGTCTACTTTGTATTAAAACAAGTTTTAATCGATTCTCTGGCGGAATTTTCGAGCAATGTGCAATTGAAAAAAAAGTAGTGATTTTTGCACTGATTTTTTGCCTTAAAAAGTTATATATATGGCAAAATTATTAGAAATTTGAATGTGGGAATGTTTGTTTACCTCATCTCAACTTAAATTCGAAAGACTCAGATTAATTGATTGATTATTGAGATTGCTAGAGCAATTTAAAGTCTTCAAAATGATGCAAAATTTTGCATGTTTTTGGTCTCATTTTTTTAATAGAAAATGTAATCACTTCATATATATATATAGCTTAAAATAAAGGTTGAAGCCTTGGCTTTAAAATGAAATTAATTTGAGGAAAATCTATTCATTAGTTCATGAGCAATGAGCGATTTTGTGAAGCAACCATATTACAACAACAACTTTTTTGGATAGCACACTCATACCGAAACGTAAGACGTATTCTACGTCAAAAACCGAAGAAAATAGTGCCAATACAATGTTGAACAAGAGCAATAGCGTTGGAAAATGTATCTTCAAACAGATATCTTGTAAAGACATTTCGTTCTCAGCATTGATCGACACCGGTTGTGATCTCTGTCTGATGCGTTCTGACGTGGTCGAAAAGATTGGAAATATTAGACTCAAAGAAGAAAAGCATTGTTTAGTCGGAATTTGCAATAGCGAGCTTAGTACATTGGGTAGTTTTGTGGTTCCAATTGAAATAGACGGAATATTGTTGTCAGTTCGTTTTCATGTTGTTAAAAGCTGCGATGTAAAATATTCGGCAGTTATTGGAAATACAGTGCTTGAATTTGTGGATATGATATTTTCTAAAAATTCTGTAGAGTTTCGTCCAAAGTTGTCCGTTAAGGCAAACAAAGATGTTAATGAGCACAGTAAGCTGCAAATCAGTGAAGAAGCCAATCAAAAGGAAGAAGCAGAGTTCGGGTTTTTTGAAGAATTCAAAGATATTTGTTCGTATGCAGCAGAATTAGATTCCATCATAGATTTATCACACCTAGAGGGTCCGATCGCAGGAACAGTGAAATCATTTATCAGCAATTATTCGCCAGAAATGAAACATAAAAGTCCCATTGAAATGAAAATATTGTTGAATGATGAGCATCCAGTTTTTGAACGTCCGAGACGCATTTCACATGCCGATAGGTCCACTGTAGACTTGCAAATTGAGCAATGGTTGAAGGATAGGATTATTCAACCAAGCATTTCAGAATACGCGTCTCCAGTTGTTCTTGTTTCCAAGAAAGATGGTAGCAAAAGATTATGCTGTGACTACAGACGTCTGAATGCAAAGATTGCTAGGGACAATTTTCCAATGCCCTTGTTAGATTATGTAATTGAAAAATTACAGGGACATAACGTGTTTACAACACTCTATCTCGAAAACGGATTCTTTCACGTACCAGTAGAACCTGGATCGAGAAAGGACAGTATGAGTTTTTATACGTACCCTTTGGAATATCAAACTCCCCAGCCGTGTTTTCACGATACATTCATGCAGTTTTAGTAGATCTCGTGCGAGATGGTACTGTTGTTACTTATATGGATGACCTCATCATTCCCGCCAAGGATATTAATGAAGGCATTCAAAAGTTCAAACTAGTGTTAAAACGAGGTTCCGAATATAACTTGCAATTTAAGTGGAGCAAGTGTCAGTTTCTTAAGACGAAAGTAGATTTTTTGGGATATGTCGTAGAAAACGGTACAATAAAACCGTCTGAAGAAAAGACCAAATCTGTCCGAAATTACCCAATACCACATGACCGGAAGAGCTTACAGCGTTTTTTGGGATTAACATCGTACTTTAGAAGATTCGTAAAAGATTATGCAGTGGTAGCTAAACCACTCTCTGATCTTCTTCGAAAAGACTCGATGTTTAAGTTGGGTGAAGAGCAGCTTATCGCATTTGAGCAGTTGAAGATGGCCTTAATGAACGCCCCAGTTCTTCGTTTATACAACCCGAAAGCTCAAACGGAAGTTCATACAGACGCTTCAAAGTATGGATATGGCGGTATGCTCTTGCAGAAAGATTCTGAAGATCAAACATTCCACCCAGTCCAATATTTGAGCCGAAAAACTAAGCCTGCAGAAGAAAAATATCATTCTTATGAGCTTGAGGTTCTGGCAATAGTGGAAGCCTTGAAAAAATGGCGCGTTTATTTACTTGGTATTAAGTTTAAAATAGTTACCGATTGCAACGCCTTTGCAATGACTTTGCAGAAGCGTGGTGATATTCCACTAAGAGTTTCACGTTGGGTACTATTTTTACAGGATTTTGATTTTAGTATTGAGCATAGAAACGGCAGCAAAATGAGACATGTCGATGCTTTGAGTCGTATATGCTGTCTAATGCTAGAAGACTCACTTCACCATAGATTGCAGCAAGCACAAGCTAAAGACCTTTGGATTGAGGCGGTGTTAGCCGTTTTGGAGCACAGCACATATGACGATTTTTATGTGAAGCACGGTATTTTGTACAAGGATCCCATTAAGGAACTTGTTGTAGTACCTCCAATGATGGAAGAGGAAATTATTCGAATGGCACATAAGCAGGGACATTTTTCAGCAAAGCGTTCTCAGGAGGCAATTGAGAAAACATTCTATATTCCGCAGCTATCAGTAAAATTACCAAAAATTTTTCAGAGTTGTATTGAATGCATTGTTTCGGAAAGTAAGGCAGGGAAAAAAGAAGGATTGTTGGCTCCAATTAATAAAGAAGGGCAACCGCTAGGAACTTATCATGTTGATCATGTTGGCCCAATGACACAGACATCTAAGAGCTACAATTATATTTTTGCTGTAGTCGATGCTTTTTCAAAATTTGTTTGGCTCTATCCAACTAGAAATACCACTGCAGAAGCAGTAGTAGATCGGCTTAAAAAGCAATCAGCTATATTTGGAAATACGAAGCGCATAATTTCAGATAGAGGAGCAGCTTTTATTTCTAATATGTTTAAAGAATATTGTGAGGTTGAGGGTATACAACATTTAATGATAGCGACAGGTGTTCCACGAGGCAATGGTCAGGTCGAACGCATGCATAAAATTGTAATACCTATGCTGTCAAAATTATGTTATGAAAGCCCAAATCAATGGTATAAGCATGTTGATGTAGTGCAGCAGGCAATTAACAGCACACCTCCTAGAAGCACTAAAGTTTCTCCATTTAAATTGCTAACCGGAGTTGAGATGAGGATCAACCAGATATCAGATTTGCGTGAACTATTAAATGAATCGCATATAAAGGAACTAGATAGCGAGAGAGAAACTATGCGTAGGGAAGCGCAAGAAAATATAAAAAAGTTGCAACAGGAGAATCGTAAATCGTTTAATAACAAGTAGAAACGTTGCAGTCGGACGCACCCGACTGCGGTATACTCGATACCAGAGTAAAACAGATTAAAAGAGAGCTGATTGCAATGGTGTGTGGATACGGCAGGGGTGTATGCTGCCTCAAAGATTGTCTGGTGCAGATGGGGATGCCAAAAAGCTATCTTCCTTCCAAATTTGGTGATTCTAGCTCAAAGTTAGAAGAATATGGTGGATGGTAGGCTGGTGGTGGTATGGGGGGGGGGGGGGCTTGGCATCAAAATTTTAGCTGAAGATCTGTGTATGATGTCAATTGCTATCCTCATACCAATTTTGGTGACTCTAGCTCAAAAATAGTAAAATTTGGGGGAAGGGGGGATGGGGTTGGTAAGGGGGGGCGTGGCATCCAAACTTTTGCTGCAGATCTATTTATGATGTCAATAGCTATTCTCAAACCGAATTTAGTGACTCTAGCTCAAAGTAAGTAGAATTTGGTAGAAGGGGGGCTGGGTGCTGGGGGCTGGTATGGGTGGGGGGGCGTGGCGTCCAAAGTTTTTCTGCAGATCTGTTTATGATGTTAATTGCTATCCTCATACCAAATTTGGTGGCTCTAGCTCAAAGTTAGTAGAATATGGTGGAAGGGGGGCTGGGGGCGGTATGGGTGGGGGGCGCCATCCACTTTTTTTGGGTTTCTTCATCACCTATCTTGGCCCCAAATTTGGCGGCTCTAGCTCAAAAAATGTGGAAAATAAAGGCGTTTTTGATTTCAAAATGCAGGGGGCTCGGGTTCAGGGGGGGCGCGGCTCCAAAACTTTCATGCAGTTTTTTGGGGATTGTTATTAGCTATCTTCCTACCAAATTTGGTGACTCTAGCCTTAACGCTTTGGAAAATACACGCATTCCCGTTTTTAGTGAAGCATTGGGGCGGTTTGGGGCAGCTTGGTCAGTATGGATTGGCGTGGCATCCAAAGTTTTTATGCATTTATTTTGGGGCTATAATCACCTATTTAGGCACAAAATTTGGTGGCTCTAACTCAAAAACTGTAAAAGATATAAGCATTTCTGTTTTTCAACTGCGGGAGGGCTGGGGGCGGAATGGGTGGGTGGGGCTCCAAAACTTTGATGCAGTTTTTGGGGGGTCATAACCAGTTATCTACCCACCAAATTTTGTGACTCTAGCTCAAACACTATGGAAGATACACGCACTACCGTTTTTAGCGAAGCGTTGGGGTGGTTGAGGGCGGATAGGGCAGTATAGATGGGCGTGGCATCCAAAGTTTTAATGAATTGGGTTCGAGATCGTTACCACCTATCTTGGTACCAAATTTGGAGGGTCTAGCTCAAAAACTGTAGTAGATATGGGCATTTTTAGTGTTAAACTGCGGGGGGGCTGGGGGCGGTATGGGTGGGCGTGGCTCCAAAATTTTTGATGCAGTTTTTTGGGGATTGTTAGTAGCTATTTTCTCCCCAAATTTTGTAGTTCTAGCTGTAAGGGCTTGCGAAATAGCTGCATCTATCGATTTTGCGTTATCGAGTTTATCGATTTTCCAGCCCCCTAGTTATCGTAGAACTCCAATCTTGACACTTTAATTTACTATGCCATAGATAAAGGGGTTTGCAAAGTTTGAAGTCTCTAACTTGAACGGTGTGGAAAAAAGTTGCGAACATACAGACGGACAGACGGACAGACACCATGACGAAAGACGAAAAGAAAGAGGAGTCTGAGTCTGAAGATGACGATATGGGCTTCGCTCTCTTTGAATAGAAGCCATCAGTTCATCTTTACCTTCGGTATCGAGTATAAAAATAATTAAGTTTAAAGTAAAATTTGAAATTATATGTAGTTCTGAAAGTAAATTAAGGTTGAAATAATTATAAAGTTAACGTTAAAGCTTTGGGAAATTCAACAAGAAAATAAGTGGCCCAACATTTGTTGCGTGGATTGGAAAAAACCCAGAAAAACCCAATCAGACCAGTGCTAGATTAGTGATTAGTTGCTACTATTAGATAAGGCAGAAAGGATAGACCGTTTTAGTAATGGAGTCGAGGTCTCCAGAGAGACAAGAGAAAAAGCTTGTTATAGTCAGAACATAATACACGAAATGGTTCATGAATGAAATAGTTGTTTGAGCAACGATCGAGGCTAAGGGGTAAAAAGTTACGTGTGGATCTAATGGGAACATTTAATTTTATTCGACTTAGAACTGATGAGTCGATTTCACCATTAAGTAGATTAGTGAGAAATACTACACCATGCATAATTCTTCGGTTCAACAGGTAAGGAAGATTAATTAAAAGAAGTCTACTTGAATAGGGGGGTAGGTCTATTCCAGGAACCCAGTTAAAACATCTAAGCGCAAACAGAACAAAATTTCCTCTGCACAGATTCAATTCTATCCTGGTGAATCCCGTATTGCGGGGACCACACACAAGATCCATAATCCAGAATGGTACTGTGACAGGATGATCGGTTTATAAAAGTGACCACGAATTACGTTTTATGTATTTATATATTTATTCTTTAGCTCGGGTCGTATGTCGTCTGTTCTCTCTTACGATCAGGTACCAACTGAATGGCGCGCTTCTCGCGCGTCATTTCTTGCATTACTCATCTTAGTTTTAACAGCTCTTATGAGTATTACATTACAGCTCATTAGCAGCATTACATTCTTATGTTATGTATCTTAAACTAATGTGGCCGTACCAGTGGTTAGTAGTGGCCTACTACAACTCGGCCATCCTGACATTTTGGATCTCCTGATCACGCTTATTTTATTTACAACCTATCTTATTATTATTAAATTTTTTTTTTTTTTTTAGTTTTATAAATCTTATTCTAAATAATGAACATATCTATTTGATTATGGAATTTTACATATAAAGTTGATTTTTTCTTTTTTCCAAACCAATGTCTTATATTCTGCACGCTCCAAACACCTTGATAAGGGTTACGTGATACTTGGAAACCTTCAACGTCTTTTAACAGAAATCGGTCGTTTCTTAAAACTTTTGCTATCATGTAAGGTCCTTTATTTTTGGGTATTAATTTTCTAGATGCCCCTATTGTGCTGTCGAAATTTTTGACCATGACATAGTCACCTTTTTTATATTCTTTTGGTTTTCGTTTGCCAGAGTCGTATTTGATTTTGTTGTAAGACTGTGCCTGTTTTTGTTTTTCTGATGCTTCAGTTCTTATTTCTGTTAAACTTTTCCCCGTTGGATTGATATTAATTTCTTCCAATTTTTCTTTTAAGTCGTCTCTTAACTTTCCCCTTTGTCCTATGCCGAATAACATTGTACTTGGCGTCTGATTAATGCTTCTGTGTTGCGTGTTGTTGATCGCAAATTCTACATCTTCTAAAACCATATCCCAGTGTAAACCTTTACCTGGTTCTACTAACTTTGCGATCATTGGTCCAATGCTTCTGTTGATTCTTTCCACTTGACCGTTGGCCTGTGGTGACCCTGTTGCAATCTTCATATGCTTAACTCCACTTTCATCTAAAAATTCATCGAAATCCTTTGAGGTAAAACAAGAGCCACGGTCTGAGATAATGTATTTCGGCCTACTGTACGCTCTAAAATAATCTTTAAGCGCAATTATTGCCTCTTTAGTGTTTGTTGTCTTTGTTGCGTACAGTCGCACAAATTTTGTGAAACCATCTATAATTACGAAAATGTGCTTTTTAGGTCTGCCGGAGTCAACAGGTCCATAATGGTCAATGTGCACCATCTCAAAAGGCTTGTTGCCTTTAGGAATGCAGTGTAATAAACCTTCTCCTTTTCCTGTTTTTGGGGAGTATGCTATGCATTTTAAACAGTTTTCAATGTGATCGCAGCATTTCTCTTTCATTTTGGGAAACCAATAACTTTTGCCTATTAAATTTGTCTCTACCTATGTGTCCTATTTCATTATGGTATTTGTAAAGGACATGATCTTCCATTTCTTCTGGAACGTAAAAAACTATTCTGTCGTCGTTCGTTTTTCGATAAACTATTCCGTTTCGCATTTCAAACAATTTGTGCTCGGTTGTTTCTAAAAGTTTTTTAAGCTCTTGTATATTATGGTCTTTAGCTTGGCAGATTATCAAATTGTCTTCGAAACTGTTCGTCTCTATGATTAGTATATTATTGTATCTACTTAAAGCGTCCACATGTTGCATCTTAGTCCCTGCTCTATGAATCAATTCATAGTCGTAGTCTTGAAGCTCTAAAGCCCATCGAGCAATTCGAGGGTTGAGCTCAATCTTGTTTAATGTTAGTGTTAAAGAGTTGCAGTCGGTAATGATTTTGAACTTTTTCCCTTGAAGATATATGCGGAATCTACGCAATGCATATAGTATTGCTAAAGTTTCTAGTTCGAAACTGTGGTATTTAGCTTCTGTCTCTGTAGTGCGCTTTGAAAAGTAAAATATTGGGTGAAGCTTTCCATCTGATTTTTTTTGGAGTAACACTGCACCAAATCCTAAAGCGCTAGCATCGCAGTGTAACTCAATCTCGTCTTTATAATTGTATATTGCTAAGACTGGTGATTGTAGTAACTTTTCTTTAAGCGTTAGGAAGCAGTTTAATTCTTTTTCGGTAAACTCGAAATGTCTATCCTTTTTAAGTAAATCATATAATGGTTTGGCTATCGTTGAATAATCTTTTATAAATCTACGGAAATAAGAGCACAGTCCGAGGAAACCTTGGACTGCCTGCGTTTTTTCTGGTACTGGGAAATTTTGTACTGCCTCTATTCCTTTGTTATCGGCGCGAATGCCTTCTTTTGTTATTAAGAATCCTAAGTACTTAATACTTGATTGTAAAAATTCACATTTGTCCATACGTAATTCCAATTTGTTTTGAGACAGTCTTCTAAAAACTTCTATGAGCGTTTCTAAATGTTCGTTTATATTTTTGCTAGCAACCATAATATCGCCACGCCCCCCCCATACTTTGAGCTAGAGTCACTAAATTCGGTTTGAGAATAGCTATTGACATCATAAATAGATCTGCAGCAAAAGTTTGGATGCCACGCCCCCCCTTACCAACCCCATCCCCCCTTCCCCCAAATTTTACTATTTTTGAGCTAGAGTCACCAAAATTGGTATGAGGATAGCAATTGACATCATACACAGATCTTCAGCTAAAATTTTGATGCCACGCCCCCCCCCCCCCCATACCTCCCCCAGCCTTCCATCCACCATATTCTTCTAACTTTGAGCTAGAATCACCAAATTTGGAAGGAAGATAGCTTTTTGGCATCCCCATCTGCACCAGACAATCTTTGAGGCAGCATACACCCCTGCCGTATCCACACACCATTGCAATCAGCTCTCTTTTAATCTGTTTTACTACTGGTATCGAGTATACCGCAGTCGGGTGCGTCCGACTGCAACGTTTCTACTTGTTTTTATTTGAATAATTAATGTAATGTATTTTAATGAATCTCGGCACATATGATATCATCTATTTTGACTGGTTGAATTCTTTCCACCAACCAAATAACAATGTGTGCGTGCGGCAGGCTTCGTTTTGCCATTCGATTGAATACATCCAGCATCTAGTATCTCCAAAGATCAGTGGTTTATGGAGGGTTTACAATGAAAGCTTGGCTTGGATTGAAGCTTTTAAAAAAATTAAATCCACGCTGATAGTTTACAATGTCAGCGTGAACAATATGTTCAAATTTACGAAATTGTATTACAGCTGTCTATGAGCTTTGAACAGCTGATGTTAATTTTATGCTTGTGTCCAAAATTAACGATTTCTTATTTTATATAGCAAAGATTTTATTGTTATATATTCGTTAATACGTACTGAATAAATATTAAATAGTGAATTATATTATCATATACCTCAGTTTTGAGTAAATAGAGGTAAAAACTTTGGAGCTTTCAAGCACATGTTACTAATTTCGAATATCCGACATCTATTGAGAGCTTTTAAAACTAAATTTTCGAATAGCTTTTTCCACTCCAAGCTGAGATGCGAGTTAGACCGGTTACAGATTGAAAGTGAGTGAGACGAACTTATGTGGAAAATATGTGTGTCAGACAGGAACAAAACATTTTCCAATCTCAAGCTGACATTGTAAGAATGAAGTTCATCAGTTCACTTTTTGCCTGAATACACGTGCTGTGATGCACGTAATAATTTATCGATTTAACGTTCAAGGTTGTTTCTTCACCATTCAATAGATTTTTATACTCGATACCGAAGGTAAAATGTATATTGGGTTTGAGCAATGTCTGTCATGGTGTCTGACCGTCTGTCCGTCCGTATTTGCTTCACAAAATCGCTCATTGCTCATGAACTAATGGATCGATTTTCCTCAAATTAATTTCATTTTAAAGTCAAGGCTTCAAACTTAATTTAAAACTATATATAAATATATATACATATGTGGTGATTACATTTTCTTTTAAAACAATGAGACCAAACACATGCAAAGCTTTGCATCATTTTGAATACTTTAAATTGCTCTAGCAAATCTCAATAATCCATCAACTGCTCTGATTTTTTGGAATTTAAGTTGAGATGAAATAAACAAACATCCAAAAAAAATTTTGCCAAATATATAACATTTTAAGGCAAAAAATCAGTGCAAAAATCATTACTTTTTTTCAATTGCAAATTGCTCAAAAAATCAACGATGAAACCGATTTAATTTTTTTTTTTTTATAGAAAAAAAAAACTTGATTATCTTTTATAGCTTCTTATTCGGGCATAGTTAAATTTTCATACATAAATTCTTTCGTTTTAGGGGTGTAAATGAACAAGTTCAGGTTAACTGTCAGTTCCAAACCAAAATTATATCACAATAAAATATGTGTACCCCAATTTTATAAATTCAGGATATTTGCGTGCAAGTTATCGAAACCCTGTTTTATTGTTTTTATTTGCCCATTTAATTATGGTTTTGCACCAAAACAAATAATGTATCCGCGCAAAAAATCATATAAATAAACTATCGATAATTCTGACTTTACGGTGGCAGCCCTGATTTTTGAAACATATCAACAGCAACATAATTATTTCAGAAAAAATTTAATCAATGCCGCCTGTGAAAAAAAAACTACTTTTGCGCAGCTTAAACATGCATTTCAGATTTTTATATGTGTAATAAATTTAAAGCTAAAATAATATAAATACTATATTTATTTTCATAATTTTTGTTGCACAAGGACAGACGTATTCTACAGTTAACCTATGTTAAAACTTTTTCTAAATCCTTCAAGCTAGAAATTTGATACTATGCACATGTATGGCCGTGTAAAATAAAGTGTTAAATTGGGGATCTACGAAAACTGAAGGGCTGGTAAATAAATTCGATAAACCCACTTATTTCGCATGCCCTTACAGCTAGAACTACCCATGATGAAATAACAAAAGGTGGTCCCGTCGGCAGCTGAAGTCTTACGAAGTATACCATTTTTTCAGTGCACGATTGCTTGTTGACGAGAAAGGTTGAGCTGGATAAATTTGTAATTTCTTTCTATATTAAAATAATAATATTATTTAAGGTAAGGTTAGGTTATGTTAAACCGGCTGACGCTCCTTGGGGAGTGTCACACATAGACCGCTAAAGGGGTCCTTAATAGGGCCGGTGGTCGGAGATGGTGTGCCAGCCATTTTGAAGCCATTTTTAAAACTTTAACAAAAAAATTTTATTAAGTACCATAACTAGCGTTTAATTGGTAATTCAAAATTATTAAAAATTATACTTTAAAAAAATGTCTCGTCTTTTTATTATAAATGACATATTCAAACCCTACGGACGTGCTATGGGCTAATCAACAATTACATTGCCGTCTCACTCACACTCAATACAACACTTTGTATACTATGTTCTTTTCACTCGCACTTATTGCAAGCGTACAATAAGTTAATGTCTGTTGCCAACAGGACCACCTTATGTTATTCCATCATGGAACTAACAAAGAAACACCTTTATCTTCAACAGTTTTTGAGCTAGAGTCACCAAATTTTGTGCCAAGATAGATGATGAAAACCCCTAAACAAACGAAAAAAAAACTTTGGATGCCACGCGCATCAATACTGCCCTAGCCGCGCCCTAGCCGCGGCCAACCGCTTTGCTTAAAACGCTAATGCGTGTATCTTTCAAAGTGTTTGAGCTAGAGTCATCAAATTTGGTAGAAAGATAACCGTTATCGACCCCCTAAAAACTGCATCAAAGTTTTGAAGCCACGCCTCCCCGATCCCAAACCCCTCCTCAACTAAAAAACAGAAATTCCTATATCTTCCACGGCTTTTGAGCTTAAGCCACTAAATTCGGTGCCAATATTGTTGATGTAGAAACCAAAAAAATTGGATGCCGCCCCAACTCATACCACCCCCAGCCCCCCTTCAACCAAACTCTACAAACTTTAAGCTAGAGTCACCAAACTTGGAAGGAAGATAGCTTTTTGGCATCCCCATCTGTATCAGACGATCTTTGTGGAAGCGTACGCCCCTGCCGTATCCGCACCCCATTGCAATCAGGTCTCTTTTTATCAGTTTTATTACTGGTATCGAGTATACCGGAGTCGGTTGCGGCCGACTGCAACGTTTCTACTTGTTATATTTATTTTCTTGCTTCGGTGTCCGTTCTTCACTTTGCTGTTTGCCTTTTCTGCAGCGTAGTGTCCGCGCTTACCGCACGTATAGCATTTACCGTTATAACTGTTTCGTTTTTGTTCTTTTTTACGATTCTCTTTATATTTGCCATGTATGCTTGCTGCGCACTGCTTTCATCTTTTGTTTGATTTCGGCGTTCCGCCTCTTCTAAAAGTTTATTGCGCATTATGTTAAAACTCGGTAGTTCATCGCGAATTTGTATTGCTATTACAAAATTTTCGTAAGACTGCGGTAAACTCGATAGCAATATAATTACCACAATTTCGTCACTAAGCGAAACACCAATTTCTTTTAATTTATCAATAATATTTTCGAACTCATTAAAACACGTGATGTTCTCGCCGTCTGTGATGTATTACAGTTCTTGATATAGTTTAACTGTGTTGACTTCACTCCGGTTTCACCTCAAAATCATCAGTGTGCACAAGCACACTCCGCATTTGCACGCACCAAACGTCATAGTTTTTCTTATCAACCTTGTCAGTTGAGTACAAGTGATTTGCCATTTTATTTTACTTGCGTAAAAATTTTCGACCCACAAAAACTTTATTTATTGGACACACCAATCATTAGCACATTTCTTTTTCACAACCACTGCGTCTCTCGGCCCATAACCTGTTGTTCTTAATTTAGTGGAACGAGACCTTTATTCAGTTTTGCATTCTCTTATGTACTACTTACGAGGCGCGATCGCTTCAATCTGCGCTCGAAATCTATCGATTATCAATCAGTTGAAAACAGGGCTGCCAGACTTAGAACTTCTCATGGCATTCTGTGTAGCATAGCAATTACCTTATTTTTAGCATTCTCCTATACCATGAGCAGAAAAAGTTTGTTTCAAATTATCAATAACTATTCTGGTTTCCGATATGCGCATGGAATCGATTACAAAAAAATATCGAGTTTGAAAAATGTAAAAATGGGGTTTGAAGAATGGGTAACGATAGAAATTATGTCAACATTTTTTTCGAAATCGGTTAAAAAACTCTGGAGATATCGTTGGGCTAAGTCAGTTTTAAGTTTTGTTTCAATTGATTCTTATTTGAAGCATACTTTTAGGGCGCATGAAGTAGAACTTTTTGCAACTGGGTATCTTCTAGTCGGGCTCTCCCGACTAGAGCCTTCTTACTTGTTTTTTATTTGAATAATTAATGTAATGTATTTTAATGAATCTCGGCACATATGATATCATCTATTTTGACTGGTTGAATTCTTTCCACCAACCAAATAACAATGTGTGCGTGCGGCAGGCTTCGTTTTTCCATTCGATTGAATACATCCAGCATCTAGTATCTCCAAAGATCAGTGGTTTATGGAGGGTTTACAATGAAAGCTTGGCTTGGATTGAAGCTTTTAAAAAAATAAAATCCACGCTGATAGTTTACAATGTCAGCGTGAACAATATGTTCAAATTTACGAAATTGTATTACAGCTGTCTATGAGCTTTGAACAGCTGATGTTAATTTTATGCTCGTGTCCAAAATTAACGATTTCTTATTTTATATAGCAAAGATTTTATTGTTATATATTCGTTAATAGGTACTAAATGAATATTAAATAGTGAACTATATTATCATATACCTCAGTTTTGAGTAAAATAGAGGTAAAAACTTTGGAGCTTTCAAGCACATGTTACTAATTTCAAACATCCGACATCTATTGAGAGCTTTTAAAACTAAATTTTCGAATAGTTTTTTTTCGCTCCAAGCTGAGATGCGAGTGAGACCGGTTACAGATTGAAAGTGAGTGAGACGAATTTATGTGGAAAATATGTGTGTCAGACAGGAACAAAACATTTTCCAATCTCAAGCTGACATTGTAAGAATGAAGTTCATCAGTTCACTTTTTGCCTGAATACACGTGCTGTGATGCACGTAATAACTTATCGACTTAACGTTCAAGGTTGTTTCTTCACCATTCAATAGATTTTTATACTCGATACCGAAGGTAAAATGTATATTGGGTTTGAGCAATGTCTGTCATGGTGTCTGACCGTCAGTTTTATTACTGGTCTCGAGTATACCGCAGTCGGTTGCGTCCGACTGCAACGTTTCTACTTGTTATATTTATTTTCTTGCTTCGGTGTCCGTTCTTCACTTTGCTGTTTGCCTTTTCTGCAGCGTAGTGTCCGCGCTTACCGCACGTATAGCATTTACCGTTATAACTGTTTCGTTTTTGTTATTTTTTACGATTCTCTTTATATTTGCCATGTATGCTTGCTGCGCACTGCTTTCGTCCTTTGTTTGATTTCGGCGTTCTGCCTCTTCTAAAAGTTTATTGCGCATTATGTTAAAACTCGGTAGTTCATCGCGAATTTGTATTGCTATTACAAAATTTTCGTAAGACTGCGGTAAACTCGATAGCAATATAATTACCACAATTTCGTCACTAAGCGAAACACCAATTTCTTTTAATTTATCAATAATATTTTCGAACTCATTAAAACACGTGATGTTCTCGCCGTCTGTGATGTATTACAGTTCTTGATATAGTTTAACTGTGTTGACTTCACTCCGGTTTCACCTCAAAATCATCAGTGTGCACAAGCACACTCCGCATTTGCACGCACCAAACGTCATAGTTTTTCTTATCAACCTTGTCAGTTGAGTACAAGTGATTTGCCATTTTATTTTACTTGCGTAAAAATTTTCGACCCACAAAAACTTTATTTATTGGACACACCAATCATTAGCACATTTCTTTTTCACAACCACTGCGTCTCTCGGCCCATAACCTGTTGTTCTTAATTTAGTGGAACGAGACCTTTATTCAGTTTTGCATTCTCTTATGTACTACTTACGAGGCGCGATCGCTTCAATCTACGCTCGCAATCTATCGATTATCAATCAGTTGAAAACAGGGCTGCCAGACTTAGAACTTCTCATGGCATTCTGTGTAGCATAGCAATTACCTTATTTTTAGCATTCTCCTATACCATGAGCAGAAAAAGTTTGTTTCAAATTATCAATAACTATTCTGGTTTCCGATATGCACATGGAATCGATTACAAAAAAAAATATCGAGTTTGAAAAATGGGTAACTTAGAACTTATGTCAACATTTTTTTCGAAATCGGTTAAAAAACTCTGGAGATATCGTTGGGCTAAGTCAGTTTTAAGTTTTGTTTCAATTGATTCTCATTTGAAGCATACTTTTAGGGCGCATGAAGTAGAACTTTTTGCAACTGGGTATCTTCTAGTCGGGCTCTCCCGACTAGAGCCTTCTTACTTGTTTTTTATTTGAATAATTAATGTAATGTTTTTTAATGAATCTCGGCACATATAATATCATCTATTTTGACTGTGTTTAAGCCGGAAAGTAGGCAGCGGCATCTGCACCTCCCCATCCAAACAGAGTGTAAAAGCTCAGGGCTGCCACCGTAAAGTCAGAATTATCGATAGTTTATTTATATGATTTTTTGCGCGGATACATTATTTGTTTTGGTGCAAAACCATAATTAAATGGGCAAATAAAAACAATAAAACAGGGTTTCGATAACTTGCACGCAAATATCCTGAATTTATAAAATTGGGGTACACATATTTTATTGTGATATAATTTTGGTTTGGAACTGACAGTTAAGCTGAACTTGTTCATTTACACCCCTAAAACGAAAGAATTTATGTATGAAAATTTAACTATGCCCGAATATCTTAATGAAATTTCAACATATAGAAGCTATAAAAGATAATCAAGTTTTTTTTTCTATAAAAAAAAAAAATTAAATCGGTTTCATCGTTGATTTTTTGAGCAATTTGCAATTGAAAAAAAGTAATGATTTTTGCACTGATTTTTTGCCTTAAAATGTTATATATTTGGCAAAATTTTTTTGGATGTTTGTTTATTTCATCTCAACTTAAATTCCAAAAAATCAGAGCAGTTGATGGATTATTGAGATTTGCTAGAGCAATTTAAAGTATTCAAAATGATGCAAAGCTTTGCATGTGTTTGGTCTCATTGTTTTAAAAGAAAATGTAATCACCACATATGTATATATATTTATATATAGTTTTAAATTAAGTTTGAAGCCTTGACCTTAAAATGAAATTAATTTGAGGAAAATCGATCCATTAGTTCATGAGCAATGAGCGATTTTGTGAAGCAAATACGGACGGACAGACGGTCAGACACCATGACAGACATTGCTCAAACCCAATATACATTTTACCTTCGGTATCGAGTATAAAAATCTATTGAATAGTGAAGAAACAACCTTGAACGTTAAGTCGATAAATTATTACGAGCATCACAGCACGTGTATTCAGGCAAAAAGTGAACTGATGAACTTCATTCTGATGAACTTCATGTCAGCTTGAGATTGGAAAATGTTTTGTTCCTGTCTGACACACATATTTTCCACATAAGTTCGTCTCACTCACTTTCAATCTGTAACCGGTCTAACTCGCATCTCAGCTTGGAGTGGAAAAGCTATTCGAAAATTTAGTTTTAAAAGCTCTCAATAGATGTCGGATATTCGAAATTAGTAACATGTGCTTGAAAGCTCCAAAGTTTTTACCTCTATTTACTCAAAACTGAGGTATATGATAATATAATTCACTATTTAATATTTATTTAGTACGTATTAACGAATATATAACAATAAAATCTTTGCTATATAAAATAAGAAATCGTTAATTTTGGACACAAGCATAAAATTAACATCAGCTGTTCAAAGCTCATAGACAGCTGTAATACAATTTCGTAAATTTGAACATATTGTTCACGCTGACATTGTAAACTTTCAGCGTGGATTTTATTTTTTTAAAAGCTTCAATCCAAGCCAAGCTTTCATTGTAAACCCTCCATAAACCACTGATCTTTGGAGATACTAGATGCTGGATGTATTCAAGCGAATGGCAAAACGAAGCCTGCCGCACGCACACATTGTTATTTGGTTGGTGGAAAGAATTCAACCAGTCGACTGGGGAAAAAGTCCAAAATTTGTGCATAAAGTATATATTTTTATATATTAAAAACTCAAAATTGAATATTTTTTTCAATTATGCATACTCAAGAGAATATAAAAATGTTTTGAAAAAATTTTTAAAGTTTGCGGTTTGAAATTGCCGCGCAAACAAAGTCAGCTGACCATTTATTTGCTTGACTTATCGAAATACAACCGCAATTATTTTAAACTTTGTGCTATTGTTGCGGCTTGTTCTTTAAAGTGAAAACAATTTGGAAATATGGAAAATAGTCGTACAGGTTTGTAGATTTAACGTTGTATGTTGGTTTATATATGTTTTGTCGTGTATCGTCAACTGTTGTTGGCGTATTTTTACAGCTGAAATTTAGCAAATTTAGTTGCGTTCCGTGGTGTGTTACTTATTCCAGGTGCACGCTGGCGAGCAACTAAAATTTGTATGTTTTTCGTTAAAGTATTTAGATTACGGTGGTTATAACATCTTTTGCCTTTTATGGCACGTTTTTGAAAAAAATGGAATATTGCAGCCGAGTATGAGTTTCCCCGCTTAACATTGCTGGAGGTTTGGGACAACAACGGACGTGATGACTCTGCCGTAACGAAGTGGGTGTTGGAAAAAATTAACAAAAACTAAGTCAGCAACTCACACGTTGATCAAATTGAGAAAACTGTGCGCAGTTTCATTGCACACGTTAAGAAATATTTGCTTAAATGCAACCGTACGATGGCAAGGTTTAAAGTTAATCATTCAAGGTGGCATTCGCAGGCGATTATTATTACCTTGGATGAAGAGCTTACGGATCTACTCCCTCTAAAATGGGTAGACCAAAACTAAGTTATAGGCTGGAAAGCGTTTGAAACATAAATTAGCAAGCGATCTTGCATCCGAAACAGATTTTTCAACGCAGCACTTATTACATGCTGCTTCTGTTTCCGCGAAAAAGACTATAAAGGATGATTTGCTTAATGCGTTGAATGTAATCAGGGAAGAACAGACAGCGAACACGACAGGAGGCCGAAAATTTCCGGTGATTATTCCCTTACCCCCGAAGAAGCATTGGCGTTTTTGTTGGAAAATGGACTTACCAAACAGCAGTACATCAACATGCACCATCTTAACAAAGCTCGTGGCTGCAACATTTTCCCCCCATATTCAGCCCTTCAAGTAGTCAAAATTATTTGCAGACCAACTCAAATAGAAATCTCAGAAAGTTGTGCTCAGGTTCCAATGCAAAACCTTTTGGACCATACAGTCGATAGAATATGCAAAAAGAGGTTGTATCTCAAATGAGAAATGTTACACGTTGCACGTTTAAAGTAAGCTACGGATTCGATGGATCTACTGGTCAAAGCTTATATTAGCAGAAGTTTCGATCAGAAGAACCTGCTTCCCTGGATCTATCCCTTTTTGTCAGCACTATGCTACCTTTAAAATTAGTAGATGCAAACCAACGACATATTTGGAATAAAAGAGCTCCACAGTCTGTAAGGTTCTGCAGGTCGCTTAAAATTGAGTACGGAATGGAAAGTCTTGAAAAAATATAAAGAGAGAAAGAATGTTTGGATATGCAAGTCGCCAGTCTAAGGGATTTCATATATAGAGAGGAAGGCTAAGAAATTGTCATTACCTATAAACCATTATTGACACATATTGATGGTAAAATACTTAACGCCTAAAGGCCTGTTTACTCTAGACATAACTTAAGAAAAAATAACTTATCTTTTTAAAAAATATCTTAAGGAATAGTTGCATTTACTCTCGACATAAATTAACTCAATAAATCGAAACTGGCATACCAGTGGGTATTTTACAAAAAATTTCTCTGCTATAAGAGATTACGACGAAGAACAGTTATTTATACATACGCGGATGACGAAAGTACTGTTCCAGTTGTTACTGACTTTATTGAACGACAAACTCAGGAAGCCGAGACAGCGCATTAGATAGATATTATTGCTCTCCATCTTTTGTAGACCAGGATGCGTCGGACAACAGCATTGTATTGGGTGGCTGGCGGAACGAATTGCAGTCCTGTAGCAGCGTTCGAGAGTACGTTTCACATAGCCGCAGAAGCACAAACTATGCAATTTCACTTCGAAATAAATTGCGTTCCTTTTTTATGAATGAAGGTGGTGTGACTCTCCAGCCACAATAAAATTAATGAAATAATAAAATTCAATTTTGTTTCAATTTATTATTTTTCTGCGAAAATTTGCATAATTTTTGCCACAACTTTCATTATTTTTGTTGGTGACATTTCAGACAAATTTTTTTTAAGAATGTTGGTCACATTTACTGCGACTTCATTCTCTGCTTCCTTTTGTTTCATTGAATCACAGTATTCGACGAACGCTTTGGCTGCCATCGACAAATTCTCGTCAGCGGTGGTGTTTGTGCTCTTTCGTTTTTTGTACAGGGCTCAGGCGAAAAACCAAAACATGGTAATGACGATTCCTCAATAATGTCATCAACATTTTGGGTTGAGGATAAAAAGTCATAATTTTCAAAAAATGTTGGCAGCGACTCCTCTGACCCCGTGAAATTTGACTTTTGCCTAAACAATAAAAACATTTTTGTTGTTAAAAAAAACTAACAAAGTGTACATAATAAGTTATTACCGGCGTCTGTGTAAATCGGTTTTGAGAAACTGCAAACTTTGAAAATGCAGCCATTCCGAAGACATTCCAACTCCACTACCTGAAGGTTCCACTGGCCTCAACTCCTTTGAAAAGCGCTCTCTCAGGCTTGTCCAACGCATTTCACAGATATCAATTTTAACAAACAAACCTATCAATGCAAAAACAAATACAATAACTTTTATCAATATGCTTACCATTGCAACCAAGTTCTTTGGCAATTGTAGACCAAGCTTCTCATTTTTTAATTATATTTTTAAAGTCTTTTGACTTTTTGTCATAAATAAAACTATAACTTTGCACTAAAATTATTAACTTATGATCATCCATTTTGCATTAGATGTTTAATTGTTAAACGTTGTTGACTAACGTTTTGCAAGACTGTTTTCGAACAGCTGTTCGTAAATCAGCAATGTTCGACTTAAGAAAATTAAGTTATTTCTGCAACCTGCAGGTTCAAAATTAAGGTAAGTTATTTTATGTTGAGAGTAAACGCTAAAATTGAGAGCCATAAGGTAGATTGAGTCAGCTGACTCTTAAGTTATTTTTTCTTAAGTTATGTCTAGAGTAAACAGGATTTAACTGGTACGCCATCAACGCAGTGTTGTCCAATATGTGGGGTCAAACCTAAAAAACTTCTCCAAACCACTGATTTTTGCTCCGCATGTTTTAAGCTACGGCCTTCGACTCGTAAACATGGTGTCAGTCCCTTGCATGCCTAGATAAAATTTTTTTAATTTGTATTAAACGTATTCTATAGGCTTCAAATTCAAAAGTGGCACGTTACCCAGGCCTACAAAATCGAAATGATGTCTCGGAAAAAGGAAAATCATGCGGACAAAAATGGGTCTTCATGTAAGCATTCCCAAACAAAACGGAAGTGGTAATAGTAATGATGGAAACACGGCTAAAAGAGCAAGTCACCGACGGTACATAAAATATTAGTACAGGGCTGGCAAATAATAAACTCCTCTTTGGTTCCGGTTGGATGTTTAGGGGAAAATGCTTCAGAAGCAAGAAACACGTAGTATAAAAACGATAGGAAATCACACGCCCGAAAAAATAGCCGTTTAAGCAATATGGCTGATGTTTTTTATAGAGCTATGGATTCTTCTGATCCACTTATATCCAGCATAAGTTTAAATGAAAGGCAACATAAATTAATAAAAAAAACCGTTGCCGGCAGACGTAATAAATCTTTTAAGCTGCCCACCTCCCCAGAACAATGAAACAATCACGTCCGATACAGAAAATGAAGACTCTGACTCCGCTAACAATTCCCTTTTCTGTGGCCGAATAGTTTGATTCGGCCTTTGACAGTTTCCGGCTGGCGTACGCTATGACCTGCTCCTGCTGATCAATGGTTTGCGTGAGGACCGCTCCGAGGCCGTAGTCGCTCGCGTCCGTCTGCAACGTGAACTTCTCTCCGAACTCCGGACATGCAAGGACAGGAGCGGACGTAAGACACTCCTTGAGACTGTCTAATGCGGCTTATTGCTCCTCCTTCCACGACCACTTCCGGGATTTCTTCAACAGCTCTGTCATCGGTTGTACCACTGTTGTGAAATTGGGCACGAATCGGCAGTACCACGACGCCATCCCTAGGCATCGTCTACGCTCTTTTAGGGGTCTTTGAGGGGTCCGTCTGGATTCCTATTTCGCTCACCAGATGTCCTAGGTATACCAGCTTCCTCTGGAAAAACGAACTTTTTTTTTTGATTAGTGTACTCCCTGCTGCTTGCTGCCATTGGGATTTGCCAGTACCCGTGCTTCAAGTCCAGCGTCGAGATCTAACGTGCGTGCCGCAACTTTTCCAGTATATGATTTATCCTGGGTACGGGGTATGCATCCGGTATAGAGTGCGCGTTGAGCTGTCTACAGTCCACGCACATCCTCCACTCGTTCGTCTTCTTGCGGAAGAGCACTATAGACGCGCTGTGTGGGCTGCGTGACGGCTCAATTGCCCCCGCCTCTATCAATTCGTTCACCTGCTGGTCGATCACGCGTTGCATCGCCGGATTTTTGGGGTAGTACCTCTGCTTGATCGGCTTATCATCCCTCATGATGATCCGATGCTCGGCTACGTTGGATACGCCATCCAATCCCTCGAAGAGTTTCAACTCTGTCCATAAAAACTCCTGCGTGGCTGGTGCCAAGTCCACCTGCCATACTGATTCCTGCGTGGCGTCTTCTGCCGATGATGACCCTACCTTGAGGTCTCCTCCTTACGGCGCCTCGTCTTCTGCACTTTCCACCTGGCCTAGCGATGGCTCCTTGACAACTGTAACTGCGTCTCGGTAGGCCCCTTGCTTGGTTAGCGTGGTATCCTTGCTGCGATACGTCCCTAGGACAGTCTCTCGCTTCTTGCCTCCGGTGCCGCGTCTCTCTTGCTCCTTCTCCTTCTTCCCCTCTGGCCTTGACTCGGCTCTTTCGATCGCCTCGGCTGACGCATGGGCGCACTTCAGAATTAGAATCGCATCACAGCACTGCATAGTCGTCCCCATCTTGCATAGAAAATCCATCCCCAGGATAAGACTGTCTAACATGGATGGCATTACAATCATGTCTATTGTAACCTCTTTTTTAGTCAGCTTGACTTTGACTCTTAACAACTTACTAATTGCCACCTTAGATCAGTCTGCTAAGTGAGTATTAGCGGTCGCTGCGAATACTTCCCCCTTTCCTTTTTTTCTTAAAAAAATTTTTTGTTCACGAAGCTTCGTGATGCCCCGGTGTCGACCGTCGCCTTCGCCATTCGGTCCCCGACCTTCACCATGGCGACTATGCAACTATTTCGACTCTGAGAGGACATTCTAATTCCGGGACTGACTCGAGCCGGCGCCCATCCGATCCCGATTCGGATGACGCGGCTGCCCGTTTCCCGCTGTCCTACCGCAACATGCCGAGTCTCTCACGCCTTGAGCACCACACTGTCTACAGAATAACACCTTGGGATTTGGGCATTCTCTGACAAAGTGTCCCCCTTGTGTGCAGTAATAGCACACGCGACTCACGACTGCTGACCTAACCTGTTCTTGCCCCATCATGTTGTTCGAAATTTCATCGCGCCTGGTGACGGGATTCCTACCAGTTTCATTGCGCGCTAACGGTACCTGTGCTGGCGGGCTTCTAAACGGATTAGTCGGCTTGGCGGGTGTGACCATGCCACCGGTACTACCCTGATATCCAAGACCCCTTGCCTGGTTGTACCCCGTCTCCCCTTGGACCTGACCCGGGATGTTTTCAAACTTCGAGGCTATCTGTGTTAGATGAGACAAGTCTGTAAAATCACTCCGACGAATATATAGGCGGTACTCCCGAGCAAGGTTCTCATATACTCTTTTCAGCTCCTGCTCAGGAGTATAACTGGCGTGCCGCATCAATTTCTTCAGGTTGTCTTAGTATTCTTTATACCCTTCCCCTACACGTTGTCGGCGGGTCCTGATTTCGTCCTCTAGCCTGTCAAAGTATTGGGGAGGCAGAAAGAATTCTAAAAATTCCTTTTTGTACGTTCCCCACGTCACGTCTCTTAATCCGCTCGTTGAGAACCAACTACCTGCCATGCCTGTCAAAGCGTCGCTCATCGCTCTCGGTAAGCGATTCAGATCTGTTTCGTACGTTCGGGCGCGTTCTTCCTATGTTTCTATGAACGCTAGTGGGTCAGAGTAACCGTCAAACTTAACACCCCATTTCCTGACCTGATCAGGGACGACCATGTAATGCCGGTGACTGTTAGCGAGCTCGTACATTTGCCTGTTATCCGCCTGGCCCTCCTGGGTACTATTCACGGGCGGTCCTACGGGCGGCACTACATGTATGTTTTTGGTCAATCCGCCTATATATGGTGGTGGTGGCAATTCTCCGAGTGACAATGATAAAATCAACAAATCGGATTCCGATTTTTGTCTTGGGCGCATCCCCTCACCGATGACAGTGGGCGGGACGGGAGACCCTCGACTCTTGGCGAACTTCCGCTCCCATTCGCCCGACCGGTTCCAGGTTGACGAGCTATGGCCCCTCAATTTTATCGTATCACATACCCGTTTTCGCAACTCTTCTACCTTGCCGGCGCTTTCTATGCTGAGCTCCTGAGCGATTCGTTCCAGATCCTCCTTCCGGGAGTAGTACACCCATCCTAGACCCACGCCCGCGTTGTCGCATCCTTTTTCTTCTAAACTCTTGTTGTGCCCCATGGTCGCTGCTCGTGATTATTTTTTTTGTCGATTTGTACGTTTTTATTTTAATTGTTTTTAATTAAATTTTTATATAATTTATTTAAATTTTTTAGGTAATTTAGTTAAATTAAACTTTATTAAATTTTTATTTAATTTATTTATTTATTTGTTTTTTTTTTAATTTTATTTAATTTATTTAAATTTTGTGTGATTTACTTAAATTTTATTTAAATTTTATTCAATTTTATTTAAATTTTGTTTATTTAAATTTTATTTAAGTTTTATTTAATTTATTTAATTTTTATTTAATTTATTTAAGTTTTATTTATTATATTTAAATTTTATTTAAATTATTTATGCTTTATTTAATTTATTTAAATTTTTTTTTTGCTCTCGTCCCACTGTATCGCAATGAGCTACCACGCAAAAACCAATTCCAATCTTCGGGTGTTGGCATGTGCTGCGCTTTCACAGTCAGCGCTCGCGCTGCTCCGCTGTGATCATTTTTCCATCACTGACTCTGTTCTCCGCGGTTTAGCCTTTTTACCGCTGAACGTTCACGCCTGTCGTTTTTTTCTTTCACCGTCAACTTCGCTGCACTCTAAGCGTAGACCGATTCGTCGTTTAACACTTACAAAAAAATAATTATTTTCCGCGACAACTGTACGTTTGTGAGATTTTCGTCAGCGCCAAATGACCAAATGCCCTCGCCGTTACTTTCAGTTTTTTTTTTTTTCTAACGCGCGCGCGATCCGCGGGGTATGACCGGGTATGCCCGACTGTCACGATTCACTTTTAGTTGCACGTTTGGTGTTTTTGCTCCCAACTTGCACTACACCTCTTTCACGTTAAGTCCCTGCTCGGGCGCCACTTGTCAAGTAGTTATTTAGCCGGGGTACAGATCTCAGTCTGTCCACGGTTCACGTTACAAGATATTTGTATGTAATAGGGACACTCATGAAATGGAGGTAAATGTCGCGACGTTAGTTGGATAGCGCAGAAAGCGAGTGCCTCGACGGCTAGGGGGTATACGAGGTCGACTAAACTTTCTGGTCGCGCAGCGGCGCTTTCGTTTGCTAAAGACGCGGCCAGCCGTTTTTATTTGGCTTACTTATAGATCACGCCCTTCTCATTACTAATAACCTCGAACGAAACGCATGTAGGTTTGGGGTCGTATCATTTCCTTTTATTATTCGAATACCTTTGTGCTTACACCTTAGCTTTTCTAATCTTATTTGGTACTCTTCCTTTTCTTATTTGCTACTCCGCGATCGCGTCTGCTCAGCTGCGTGTTCTCGTACCAACTGCCCCGCCGGTCTCGCACTTGAGGTCAGCGCGCTTCTTTTCTGCCCTTGCTCGCGACAATTGGGTCGCGTGCCGCGAGCGTGCCCTCGCTCATTTGTCGCCGGCTTCGCTGCCCGGCTCTCTTGCTGCTCTGCGTTGTGGTGCATTGTTAGACTTTGTTCGTTCTTCTTTTCTTTCGCTTGTGTTCGTCTCATGTTTATTAATTGTAAGTATTTTAAACTAATTTATTCGTTTCATTTCCTTCCTTCACTTCCTATGTCTGTTAACCATGTCCTATATCTATTAATTGTCTTATATCTATTAATTGTCTAATATCTATTAATTATCTTATATCTATTAATTGTTCGTAATAAGTGATAATTTGGCAAACTTAATAATTTATAATAGGAAACAATTCATAATCGGCATAATTCATAATGTTTAAGCCGAAAAGTAGGCAGTGGCATCTGCAGCTCCCCACCCTAACAGAGTACGAAAGCTCACGCTCTTGTCTCCAAGCTTTCCAATGTAATTAGCCTGTTAACAGCCTGCTGAGCATGCTCAGTAGGCTTTCCAATTCAGTATTCTTTTACAAGTCCAATAAAGAGCTTCTAATTACCAAAACCCGCAAGCAATTTAATTTCAACCCGTAAAATCTTTCAACTCGCCGTGTGTGAATTATATACAAGGATTTCCATCGCCTCTACATTTTCATGGTCCTTTGAGCCGGATATTTATAATAATAATTATAAATAATGCCCCAGCAAGCTACGGTGGAAATACACTCTTCAACCACAACTACACACCTCTATTTTAAACCAGATAAGTAATATATTTTCCAGCTACATATATTATTTATATGCGCAAGTAACTTTATTAAGTATTAGACGTAGCCCGTTTAATCTTTCCTAATAGAGTTATTACTTGCACATTTTCAATTTATACTTTGTCCGTTTTGTCTCCTTACATATGTACGAACATACATACATATATTTAAGAGAAAGAAAAAAAAATTTTTCATTTTTGGCGGCAACAAAGTAAAATTAAAATATAATAAACCCAACAAATGTTTCCAACTCCATTCGCCACCACTTGTTGTGTTATATCCATATTTAAATTCAATAATAATTTTTTTTTTGACAAATTCTAAATTGTGTAAATTATTTGTCTTAAAAATCATCCACCAAAAGTGCAAGACATACATACATATGTTGGTCACTGACTCCGTGTCGTTCCAATTCCATTCATCACAGCACAAGCAGTAACCAACGGTGTGAGATACCCCGCATATATTTTCCGAAAAGTGGAGTATATATTTTTTTCCAAATAACTTGCAACATTCACAAAATACCCTTCCACAAGTGGGGTCTATCCGACTAAGCATCTGCTGTTAACATTTAATTATTATTGTATTTATTTATTATAAAATATATGTTTTCATACCAAATAAGCCAATTACATGCAGACATAAATCAACGGTGACACTCCGCTCATACAAACATACACACATGTTTGTCACTGGCTCCAAGCCGTTCCGATTCCACACATCACAGCATATGCAGTAACCAACGGTTTTGAAATACCCTATACTTTTTTCCTCAAAAAGTGGGGTATATATGTTTTTCCAAATAACTTGCAAAATTCACAAAATACCCTTCCGCAAGTGGGGTCTATCCGACCAAGCAGCTGCTGTTACCATTTAAATATTATTTTTTATTTATTATAAAATATATGTTTACCAAAAAAAAAAAAAAAGTCTGACATAATAGATAAAAATATACCTATACAAAAAAAAAAATATATATCTATAAATTCCTACATACAAAAAGTTTCTAAGTACATATACAAAAAAAAATAATAAAACAAAAAAAAATATTTTATTCTGTTTTAATACTATATTAATATAATATATATTTATATAAAATATACATTTTTTATTTTTGGTACGTTTCCTGTTGTTTTAATAATTAAAAGTTTCTGGCTCCATAGTGAGTCTATTATGTCCGAGGACCAGAAGAAACAAGCGAAACCACGTCCTTCATTGTCCATTCGTCGTTCAACCTTATCAACTGTTCGTAGCTTGTCCGCTTCATCTGTGTCCAGACAGAAACCGTTCGCGCCTCCATCTAAACAAGAATATTTAGCTATTCCGCAGGACAGCGCACGTGTGACCAGACAAGTTACTCAAAAAACATTAGATAATTCCAAGATGGCATTGAACGAGTTCATTGCTGTGTCGGACAGGCTCAGCCAATTTGAGGCTAGATTTGCAGGCTCGGCAGGCGCATCCCTGCTTACACTTCAAGTGCGTCGGGATCAGATCCGTTCCATATGGGAGAAAGTGGAGTTAGCTTTCGAACAGGGGTCCCAAGGCGCCGGATCCAGTGAAGATTTTGAAGCTATGCAAGGCAAGTACGAGCATTGCTATACAGTTTATGAACGCTGTGTCGCTCAGCTAAGTGAGAGTATCGACGCTGCTTCCACCCAAAAGCAAATACAGCCCATGGCTCCATCCATATCCAGGGGTTATAGTCTCCCCCCTATTGACACAGAGGTCTTCGACGGAGACTATCTGCGGTGGCCGACCTTCCGTGATCTTTTCACAGCAATTTACATCGTTAATCCTCGATTGACCCAAGTCGAGAAACTGTTTCACCTCAACACTAAAACTAGTGGCGAGGCTAAAGGTATAGTTTCAAAATCTCCATTAACAAACGACGGTTTTCAATCCGCGTTGCAGAATCTCTCGGAAAGATTTGAAAATAAGCGGCTGTTGGTTAACAGCCAGCTTAAAGTCCTGTTTAATTCACCGTCAGTTTCCCAAGAGTCTGGGAATGCGTTAAAAAAGCTCCAGAGTACAATCCAGGGATGTTTGACAGCTTTCAAGTTGGCCAAGGTCAGCATTGCAAATTGGGATTGTCTACTCGTGTTTCTCTGCTCATCCAAGTTGCCGAAACTTACCCTATCCTTATGGGAACAGTCACTCCACAACAAATCCGATATCCCGTCTTGGGTCGAATTCGATATTTTCCTAAGCGAGCGCCATCGCACGCTGGAGGCGATTGAAGACATAATACCTAATGCGGGAGGCCAAGGTCAGTCCAATCGCAAGGATCCAGTCCAAAAAAAGATCAATTCTTTCGAAGCGAAGGTCAAGGTAAATGCACGACCTTCCAAGCAAACCTTGACCTGCAAGCTGTGTTCCAAAGAGAACCACCCCATCCGGTCCTGTCCAAAATTTCTCCAAATGGCGGTCACCGATAGGGCCACCTACATCAAACAGCTCCAACTCTGTTTGAATTGTTTCGCCAGAGGGCACCAGCTTAAAGACTGTACAAGTAGCTTTAACTGTTACACGTGCAAAGGTCGCCACAATACTCTGTTGCATCGTGGTGACCCTCCTACCCAAGTGGTTCCCAAATCACCCTTAAGCTCTGGTGCCACTCCATATATACCAAATCAAAATTTACAATCCACTTCAACCCAAAGTCCGGCAAATATCCACAACGATTTCACGTCCAACACGCAAGGCGTTCTTCTAGACACTGCCATAATTAACATATGCCACCTAGGCACGAGTTATAAGGCTCGTGCGTTGATTGATTCTGGCTCCATCTCTGCATTTTCCACACGCGTCACCCTCAAGACTGACCAACGGCTGGAAAACCTCCTCACAAAGTTTTGGGAGGTGGAGGATCTTCCGGTGAAGCCGGTAAAAGAGTCTGATGCTATATGCGAGGATAACTTTATCGGCACCACAACAAGGGATGGAAGTGGCAAATATATTGTTACTCTCCCATTCAAAAATCCTGATCACATCAACTTAGGACATTCAAGGTCAAACGCACTTGCTCAGTTTCTGAAAAACGAGATTCGTTTAAACAGAAACTTTCCTCTAAAAGAGCAGTACGACTCCGTGATCCAGGAATATTTGGACTTAGGTCATATGAGACAAGTCCCCCCTCCTTCTGATACTGGGAACTTTTATCTTCCTCATCATGCTGTTTTCAAGCCTGACAGCACTACTACAAAAGTTCGCGTAGTATTTAACGCTTCCAGTCAGTCCACTAACGGCAAGAGCCTGAATGATGTCCTTCATACAGGCCCAGTTCTCCAATCTAACCTAACTATTCAGATTTTGAAATGGCGTTTCTTGTGTTGCTGCTGTTGTTGGGTTGTTTGAGCCAGTAGATTCATTGTAATTTAAAATTCTTGCATTTAAATTAAATTTTCCTCCTAAGCGTTTCGGCGACTTTGTCGCCTTCTTCAGGGAGTCTGATATTTTATTTTACGTAAAAAAAACATATTTTGAGATTACATTCAATTCTCACTACATAATACATAAAAACATTTCCTATATTATACATACATTTTAGTTAAGTCATCTTAATTTGGTTGCGTCAGTCCTAATCCTAATTTTTCGTCAAATGTTTATGATGTTGTCTGCTGCAGTTCGTTTTGCTTATTGCAGCCGCGTAAATATAATTTGTTTGGTCAATGTCTACTTTATGATTGAGTGCGTCGTCCCCCCGGCGTTTCTTCTGTTATGGTTTCAACGCCGATATCACCAAAATGTATCGGCAAATCTTAGTGAAACCAGTTCACACGCCCTTCCAAAGGATCCTCTATCGAAACAAGGATCAAGAGCTCTGTGACTATGAGCTCAACACTGTCACGTTTGGGGTAAATTGCGCGCCGTTCCTGGCAATTCGCGTCTTACAGCAGCTTGCTAAAGATGTCCTAGCCCAGTTTCCGCGGGCTAGTGACATCATTCCAATTATATTTATGTCGACGATGTACTAGCAGGACCTCATACCAGGCAGTGCAAAATTTCCAGCATCAAGGAGCTTCAAGGAGCTATGGAATCAGCAGGCTTTCCATTGCGTAAGTGGACCTCAAATGAAAAGGAAGTCCTCCGCGGTATTCCTAAGGACCACCTTTTTCGCGAGGATTTCCTCGAATTCGAAGAAGCCAGCGTTGCTAAATCGTTGGGGATCAGATGGCAAGCCGCTACGGATGAGTTTTTCTTCGCGCCCTCCAAGATTCCTACAAAGGAAACGACCACCAAACGTGAGGTCCTGTCCGAGATAGCTAAGCTTTTCGATCCAGCAGGATGGCTGGCACCCGTCATCGTAAGCGCAAAGATTTTCATGCAGGAAATCTGGCTCCACGAGCTTGGCTGGGACGATTCAATGCCTTCCCAACTTGTGAAGCGCTGGGAGGATTTTACCGCCAATCATCCCCCGTCTGGGAGACATTCGAGTCAATAGGTGGGTCTCCTTTCAGCCGAAAGCTACCATCCAGATCCATGGTTTCTGTGACGCCTCCCAAAAGGCGTACGGGGCAGTATTGTACATAGGCAACCAGGTTTCAGTCCACCTACTCACGTCCAAGACAAGAGTAGCTCCGGTCAAGACAGTGTCGCTTCCAAGACTCGAGCTTTGTGGGGCTGTTCTTCTGACTGAATTATTTTCAGCCATCATTTCACAGATGCCCTTAACAAAGTTCGAATCGTTCCACTGGACCGACTTAACAATCGTTTTGGCCTGGCTGCGCAGATCACCCTGCTCCTGGACAACGTTCGTCGCCAACCGGGTCTCCAAGATCGGCCAGATGACTGACGGTCAAGCCTGGGCACACGTACGATCTGAGGACAATCCAGCAGATATGGCAAGTCGTGGAGTATCACCACAAGAGCTGAAAGGCAGCCATCTGTGGTGGAACGGTCCTGATTGGTTACGTCTCCCCCGGGAACAATAGCCTGCTCCATCGAATCCCAATCTTGAGACTGACCTAGAGCAACGTCCAGTTAAGGTCCTCATGGCGGAATTAGCACCATCGTGGGATCCTTTAAAACGTTTCTCCAATTTTGGTCGGGCTTTGCGCGTAATCGCTTATATGTTCAGATTCGCTAAGCGATGTCGCCAATCCTCGCTGTTATTTCCGACACAGCAACTCCAAAATAGTGAGCTTATAGAAGCTCAAGAGCGACTCGTAATCCTTACTCAACGGGATTCCTATCCAAAAGAATACAGGTGCCTCCGAGACAAGCGCAGCTTGCCAGCATCCAGCCAGATTGTAAACTTCAATCCGTTTCTTGATCCAAAAGGGATTATGCGAGCTTCCGGCCGTATCTCCAAATCCAGCAACCTTAAATACGACGAACGGCACCCTGTAATACTTCCGTACTCGTGCTCATTTAGCCGTCTTCTTGTAGGGTTCACGCATCAAATCTCGCTGCACGGCGGTAATCAATTAATGATGCGCCTCATTCGTTCCAGGTTCTGGATTCCTAAGCTGAAGACTTTGATCACATCCGTGACCAACTCCTGTCGAGCCTGCGTAGTGTTCAAGAAAAGACTCCAGACTCAGCTTATGGGTAGCCTACCACAAGAAAGATCGACTTTTTCACGTCCTTTCACCCATACTGGCATCGACTTTGCTGGTCCGGTCGACATTAAGAACTACACTGGTCGTGCCTGCCTCATTACCAAGGGCTATGTGTGTGTCTTTGTGTGCTTCAGTACAAAGGCAATCCATCTTGAAGCCACCTCCGACTTGACTACGGACAAATTCCTAGCAGCGTTTGCTCGCTTCATAGCAAGACGCGGTTTCCCGTCCAAAGTCTACTCCGACAATGGAAAGACGTTTGTTGGAGCCTCAAGAGTCATCACTCGGGACTTCTTGGAGGCTTCAAAATCACGCATCGAGACAACGTACAGTCACCACTGTCTATCGTGGCACTTTAATCCACCAAGTGCGCCACACATGGGCGGCTTGTGGGAAGCGGGGGTCAAAAGCTTCAAAGCGCTGTTTTATAAGTCGACCTCAACCTTCAAGTATACTTTCGAAGAACTCTCCACCCTCCTCGCGAAGATTGAAGCCTGTCTAAATTCCAGACGAATTTCCCCGTTATCCGAGGATGCGACAGATTTGCTAGCCTTAACACCAGGGCACTTCCTGGTAGGAGGCCCACTACTCGACGTTAGTGAGCCGGAAATCGAGGGAAATGCAGCGTCAATTTTAAATAGATGGCAACGGCTCAAGGCACTCAACCAACACTTCTGTTTCCGTTGGAAAGAGGAGCACTTGAAGGAGCTCCACAAAAGGACTAAGTGGCAACTACCGGAGAGGAACCTGCAACAGGGCGACATGGTAGTTGTCAAGGAGGACAACCTACCACCCAACGAATGGCGTTTGAGGACGCGTCAAGGAATCCTACCCGGGGCAGGATGCTCGGGTGCGTGTGGTCGATGTTCTTACGACCCGCGGGATCATCAAAAGGCCAGCGGCCAAACTCATCCTCCTTCCAATCCCGCACAGTCCAATTCCAAGCTCTATTCCAAAGTCGTGACAAACCATCCTGTCCGTTAAGAGTATGTTGTCTAATTTTTTGTTATGTTCATATTTCCCCAGACAACACTCGAAGAGCCATGGCACCTACCTCCAAGAAAATGAAGCTGACTGAGTTCCCACGCGGTGTCAACTCTTTCCGCTGCCGGGTCTGCCGGGGTGTCCATGCCCTGAAGAAGTGCCAGCTCTTCATGCACCTCAACGCTGAAAAGCGTCTTCGGGCGATCATGTCGCAGTGGAGCGAGATGCCGCATCTGCGGTGGTGAGCACCACACCCTGCTCCACCTGGATGAGGACCGCTCGCCGGGCGCCTCACAAGACACCCGGCCGAGGAGCCCATCTCCATGCTCGCTGCGTCAGGAGAGGAGACACTCACCTATCCGAGTGCAACGACGGCCAACACCACCATCCATCCTAGAGCTGGCCATCCTGCCGACTGTGACAATCCTTGTCATAGTCGGTGAAAAGAAGTTTGAGATGCGAGCACTGATTGACCCGTGCAGTCCGCACAGCCGTGTCGACGCCTCCTTGGCAAGGGCCCTAGGTCTTTCCGCCACCGGGCTCGACGAGAGGGTCAGTGCCCGCATCAAATCCAAGCACGGCACGTTCGACAAGGACTGCCATTTGGAGGTCATCCACGACCTCAACTTCCGGACGCCAAAGGCGCCAGTTGAGGAACGCTTCCGAACAGGCGTTCCCAACATCGTGTTGGCGGATCCGAGATGGTTTAAGCCATCCACTGTCAGTTTGGTGTTGGGCGCCGATGTCTACGGCTATATCATTCAGCCAGGAGTGCTTCCGAGCGATCATGGGCCAGTGGCTCAAAATACGACGTTTGGGTGGATCCTGTCTGGAGTCTGCAGCCAATAAGGTCCGCTCCCCAAGCTCCAACCCACTTAATTTGCAATATATTGCAAGGGGGGCGGAATGTTTAAGCCGAAAAGTAGGCAGTGGCATCTGCAGCTCCCCACCCTAACAGAGTACGAAAGCTCACGCTCTTGTCTCCAAGCTTTCCAATGTAATTAGCCTGTTAACAGCCTGCTGAGCATGCTCAGTAGGCTTTCCAATTCAGTATTCTTTTACAAGTCCAATAAAGAGCTTCTAATTACCAAAACCCGCAAGCAATTTAATTTCAACCCGTAAAATCTTTCAACTCGCCGTGTGTGAATTATATACAAGGATTTCCATCGCCTCTACATTTTCACATTATAAGAAACAATTCGTGATAAATAATATTTATAAATAAGTAATCTTTATAATAAGGCATAATTCTTTTTCTTATTATTTTGGCCACTTTCCAGAAAGGAGAAGAGCCTTTTGACGTAGAATACGTCTTACGTTTCGGTATGAGTGTGCTATCCAAAAAAGTTGTTGTAATATGGTTGCTTCAAAAATCGCTCATTGCTCATGAACTAATGAATAGATTTTCCTCAAATTAATTTCATTTTAAAGCCAAGGCTTCAACCTTTATTTTAAGCTATATATATATATGAAGTGATTACATTTTCTATTTAAAAAATGAGACCAAAAACATGCAAAATTTTGCTTCATTTTGAAGACTTTAAATTGCTCTAGCAATCTCAATAATCAATCAATTAATCTGAGTTTTTCGATTTTAAGTTGAGATGAGGTAAACAAACATTCGCACATTCAAATTTCTAATAATTTGGCCAAATATATAACTTTTTAAGGCAAAAAATCAGTGCAAAAATCACTACTTTTTTTTAATTGCACATTGCTCAAAATTCCCGCCAGAGAATCGATTAAAACATGTTTTAATACAAAGAAGACTTGATTTCTTTTCGTTTGATATACATGCCTGATAGCTTCTAAATGTGGAAATTTCATTAAGATATTCGGGCATAATTAAATTTTCTTCCGTGCCAGAGGTAAACAAGCTCAGCTTAAGCGTCAGCCCCAAACAATTATAACACAATAAAATATGTTTACCCCAATTCTGAAATTTGCGTGCAAGTTTTCGAAATCATGTTTTATTGTTTGTGTTGCACATTTAATTATGCTTTTGCACCAAAACAATAAATATACCCGTGCAAAAATATCATATAAACTATCGTGAGTTAAACTATCGATAATTCGTCTTTACGGTGGCAGCCCTGATTTTCGCATCTTGTGAACAGTTACTGTGAATTAAGTTAATTTAATTTAATTTAAATGAATATTGAACAATGCCGCCTGTAAAAAGAAACGTAGCTTCGCTGCGTAACAGAGTGAATATTTTAAATTTACGGAATAGAAGTTCAGGTAAGTTGTGTTTTAAAATTAAATATTCGAAATTATTCTATAAAAGACTCCGCCAACTTGAACGCAATTGGTACAAACAGCGTGTTTTTTATATATGTAATTAAATTTGTATAATACAATTAATTTTAATATAGAGACGGCAACAAAAACATAAAACAAAAATACAATTTTAGATTTAATTATGCACAAATTTTGATGTAATAAATTATGTAAATATATATTTCTATTTCAAGTCAATGTTTGTTAAATTTATATCAGAGATGCTAACCAGTATTGCAGTAAAAAGGAAAAAATTAGCCAAATGACAACAAACACAATTAAAAATAAAATAAAACATCTATGTGGTTGTTGTTATTAGGCTACCGCTTCATAATTTTTGTTGCACAAGGACAGACGTATTCTACGGCTAACCTATGCGCCCGTGTGATCTGACACAGGCTGTCAATTTTTTTCCAAAGTGGACAGAAATGTGTTCCATGACTTATTTCGATGCGATGCTATTTCTGCGCTTATACAGCGGTTAAGCTCTTTCAACGCCACTAGTTGCGATGTATGCCTGTACCTTTGCCAGTTGCGACGATGGCTGTTTCTGCTCGTCATTAAAAGTTTAATGTGAGCCGGCAGTGTCTTTGTAATGAACTGGGTCCTTACTTTAGGGATACAACGATCCTTAGCCTCTTGGATTATTTTTGTAAATTTGTCTTTCATAGAGTCTATATGACTTGCTTGAGTAATGGTGTCTTGTAGAACTAGTTGGAGGTTTTGGCTAAGGTATCTGGCGTATAGCGACCAGTTGACTCTCTTATAGTCGAATCTATAGGTTTCTTCTACTAAAGGTTTTTTATTATTGTTGGCTTGACCTCCTGGGAAATAGCAGGAGTAAGTATTTGTCGATTCACAGACGTTTAAAACTTGAATGCCAATAACTTCAATGATATTTGTTTGCGGGATGGTTGGTAAAGTATGGCGAATGTTTTTCTTTATGAGGATCGCTTAAATCGCTTTTAGTTTTGCAATTTTTAAGATTCCTAATCAAATCAAACTTTAAATTTTTAATTTCTTCCATGGAGAAAAGATCACCGCTTTTGGCCTCGGGGGCAGGGAGGGTCACCCACACGCTCTGTGGCTTTAGAGCATTATTATTTAGAAGGCTAGGAAACGCATCCGGTTGGAAATGAAGTGGCGCTCTGTGTTGCTTTCTACCTGGGGGAGCTGAGCGCCTTGGGATGGCTCGTTCTCTGATGCTAACGTAGCTGTGTAGACTTTGGCAATCTGGTGAGGATGACTAGTGGGGCCCATTGCAGTTGGCACACTTGACTAGCGTCTCAGTGCAGATTTCGGTTTTATGGTTCCCTGCGCACTTTGCACAGTAGGTTTTCACTGCACAACGGCTGGAGCCGTGGCCAAACATTTGGCAGTTGTAGCATTGAGTGATTTTGTTTGACTTTTGTTTCTGGTAGTCCCACCTTACCTTGAAAAAATCGATAACCGAGTAGTTGAGTTTAAGGCTGTTAAGCGTGATGGATTTATTCTCAAAGTAAACCACGTATAGCATGAAAGTTGTGTTGTTCTGCCTATTGTGTTCGACTAGTTTAACGTTTTTACATTTAAGGCCCATTTGGTTAAGTTTTGATTGAATAATCATAGGGTCAATTTTTTCTAGCCCAATGAGTAGGGCTTTGTACGGTTTCTCATCTTTTGAGGCATAAGAGAAAAAGTTAAATCGAGTTTTAAGGTCTTCACAGGTTTTGATGAAGTCGAGTTTGTTGACACAGTAAAGTTTTAGGCCTATCGATATTTTTCGAATAGAGAATTCGGTGATGTTAATGATTCTGCACACATCATGCAAGTCTTGTAGTGAACTTTTAATAACTGTGATTGGGGGGACTTGTACTTTTGATGGCGACTTTTCAATGATTTGCTCTATTGCGTTTTCGCTATTGTCAATGTTCTCTTTGTCTAAAGTCTGCAATGGTGCGAAATAGTTTTGACTCTTGCATGGTCGCTGACCGGTGTCTAGCTTGTTTAGTTTATTTCTTTAAACTCGCGATATTTCAACGACTGCACTTAGTCGCTTTCTGTTGACTTTCTCGCTGTTTGATGATAAGCTTTGGTTTGCTGATAAGGTTTGGTTTAAGACCGAAAATGATGCGCGTGGTACGTGCGTGCACTTCGAGCTCTCACGTCTTACTGATTTTTTTTTCTGAATTAACTTTCGTTATAAGTGATCTAAGATATGAAAAATAAGAAACAGTTAATTGTTTGTACATCTGTTAAATGCCAAGTAAAAACAGCATCAATGCATGTATTATTTCTTGTCGTAGAGATTATGTTATAATTATTGATTTCCAAATTAAAATTATCCTTCACAAATGTGAGGAAAGATTGATAAGTTGGGTCTTCGAAACAGATATTGATCACCCGCGATTATAATTGGAAGTGTATCATAATTCCGTTCTGCGATCACTTCAAATGGGCCAGCAGCTTTCTGACTATATGGCATCAAATGCAACTGAAGGAAATGACTAATATCTTTTGATTTGTCCCTGCTGAAATGAAAACAGCAACGATTAAGAAGCGATATTCATTTATGTTCACTTCAATTGAACATATATCTCCAATAGATTGATTTGTTGAATTGTAAAAGATAGTTATATTTTGACTGATGGTGAATTGCTGCTTCATTTTGATAGCTAGCTACTACCCCCAATCTGATTGCATTTTATTAGAATTTGGATAAATGTTCGAAGCCTTTAAGGTTTAAACCATTTTTATTTTCTTGCCATGTTTCAGTTTTCGTTGTGGTTCGTCGTCGAATGCAGGCGTGTTTTTTTTTATGGTGATCCGGTTAATTAATTCATAAACGCAAAAGTGCAGTGAAATATAAAGCAAAGCCATTTATATAAACATTTTACGCGAAAATACGCAAAGTGCAATGACCTTGCACAAATTGTTTTCCAAAAATCTACAATTTAAAGAAAACAATTGACAAATAAACACAAATTGAACACAACGCAGAAAAAAAAGTTATACCGCCGTTAAGACAATGAGTCAACGCGAGAATTTTTCCCAGCCAAAACGCGAGCAACACGAGCGTCGTCGGCAGAGTAACGCTTTCTTCTATGTAGTTTCAGACCAGCCCGAGCGGTCAGCTACCCCCAAACCGTCAGTCGAACTCGCTTACACCGCGCGCGGAATAGAACTTTCGTGCTCACCATCACCGTCCCTTGTATCAATCGTGTCAATGCAATCCGACCTCGCGCGCGGTCAACAACACCCAACCCGACAACCGAATTCTTGCACACAGCAAGTGAAAGAAAATATTCTTGCTCCCCGAATCTCTTAGCTGCGGCGGCAAGTACAGCACCCTCTTTAGGTACCGCAATAGCACCTACAACAACCACTTCACCGGTGCCGACTGCCTGCTCAACGAAAACAACGACTGCTGCACCTGCAGCAAATCAAAATGCAAGCAGCAAAAATGTAAAGCCGGCCACGCAGACTGGTATGGATCGCTACATCCAAATCAAAAGAAAGCTAAGTCCACAACACTCTACAAATAAACCAAAAATTACTCGCAGCAACTTAAACACACTCCCAAATGAAACTGAAAACAATACCAACAGGTTTCACATATTAGCAGAAAACATAAGCGGTCTGACCGCTGAAGCCGTTGGAGTTGACATATAAAACCAAAGCCACCCTCAATATTAATACGAGAGAAAAGCTCCGAGGGCCTGCCAGTCGTAATAAAAGGAATAGAGTCTGATGTTACAACAGAGGAAATAAAACTGGCGCTGCAGGAGAAAGGATTTCCAGCAAAAACCGTTTTTAACATCTTAAACAGGAACAGGATGCCGCAACCACTTTAAAGTAGAACTTGTACCAGAAACAAAGCCACTTAAAAAACACGAAGTGCACCCAATATACAATCTTCAGCTTTTACTTAACCGCAGAATCACTGTAGAAGAACCACACAAGCCAAATGGTCCGGTACAATGTATGATCTGCCAACAGTACGCTTACAAAACGCACCGATTAGCCTCAAATCGAACACTGGCCCTTCATTTTTCATAAGCAAAAAAATCCAATAAGTATTAGAACTTAGGAGCGATGTGTTATATGTTATATGTTAGCATAAAAAAGAAAAGAATAGTTTATTTTGTTGCCTTTTTGTTTCAGTAGCAGTTAAAGCATTTGATGTAGATGGTTGCATTTGTTTGCATCTATTCAACTGACATATATAGATACCCGCGCCTAAAGATGTTAACACAACAAGCCACAGGAGCAGTAACAAAGCAGACTAGAAGCACTTATATGTACCCTGCAGAAGAGCTTGAAAGAATTTATGTCATTCATGCTGACAATTATGCAATTGTTAAAGCGTAATCAAAATCTTTTCATGCAATTGCTCGTATAACGGCCGATGGACGAAAAGGAGCGAAGATGCGGCGAATGTGCTCCTGGAGGCGCATTTCCCTAACTGCACAGAAGTCAACACAAACACACAAAGAATATCTCAAGCCACAAGGGTGGAAATCCCAGAAGATGTTATAACGACGCGGCGGATAATGTGTGCTGTAGACTCTTTTGAGGGCTATAAATCACCGGGTCCTGACGGTATATTTCCGGCCATGCTGCAGAAGGTCTAACACATAATCACTACATGGCTGAGGGATGCCTAAGTTATGGCTATGTGCCGGTGGCCTGGAGGACGGCACGGGTAATTTTCCTGCTCAAAGCGGGAAACAGACGCATCAGCTTGACTTCATTCCTGTTAAAATCTTTTAAAAAAACTGATTGATCTGCACATCAGAGAGAACACAGAGATAACCCTAGAACAAAACGAACACGCATACACGAAGGGAAAGTCGGTGGAAACAGCGCTACATTCCCTCGTAGCAAACATAGAGAAATCACTACACCAAAAAGAATACGCCCTTGGCGCATTTCTGGACGTGTCAGGCGCATTTAACAATGTGTCAACGGAAGCAATATTTCACAGCCTAAGAGCTGTGACCCCATTAGAAGCAGTGAACTCCTGGGTCCAGAACCTACTGGGAAACAGGAGAATACTAGCGGAATGGGGAACTACAACCGGAATAAGAGAAGCAAAGTGTGGCACCGCTCAAGGAAGAGTGCTTTCACAAGATAACCGCCTATGCAGACGACATATGCATATTTATTACGGGCAGATGTCCATCGACAATCAGCTCAGTTATGGACCACACACTCCAAAAAATACTAGCATGGGCCATGGGAGCCGGTTTAAGTATCAACGCGGACAAGACGGACCTCATTTTCTTTACCAAGAGATACAAGGTACCTCGCTGGACTCCACCCAAAATAAACAATAAGACGCTGATATCAAAAGGAAGTATCAAGTACCTAGGGATAGTTTTGGATACCAAGGTGAGTTGGAAGCTCAATGTGGACGAAAGGGTGAAGAAGGCCACCAATGCACTCTTTACATCGCAAAAGATGTTGGGTAGCATTTGGGGACTCTCACCAAGACTGACACACCGGATTCTAATCTCAATTGTGCGCCCCATATTGCTCTTTCGAATACTGGTATGGTGGAAAGCCGCAGAGAAGTCTACATACCTAAATGGAATGGAAAAAGCCCAGAGACATGCACTAACGTGCACCACAGGGGCGCTGAGGACCACACCAACAAAATCACTAAAGACCATTCTGAACGTCTACCCCGTGGACATACAGGCACGCATAACAGCAAAAAAGACTGCACAAAATCTTTGCACGATAGGCAACATGACGGTACAAAACTACTGGCATAGTACAATTGGAAAGGAGACCATAGTCAAAACAGACTATATGACCCCAAGAAACAAGTTTAGGAGTTTCCTAGGAGTAGATGACTGGCGCTCAGGATCGAAGCAGACTGCCATTAACATCTATACAGATGGCTCAAAAATGAGGGAGAGGGTCGGAGCAGCAGTGTACTGCGCCGAACCACCTATGAGCCTGTCATACAAACTCTCAGGTCACTGCAGCATATTCCAAGCGGAGATATTCGCAAAAAGGAAAGCAGCAGAAGCTGTCCTAAAAACAAACACAACACTCGAAAAAGTAAACATATTCGTGGACAGTCAGGCGGCTATTAAAGCCTTGCAGGCGCACCACATAATGAAATGAGTTGGCAGATACTCTTGCCAAGCAAGGTGCAATGGGACCAAACAGTCACACTGCGGAAGTTCCAATCTCCCTGCGCACGCTACATTCTTATATGGAAATAAAGGCACGGGATTCAGCAGCACTGAGGTGGACGAACACCCCTAACTGCAATATCTCTTAAATAGTGTGCAAAACATACGACGAAAAACTAACGCAATACACTGCACTGGCAGCACAACGACTTCACCACTTCCGTATACCCAATCCCTTCTAGCATTTGCACGAAGCACACACACTCCATAGGACCTCACACTGAGAAAGTCCCAACAATCTCCTACCACTGACTCCACTAAGGACCCTTTGCGGTTTATGTGTGACGCTCCCCTGGGAGGGTCAGTCGGTCCAACCTAACCTAGCATAATGCTCGTTTCACAACAGTCAAAATAACCAATGGCTTCTTTACGAATATCCACGTGGAACGCTAATGGCGTTTCACAGCTTAAACTTCAGTTAGCTCAATTTCTACTTGACAAGCACATCGATGTAATGCTACTTGTAGTTGTATCTGCCAACGCACTCAAGTTCTCTCGCTCTCTTGGTTTTTACCGTTTTATCGTGCTCATTGCATCAACTCCTTCACACTTACTTTCGTGAACCCTACATCTTTTTGATAAAGCATATTACTTTTTTATTCTTATTTACATTTTTATTTTTTCAACTTAAAATCAATATGCTAGTTTGTTGCAGCAACAACTGCAAGTTCGTTGGATCATCCAACCAAGACTTCATTCTGTGCAGATTTTGTGACAATGTGATACACATGAAGTGTGTTGGCTTTACGGCCAAAATACGGGACTGCTTAATTGCAGACACAGGCCTTAAATGGTTTTGTGGGTCCTGTTATGAGGTGGAGAAGGAGTCTACTCAATTCATGAGACAGACCTATGTAGGTTTTAAAACAATGCATACTGCATTTAATAACCTACATACCTCATTTAAAGAGTTGGAGTCGAGTTTCAAAAATGGCAAGTTGTTGAGTAATTGGCCGAAGCGTAAAAAGACTTCGGGGCCTAATCCGCTCAGTATTCCTCCTGTCTTGGTCACCAATCCCCTTTTGGTACCTATCGCTAATCCCCCAACGGGTTCAATTGCTAGCCCGTTAATGCTCTTTAACTCGCCGGCAAGAAATCCCAAGAATAATCTTTCCGCAAATAATTTAACATCTGAGCTTTCTGTCCAACAGCTTGTGAGCCTTTTAATCCTACTCCTGGGGCTCACAAGCCTCTTGTTGTTGCGCCTTTGAATAAATTTATTTTCGTGTCTAGGCTAGCATCCGACACTTCGTTGGTTGATGTCAGTGCCTACGTTAAGAGTAAAATAGACTCCCCACCTATAACTGTTGAAAAGTTTAAGTTTAAACAAGCCCGAACCATATCTTCTTTCAAATTGAGTGTTCCGCCCGAACTTTTCTCGACAATTTGTTCTGGAAAGTTTTGGCCACCGCAGCTCATTGTCAAGGAGTATGTGAATAGGCGTAAAAGTAAAAATAACGATAGTAGGATCAGTAGCGCACCGCCTGTTAGCCACCTTGTTGCCTCAACTTTGACGGCAAAAAACTAACAAAAGTAGTAAGCTTGGCATATCAAAATGTTCGAGGCCTTAACACTAAACTTTCTAAACTATACGTAAACAGCTTATCCTTTGATTCACAGATAGTTGCACTTACAGAAACCTGGTTAAAACCTTATATATCTTATTATTCCGTTTTGCCTAATAAGTATAACTTGTACAGCTGCGATCGCACCTCCCGCAAGGGGGGCGGTGTTCTCATTGCCGTTGATTCTTGTATTTCCTCTGAACAGATTCATTCTCATGATCATCTGGATATTGAGTTCATATGTGTTAAAATATTATGTAGAGGCCGCTCACTGTATATTACTTGTTCATATATTCCTCCCCTTTCTGCAAATAACATTTACATATCCCATCTGAATACCCTGCAGCTTGTTTATTTATTTATTTATTATTTATTTATTTAATGTCAGCTATGAGCAGCTAACAAATCAAAATTAACTATAATTATAATATTAAAATAATATAATATAAAATAAATAATTATAATAACTGAAATAAAGTTCAAAATTAAGATAAAAAATTTATAAAGTTAACGTTAAAGCTCTGGGAAATTCCAAATAAACATAACTGGTCCAACATTTGTTGGGTGGATTGGGAAAAACCCAGAAAAACCCAATCAGACCAGTGGAAGATTATTGATTAGTGGTTATGATTAGATAAGGCAGAAAGGATAGATCGTTTTAGTATTGGAATTGAGGTCTCCAAAGAGTTACGGGAAGAAAGCCGTTTGAAGTCTAAACAAATAACAAGAAAAATGGTTCATGAATTAAATAGTTGCTCGAGCACCGATCGAGGCTAAGTGGTGTGAAGTAACGGGTCGATCTAATTGGAACAGTTCAATTTATGTGACTCAAAAGAACGGAAGAGTCGATTTCTCCATTAAGTAGATTAGTGATGAATACTACACCATGCATAATTCTACGGTTCAAGAGGGAAGGAAGATTAATTAAAAGAAGTCTACTTGAATACGGGGGTAGGTCTATCCCAGGAACCCAGTTAAAACTTCTAAGCGCAAACAGAAGAAATTTCCTCTGCACAGATTCAATTCTATTCTGGTGAATCCCGTATTGCGGGGACCACACACAAGATCCATACTCCAGGATGGGACGTACCAATGATGTATATAGCGTTTTAGTGGTGTAGGGATCATCAAACTCTTTTGACCACCGCTTGATGAAGCCAAGTACATTTATGGCCTTATTGACCATCGACGATAGGTGAGAATCAAATTTTAATTTGCTATCAAGAATGATGCCTAAATCCTTAATTTCAAAAACGCGCACAAGTGGTGAAGCATCAAGCACGTAGTGAGCAGTATGTAGGGTACCTCTACAAAAAGTCATGATTTTACATTTTGAACAATTTAAATTAAGTAAGTTATAACGGCACCAAGCCGACAGTGCACCCAAGTCCGACTGTAGTAAGTTACATAGAGAATCATCATTATAGGTGAAACATAGCTTTACATCATCAGCAAACATATAAACACGAGAGTTAGTAATAACAGCAGGAAGATCGTTAATAAAGAGATTAAATAGCAATGGTCCCATGTGACTACCCTGAGGAACACCAGAGGTAACAAAAATAGATTTGGATAAAGAAGATTTAAGTACCACTTTTTGTGATCGGCCACACAAGTACTCAGAAAGCCACGACAGGAGTTTTGCTGGAAATCCAATAATATTTAATTTTTGAAGCAACAAAGAATGACTAACAGAATCAAATGCCTTACTAAAATCTGTGTAAACGACGCCAGTTTGCATTTTGTCCTGAAACCCTTTAATAACAAGTGAGGTAAACTCAAGAAGGTTGGTGGTAGTAGATCTTCGCCTAACAAAACCGTGTTGATATGGGGATAAAATTGAACTACATATGTGCTGCAATTGGGAGCATATAATTTTTTCAAAAACTTTCGGAATGGTAGACAGCTTAGATATTCCCCTAAAGTGTTTAACGTTGGACTTAGAAGAATTTTTATTTATAAAGGATTCCTTCCATATACCAGGAAACACAGCTGAGTCAACTGACAAGTTAAATAATTTATGTAAAGGTTTACAAAGTGAATCCGCACAGTATCTAAGTGTACAACCTGGCACTCGATCTGGACCAGGCAAAAAGCCGGGTTTGATAGAGTTAAGGTCGCCTAGCAGCGTACACTCAGTTATAACTGGGACATAAATGCAGTTTGACGCTTGAACTTGAAAAGGATAGGAATTATTGCAACTATATAAACTCGATGAAAATACTCAGCAAAGAGATCGGCCACTGCCTGATCGGAATTAGCTTTTGTATTATCAAGGTAAACCGAGGATGGCAAGCAAGAAGATTTACGTTTAGAGTTAACAAATTTAAAAAACTGTTTCGGACCGCGGGAAATGTTTGATCTGCAACGATTGAGATAATTGATATAACAAATAGTTTTTACAGAAATAAAATTTGACTTTGCAATTATAAACGAGGATAAATCTAAAGTATTTCCAGATATTTTAAATTTTTTATAGGATCTTGTTTTCACGTTTTTTAATTTTGATAGTTCCCTCGTGAACCAAGGTGGTTTATTTTCACTTTAAGGAACAGTGAGGGGAACACATATATCCAAATACGAATTCAAAGTCCTGTAAAAAATGGCAATGGCAGTTTCTATATCAGTACAAGAATAATGTTGAGAGTATGCTGAAGAAGGTCAGTCAATTTAGTAAAGTTAGTTTGACGAAAACATCGGGTCTTTAAACAATTGTTAGATGTTGATCTAAGGTTAAAAAGTTCAAATGAAAGTTCTAAAGTTGGATGGTAGGTATCTTCAGGAAGCACTAGAGGGGATACTCTACTAACATTACTACAATCAGAATCAGAAACGAATATCAAATCTAACATTTTATTACTACTGCTATGCACCCTGTTAACTTGTGATAGGCCTAACTCTAAAAGACCATCGATAAAATCATCAGAAGTGGCCGGTAATTGCGCCGAAGATGTGTCATTCACAGACCATAACACATGTGGCAAATTAAAATCACCAACCACTATAAGTTGATCCATATCCGTCAGTATGCTTCAGCATACTAATTGGTCTCAACTTAATTCTTGTAGTGATATAGAAACTGCCATTGCCATTTTTTACAGGATTTTAAATTCGCATTTGGATATATATGTTCCCCTCACTGTCCCTTTAAGTGAAAATAAACCACCTTAGTTAACGAGGGAACTATCAAAATTAAAAAACGTGAAAACAAGATCCTATAAAAAATTTAAAAATCTGGAAATACCATAGATTTATCCTCGTATATAATTTCAAAGTCAAATTTTATTTCTGTGAACATTTTTTGTTATAACAATTATCTCAATCGTTGCAGATCAAACTTTTCCCGTGATCCGAAACAGTTTTATAAATTTGTTAGCTCTAAACGTAAATCTTCATGCTTGGCATCCTCGGTTTACCTTGATAATACAAAAGCAAGTTCCGATCAAGCAGTGGCTGATCTATTTGTGGAGTATTTTCAATCTGTATACTCATCGATTTTGTATAGTCGCAATAATTCCTATTCTTTTCAAGCGCAAACGTCAAATTGCATACATGTCCCAGTTATAACTGAGTGTACGCTGCTAAGTGACCTTAACTCTATCAAACCAGGCTTTTTGCCTGGTCCAGATGGAGTGACAGGTTGTATACTTAGATATTGTGCGGATTCACTTTGTAAACCCTTACACAAATTATTCAACTTATCAGTTGACTGTGTTTCCTGGTATATGGAAGGAATCTTTTATTATTCCACTTCATAAAAATTCTTCTAAGTCCAACGTTAAAAACTATAGGGGCATATCTAAGTTGTCTGCCATTCCGAAAGTCTTTGAAAAAATTATAGGCTCTCAATTGCAGCACTTATGTAGATCATTTTTATCCCCTTATCAACACGGTTTTGTTAGGCGAAGATCTGCTACCACCAACCTTCTTGAGTTCTTCTCAATTGTTGTCAAAGGGTTTCAGGCCAAAATGTAAACTGACATCGTTTACACATATTTTAGTAGGGCATTTGATTCTGTTAGTCATTCTTTGTTGCTTCAAAAATTATATATTATTGGATTTCCAGCAAAACTCCTGTCGTGGCTTTCTGAGTACTTGTGTGGCCGAACACAAAAAGTAGTTTTTTAATCTTCTGTATCCAAATCTATTTTTGTTACCTATGGTGTTCCTCAGGGGAGTCACCTGGGACCATTGCTATTTAATCTCTTTATTAACGATCTTCCTGCTGTTATTACTAACTCTCGTGTTTATATGTTTGATGATGATGTAAAGCTATGTTTCACCTATAATGATGATTCTCTATGTAACTTACTACAGTCGGACTTGGGTGCACTGTCGGCTTGGTGCCGTTATAACTTACTTAATTTAAATTGTTCAAAATGTAAAATCATGACTTTTTGTCGAGGTACCCCTCATACTGCTTACTACTTGCTTGATGCTTCACCACTCGTTTTTATACCCTGAACCCATAAAATGGGTAAATCAGGGTATTATGGTTTTGTGCAAAAGTATGTAACAGGCAGAAGGAAGCATCTCCGACCCCATAAAGTATATTCTTGATCAGTATCAATAGCCGAGTCGATATGGGCATGTCCGACTTTCCGTCCGTCTGTCCGTCTGTCTGTCTGTCCGTCTGTCCGTCTGTATGAACGCGTAGATCTCAGAGACTACAAGAGCTAGAGACTTCAGATTTTGAATATAAGTTCTCCTATACCATGAGCAGAACAAGTTTGCTTCAAATTATCGATAACTACTTTGGTTTTCGATATACAGATGGAATTGATAACAAAAAAATATCTAATTTGGAAAATATCAAAATGGAGGTTGGTGTAATGGGTAACGATAGAACTTTTCTCAAAATTTCGTCCAAATCGGTTAAGAAACACCAGAGATATCGTAAAGTTAAGTTAGTTATGAGTTTTGAATTGCATTGAATTGAATTGAATTGAATCTGTGCAGAAGAAATTTCTTCTGTTTGCGCTTAGAAGTTTTAACTGGGTTCCTGGGATAGACCTACCCCCGTATTCAAGTAGACTTCTTTTAATTAATCTTCCTTCCCTCTTGAACCGTAGAATTATGCATGGTGTAGTATTCATCACTAATCTACTTAATGGAGAAATCGACTCATCAATTCTTTGAGTCGAATAAATTTAAATGTTCCAATTTGATCCACCCGTTATTTCACACCACTTAGCCTCGATCGGTGCTCGAGCAACTATTTAATTCATGAACCATTTCGTGTTATTTGTTCAGACTTTAACCGGCTTTATTTCCGTAACTTTATGGAGACCTCAATTCCAGTACTAAAACGATCTATCCTTTCTGCCTTATCTAATCATAACCACAAATCAATAATCTTCCACTGGTCTGATTGGGCTTTTCTGGGTTTTCCCTATCCACGCAACAAATGTTGGACCATTTATTTTAATGTTAAATTTCCCAGAGCGTTAACGTTAACTTTATAAATTTTTTATCTTAGTTTTGAATTTTATTTATTTATAAAAATGAAATATATATTTTTTAATTAATTAATTTAATTATGCTTTTTAATATTATAATTAAAACGGTGGAACTGGTATTTTGATCAGAAGCCATTTCAAACACCACTACCATAAAGAGTTTGCTGGAAACTTTCTACAGGCCACATTTTTAAAAGTACACTTGGATAGTGGTAACCAACTTACTCTAGCCGCTGTATACTGCCCACCACGTTCTACCATATTTAAAGACATATTTTTGTAATTCTTCAACTCTCGAGGAGAACACTTTATAGCAGCAGGAGGCTATAATGCCAAACACACACTGGGGATCTCGTCTCGTGACTCCAAAAGGAAAGCAGCTGTATAGTGCAATTATAAAAGCAAACAACAAGTTCGACTATGTTGCTCCGGGCAGACCAACATACTAGCCTACAGATCACAAAAAACTACCCGATCTAATTGACTTTGCAGTTAAAAAAAATATCTCGCGTAGTTTGATAAGCGCTGAGTGTCTTTTGGACCTATCATCAGATCACTCGCCTGTTCTAATAAATCTACTACGACACCCAGAATCAATAAACCGGTAAGTTGACTTCACCAAAAACTAACTGGCTCAGATACCAAAAAAATATTAACTCACACATTGAGCTTAAACCGCGTCTTGAAGATGAAGCTTATATTGAAACTTTTGTTGACACTCTGGAGTTCGTCTTCGTTGCCGCAGCTTGCACCTCAACGCCTCAAACAGAAAACACAACATACAACCAAAAGAAGACAAATCTACAAATTGAACAGCTCGTTCGTGAAAGCGGCGCTTACGACGACAATGGCAGTTGAACAGATCACCGCATTTGCTACTCACCTTCAAAAAGTGTTTCAACCTAATACTGCAACAAATTCATTTGTACTACCGACTGCACCAAATGACTCTCAGATTCACCAGGAGCCAATCAAGTTTCATCCGAATGAAATCAAAAGAATCATTAAAGAGCAATTGAACCCAATAAAATCCCCGGGCTGTGAACTTATAGCCCCAAAGATGATTATTGCGCTCCCTCACTGTGCGGTCTGCATCATTATGCAGCTCTTCAAAATTGCCCAAACGTACAATTGTCGCGAAAAATAATTTTTTTGTAAGTGTTAAACGACGAATCGGTCTACGCTTAGAGTGCACGTGCAGCAAAGTTGATGGTGAAAGAAGACGCACCAACTAAACGAACGGGAATAGCGAAACGATAGGCGTGAACGTTCAGCAGTAAAAAGGCTAAGTCGCGGGGAACAGAGTCAGTGGTGGAAAAGTGATCACAGCGGAGCAGCGCGAGCGCTGACTGTGAAAGCGCAGCACATGCCAACACCTGAATTGGTTTTGGGCGTGGCAGCTGATTGCGGTACAGTGGGACGAGAATAAAAAATTTAAATAAATTAAATTAAATTTAAATAAATTAAATAAAACTTAAATAAAATTTAAATAAACAAAATTTAAATAAAATTGAACAAAATTTAAATAAATTAAATAAAACTTAAATAAAATTTAACTAAACAAAATTTAAATTAAATTTAATTAAATATGAAAAAATATAAAAAATGAAAAAAAAATATATTAATAAATTAAATAAAAATTTAATTAAAAACAATTAAAATAAAAACGTACAAATCATAAAAAAACAAACTACGAGCAGCGAACATGGAGCACAACAAGATTTTAGAAGAAAAAAGATGCGACAACCCGGGCGTGGGTCTAGGATAGGTGTACTACTGCCGGAAGGAGGATCTGGAACAAATCGTGCAGGAGCTCAGCATAAAAGCGCCGGCATGGTAGAAGAGTTGCGAAAACGGGTCAACCTGGAACCGTCAACCTGGAACCGGTTGGGCGAATGGGAGCAGAGGTTCGCCAAGAGTCGAGGGTCACCCGTCACGCCCACTGTCATCGGTGAGGGGATGCACTAAAGACAAAAATCGGAATCCGATTTGTTGGCTTTATCAGGGTCACTCGGAGAATTGCCACCACCACCCAGCCACAAAGCGGTTTACACCGGCCTTTGGCGGATATATAGGTGGATTGACCCCGAACATACATGTAGTTCCGCCCGTAGGACCGCCCGTGACTAGTACCCAGGAGGGCCAGGCGGATAACAGGCAAATGTACGAGCTCGTTAACAGTCACCTGCATTACATGGTCGTCCATGATCAGGTCAGGAAAAAGGGTGTTAAAATTGACGGTTACTCTGACCCACTCGCGTTCATAGAATCATTGGAAGAACGCGCCCAAACGTTCGAAATAGATCTGAATCGCTTACTGAGAGCGATGAGCGACGTCTTGACAGGCATGGCAGGTAGTTGGTTCTCAACGAGCGGATTAAGAGACGTGACGTGGGGAACGTTCAAAAGAGAATTTTTAGAATTCTTTCTGCCTCCCCAATACTTTGACAGGCTAGAGGACGAAATCAGAGCCCGCCGACAACGCGTAGGGCAAGGGTATAAAGAATACCTAGTCAACCTGAAGAGATTGATGCGGCACGCCAGGTATACTCCTGAGCAGGAGCTGAAAAGAGTGTATGAGAACCTTTCTCGGGAGTACCGCCTAGTGAGTGATTCGACGAAGTGAATTTACAGACTTGTCTCAGCTAACACAGATAGCCTTGGAGTTTGAAACCATCCCGGGTCAGGTCCAAGGGGAAACGGGGTACAACCAGGCAAGGGGTCTTGGGTATCAAGGTAGGTCCGGTGGCATGGGCACAACCGCCAAGCCGACTAATCCGTTTAAGAACCCGCCAGCACAGGTACCGTTAGCGCGCAATGAGACTGGTAGTCATCCCGTCACCAGGCGCGATTAAATTTCGAACAACATGATGGGGCATGAACAGGTTAGGTCGGCATTCGTGAGTCGCGTGTGCTATTACTGCTCACAAGGGGGACACTTTGCCAGAGAATGCCCAAATCCCAAGGTGTTATTCTGTAGGCAGTGTGGTGCTCAAGGCGTGAGCGATTTGGCAGGTTGCGGTAGGAGAGCGGGAAACGGGCAGCCGCGTCATCCGGATCGGGATCGGATGGGCGCCGGCGCTAATCAGTCCCGGAATTAGAATGTTCTCTCAGAGTCGAGAACAGTCGCATAGTCGCCATAGTGAAGGTCGGGGACCGAATGGCGAAGGCGACGGTCGACACCGGGGCATCACGAAGCTTCGTGAACAAAAAATTTTTTTAAGAAAAAAAGGAAAGGGGGAAGTATTCGCAGCGACCGCTAATACTCACTTAGCAGACTGATCTAAGGTGGCAATTAGTAAGTTGTTAAAAGTCAAAGTCAAGCTGACTAAAAAAGAGGTTACAATAGACATGATTGTAATGCCATCCATGTTAGACAGTCTTATCCTGGGGATGGATTTTCTATGCAAGATGGGGACGACTATGCAGTGCTGTGATGCGATGCTAATTCTGAAGTGCGCCCATGCGTCAGCCGAGGCGATCGAAAGAGCCGAGTCAAGGCCAGAGGGGAAGAAGGAGAAGGAGCAAGAGAGACGCGGCACCGGAGGCCAGAAGCGCGAGACTGTCCTAGGGACGCATCGCAGCAAGGATACCACGCTAACCAAGCAAGGGGCCAACTGAGACGCAGGAGTTTTTATGGACAGAGTTGCAACTCTTCGATGGATTGAAGGGCGTATCCAACGTAGCCGAGCATCGGATCATCATGAGGGATGATAAGCCGATCAAGCAGAGGTACTACCCCAAAAATCCGGCGATGCAACGCGTGATCGACCAGCAGGTGAACGAATTGATAGAGGCGGGGGCAATTGAGCCGTCACGCAGCCCACACAGCGCGTCTATAGTGCTCGTCCGCAAGAAGACGAACGAGTGGAGGATGTGCGTGGACTGTAGACAGCTCACCGCGCACTCTATACCGGATGCATACCCCGTACCCAGGATAAATCATATACTGGAAAAGTTGCGGCACGCACGTTAGATCTCGACGCTGGACTTGAAGCACGGGTACTGGCAAATCCCAATGGCAGCAAGCAGCAGGGAGTACACTAATCAAAAAAAAAAGTTCGTTTTTCCAGAGGAAGCTGGTATACCTAGGACATCTGGTGAGCGAAATAGGAATCCAGACGGACCCCTCAAAGACCCCTAAAAGAGCGTAGACGATGCCTAGGGATGGCGTCGTGGTACTGCCGATTCGTGCCCAATTTCACAACAGTGGTACAACCGATGACAGAGCTGTTGAAGAAATCCCGGAAGTGGTCGTGGAAGGAGGAGCAACAAGCCGCATTAGACATTCTCAAGAAGTGTCTAACGGCCGCTCCTGTCCTGGCATGTCCGGAGTTCGGAGAGAAGTTCACGTTGCAGACGGACGCGAGCGACTACGGCCTCGGAGCGGTCCTCACGCAAACCATTGATCAGCAAGAGCAGGTCATAGCGTACGCCAGCCGGAAACTGTCAAAGGCCGAATCGAACTATTCGGCCACAGAAAAGGAGTGCTTGGCGATCGTGTGGGCGATTAGGAAACTCAAATGCTACCTGGAAGGATACCGATTTGAGATGATCACCGACCACATGGCATTAAAATGGTTGGATTCAATTGAGAGCCCCACAGGAAGGATAGCGCACTGGGCTTTAGAACTACAGCAATACCAGTTCGACGTCAAATACAGGAAAGGCAAGCTCAACGTGGTGGCAGACGCTTTGTCACGAGACCCGCTGAAGCAGCTCCAGCAAGCCGTTGTTTAACAGTTCCCCGGAGGGTGGATTCCAAAGATGCTGGAAAATGTAGCAAAGGAACTGTCGAAGTATACAGACTACGTAGAAGAAAACGGACAGCTATACCGACACCTGGGTCACCGCGCGGATGACGAAGACTACATACCGTGGAAGCTCTGTGTAAGCGAGGAACAAGGGAAGAGAGTACTAATGGAATGCCACGACGCACCGACGGCCGGGCATCAAGGAGTTCGCAAAACGATCATGAGGCTGTCCCAACGTTACTACTGGCCTGGGGTGTTCAGAGATGCAGCCAGGTATGTTAAATGTTATGAAAAATGCCAATTGTTCAAGACCGAACAAAAGAAGCCAGCCGGACACATGCTAACCCTCCAGGTGGCGGAGCCAATGGCAATACTGTGCGCGGACTTCGTAGGCCCCCTACCACGATCGAAACAAGGTAGCAAAATGTTGTTGGTGTTTCATGAAGCGATAACAAAGTGGGTGGAATTGGTTCCCATGAGACGAGCAACAGCGGCCACGTTGCAGAAGGCTTTCGCGAACGTATCTTATGCCGGTTCGGAGTTCCTAAGGGGTTCGTTTGCGACAACGGAGTGCAGTTCGCAAGTTGGATTTTCAAAGCGTATTTTAATTCCCTGGGCGTTGAGATGGAACACACCGCCCCATACTGCCCTCAGGAGAACCCGACCGAGAGAACCAACAGGACGGTAAAGACGATGATCGCGCAGTATATTTCCGGGAATCAAAGTTCTTGGGACCAGTTGATACCCGAAATATCGTTAGCCGTCAACTCGAGCATCGCGGATTCAACAGGATTTTCCCCAGCATTCTTGATGCAGGGAAGGGAACCTCGTTTGCCAGCAACGTTGTACGAGGAGAAAACGCCAGGTACAGGAAGCACACCGCAAACGCCAGAACAAAAGGCAAACAGGCTAAAGGAGGTTTTCGACATAGCGCGAAGCAACCAGCAGCGAGCTTCAAAGGATCAAGGTAGATATTACAACCTGAGACGAAGGGAATGGAGTCCGACGATCAACGAACTTGTCTTGTTAAGGACGCACCAACTTTCGAAAGCCAGCGACGGATTCGCAGCTAAGTTATCACCGAATTACGAGGGACCATTCGGGTGAAGAAGTTTCTCTCATAAAAGCATATATCGCCAAACATAATCACAACATTAACAACAAACACAAAAAAATATATAAACCAGCAAACCTCCTTTACTAAACCAAAACACCCGGATGGCAGGGTCACGGTCACGAAGAAAGGTGGGGGGGTGGTGAAGTAGGCCCGAGGCGTGCCTCCCACACATATGGATTACTTACTTTGAATTGTTACTTACTATGAATATTACTTACTATGAAATATGCCTTATTATGAGTATTACCTATTGGGAGTTACTTATTTTGAATTCTTACTTACTACGAACTATTACTCATTGTGAATTATTTCTTATTATTAATATTACATATTACGAATTATTTCAAATTATGAATTACCAATTTTGTTGAATTATTACTTATTATGAACAATTATTAGATATAAGATGTAGATTGCCGTTATCTTATGTTATTTATTCAGTCTGGCGTATCTACTGACGCACCAACCGTTTGTCTTAAATGCCAAATACCAACTAATCTCACATGTCTTGCTTAATGTTTAAGTAATGTTACAGCAGCATGCAGTGTTGCATTTAACAGATTAAGGGTATTCCGCCTACTACAGCTCGGCCAATCCTGACCACTGGATCTCCTGATCCTTACAAATTACAATATTTCTTTACTCTTATTTCTAGTTTCCAATTAATGAATTAACTTAAATCAGTATGTTTATAAGTAAGATTTGTTATATATTACACTTACATATTATCTCTATTAACAAATTTCATTACCTTTTTCTTCTAACCCAATGCCTTATGTTTTGGACACTCCACACACCCTGATACGGATTGCGACCTATTTGAAAACCTTCCACATCCTTTATTAAAAATCTATCATTTCTTAAAACTTTATCTATGACGTACGGCCCCTTATTTCTTGGTATTAACTTTTTGGATATTCCAACCGTACTATCAAAATTCTTAACCATGATAAAATCACCTACTTTATATTCGCTTGGTTTCTTCTTACTCTTATCATAATATTACTGATTACTGGGCTCTTTTCTGATTCTCCTCCGCTTCCTTTCTAACCTCTTCTAAATTTATACTTTTACTTGGGTTATCCCCCTCTTCTAATCTTTCCCTCAATTCATCCACAATTTCACCCTTTTGCTGTACTCCAAACAACATTATACTCGGGCTCTGCCTTATGCTCCGATGAATTTTGTTGTTTATTGCATATTCAACTTGCTGTATCGTAGAATCCCAATGAAGACCTTTCTCTACCTCCGTTAATTTCGCAATCATCGGTCCTAACGTCCTATTTATCCTCTCGACCTGTCCGTTTGCTTGCGGCGTTCCTGTCGCTATTTTTATGTGCTTAATATTTAATTCGTTTAAAAATAACTCAAACTCATTTGCCGTATAACAACTACCTCTATCCGATACTATACATTTTGGCCTGCTGTAAGCCCTAAAGTAATCTTCCAATGCTTTTACAACTTCCTTTGTCGATGTAGTCTTTGTTGTATACAACTTCACAAACTTCGTAAGCCCATTCACTATCACCAAAATATGCTTATTTGCTCTACCTGCCGCTACTGGTCCATAGTGATCAATGTGTATTAAATCGAATGGCCTATCACCTTTAGGTATACTATTCAAAAATCCTTCTTTTTTTCCTGACTTTGGTGAAAAAGCTACACACTTTAAACAATTTTCAATGTGACTATTACATTTCTCCTTCATATTAGCAAACCAATAACTCTTTGCAATACTATCAACCATTTTATCTCTCCCTATATGCCCCAAATCGTTGTGATATTTGTACATCACCTGTCCTTCCATGTCCTCCGGTACATAAAATAGTAGCCTGTTCTCCCTTGTTTTTCTATACACAATTCCATTCCTCATTTCAAACAACTTGTGCTCTCTTTCTTCCAACATGTTCTTAACATTCTTTATTTTTGAATCTTTTGAGTGACAAATGACTAAATTATCCTCAAAACTGTTTGTCTCAATTATCATTACGTTGGTGCTCCGGCTTAAAGCATCTACGTGTTTCATTCTATCACCAGATCTATGAATTAACTCATACTCAAATTCTTGCAATTCCAATGCCCATCGAGCTATTCTGGGATTTAAATCGATCTTGTTAAGCGTTAGCGCTAAAGAATTGCAATCAGTCATAATCTTAAACTTTCTTCCGTGTAAATAAATCCTAAATCTCCGTAAGGCATATATTATCGCTAATGCTTCCAGCTCAAAACTGTGATATTTTGACTCCGACTCAGTCGTCCTTTTTGAAAAATAAAATATGGGATGCAGCTTGCCATCCTTTTTCTTCTGCATCAGTACTGCACCGAAACCAATTGCACTAGCATCGCAATGCAATTCAACTTCGTCCCTGTGATCATAAATCGCTATAACTGGTGCCAGCATAAGTTTTTCCTTCAATATATTAAAACACTCTAACTCTTCTTCTCCAAATACATATTGTTTATCTTTCTTCAACAAATCATATAACAGTTTAGCTAAGATCGAAAAATCTTTTATAAACCTTCTAAAATATGAACACAAGCCTATAAATCTTTGCACTGTTTGTGTTTTGTCCGGTATTGGAAAGTTTTTTACTGCTTCTAAACCTTTTAAATCTGCTATAATGCCTTCATTTGTAATAAGAAATCCTAAATATTTAACACTCTCTTGCATAAACTCACACTTATCTAAACGTAACTCCAACTTATTTTGAACTAGTCTAACAAAAAATGTATTTAAATGTTCCTTCATATTTTTACTTGCTACCATTATGTCATCCATGTAAACTATAACCTTATCTTCCCTTATCAAATCTGAAAATATCCTATTAACAAACCTTTGAAAGACTGCTGGTGAATTTTTTAACCCCATTGGCATCCTCATAAACTCAAATTGCCCCAAAGGCGTGACGAATGATGTGTACTTAATAGATTCCTCATTTACTCTCACGTGAAAATATCCATTCTTAAGATCAAGTTTCGAAAACACAGTTTTATTCACCAACTTGTCTAACAAATCATCTATCAACGGCAAAGGATAGTTATCCCTAACTAATATTTTATTCAATTTCCTGTAATCAATACATAATCGCAAATCCCCAGTTTTCTTCTTTACTAAAACGATAGGCGACGCATATTCTGAATCACTGGGCCGTATAATTCCTCCTTCTATATACTCGTCTAATAATTTCTGTAATTTTTCTTTCTCGGTATAAGAGAGTCTTCTTCATTCATTCATTCTGCATTTGCGCAAAAATTATCGATATCAGCTGTGACTACCGCGTTGCCATTAGTTGCTCGACTGGTAACACTATAAACGCCATCTACTGCTATGTTGCCAGCGCCCTCTACCGGTATAAGATCTGCACTCATTCCTCCGCTGCCATCTTCGCTATTAGCGTTGCCATTTTCTAATGCAACGGCGCACAGTGGGGAATTTGCCAGAAAAGCTTATCAATAATCTTTTTTTTTATGCACGCGTTTGGCAAAAGTGATACATGTAATCGATAGAGAATTCTTCAAGGATTATGGATCCGAAAAGTTTTTTAGATCGGATAATAATTATGGGTGGTATATCTGCTCAAAGTTGAGAAATTTTTCGTGAGTACGAATAGACGACAATTTTTACAAAATTTTACCACTTTCAAACTGAATATTTTGCGATGTAAGCAACCGATCTTCGATCTTTCTTCTTTATCTGAAAAGTATGTTCAATCTTAGTGTTTTTTTGTATAACTTTTAAATATAAGTGAAATACTTACTAAATTAGAATCGTTTAAAAACAACACTAAATTTTGATACTTTTTGAACTTTGGTGGAATAGAACAAAAAAGTATCTCTCAGAGTTAACGCGGGACCACTTGCATTTGATAGCTATAATATATACCTTTCATATGTATATATCCTAAATCTGCGAAAACCTGCATTTTGGAAACGCAAGCCAAAAAACTAGGGATACCTCGCGTTAAAAACACGCGGCAGGTATAAGGAAGAAGAAGAGTGGTGCCAATTTGGCTGTTGTGTGTGTTGTTTATTGATAACATTGCTTAATGTTGTATCATAAGTACTACCTGTCTAGATATATCCCTTTAAGAAGTGTTGAATTTCTAATTACCTGCATTGAAATGGTCTGAGGAGGCAGGTAAATACAATTGTAGTTGATAGAAAGTTGCGGAACTACAGGTTATTTTTTTTAAATTTTGACCGTTGACCCTTTTTTAATGTAAATCTCTTCCTTATGTTTATTTTGTTTTTTACCTAACTAATTGGAAAAGGGTTATACCAACTTTGCTTGCTTACCTAGCTAACCCAAAAATTTGGTATATAGTGCAGATTATTTCCCTTGATGGCGACAGTTATTTCATAACTTCATAACAGGAAACACCATAAGACATTTTCCGATTGAATAGTATTTTTCAATATAATTCACGCAATTTTTATATAAAAGCTCAATAATGGATTTAAAGAATTCAAAGATTTTTGAAGTTTTTCGTGCTTCTGAAAATAAAAATGATTTTGAAGTGGCATTGCTTAAAGAGATTGGCGTACTCGAAAACGCTACTTGGGAGTTTAGCACACAAATTAAATTCATTCACTCTAACTTGAAACGAAAATGGAACTTGGTCCATAGAACTAAGTCGGCTTTCATAAAAAAGCATGAAAATTGGTTGGAGGAATATACAACATTCGGATATTCAGAAAAGGAAGAAGTTTACCCATCGACTAGCCGAGGAAGAGGAAGGCCGCAAAAAACTATAGAAGAGTGTTCAGCTGTTACAAGGAAACGTAAGCTTGAGGATGCTACGGATAGCTTAACAACAGAACATCTGTCGGAAGCACTAAAATCCAAGTATGGGAAGGAACAAGAGAGGACAAAAGCTACAATTACGAAAGCTGTGCAGATCGCCAGTCCCTTACGGCTGAATAGGATTAAGGAAAGTATTCCAACGCCACCAAACTCAGTCGAAATTAAGTACACTTATAAGGAAGCGTTTTCTCTATTTATGGACTTGGGATTGACTAAGGAGAAATATGAAATTTTACGCAGCTCCTTGAAAAAACATAACGCCAACGTTCTTCCGGGATATAAGAAAATTGTATTGGCCAAAAAGGAAGCAGTGCCTCCGAATTCAATAATAACAGAGACATCTGTAGAGGTAAAACTCCAGGACTTAATGGATCACACTGCTATGCGTCTCGTTGAAAGCTTGCCTGATGGAGAGGTCGATATTCTTCCTGAAAATCGGACTCTACTTAATAGAATATCAGTGCTTACCTATTGGAGAGCTGTCTGAAGAAGCACAGGAATGTAAAAACAAAGACTACAAAAGGTTCAGATACACTAATACGTGCAAAATTTCTCGGGTTCGACAAAATGAAGACCTTTTTAATATGCTGGCAGCCTCATCGGATCCACTTCTTGCATCGCTGAGACATGTGCGATCACGAAAGGATTTGGAAGATAGCAACTATAGTTCCGAAATGTTAAGTTTATTAGATATTGACCCTCCTAGCCTTAATGTTGATGATTATTTTGTCGAAAATCAGCCATCAATAGCAAATATTAAAAATTAATCTAAAAAAATCAACCAAAACTAAAAATTTAAATTTTATGTATGTAAGTTAGAAAATCAAATAAAAACAACTAAAAATGCAATATAGTCATTGATATTATAAAAAATGTTCAAGTATGATCAAAAACAAACGTTTTTAATTAGAATTTTACTGGTAAAATATGCTCGAAAATATTTCTTAACTTTGACCTTGAATATCTAAGCACCACGGATACCTGGCAATCTTCATTTTAAAGCTTGAGAAGTTTTCTATCAATTGCTTTTTAAATTTTTGAAAACGCTTCATTAGTTTAGAAGCTTCGATTTTTGATAAGTCAAATGAGAAAAGGCCCCACTGTGCGGCGTTGCCACTGACGCTACAGCTTATGCCGCTAACCTCGATGCCGGTCCCGCGATTTTGCTGCATTTGCCGCCACTCGCCAATGATTTTTTCGTTCGCTTTTTTTTCAGCTTGTAGTTGCTTAATTATTTGCAAAAGTTCGCTCTCTCTATCCTGTTGAATTGGTATACTGCATTTCGCGATGCCGGCGCTGCTCTGTCCAATGTTGCTGCAGCCGGCGCCACCGATCTCAGTCTCGAACTCGCTACCGCTACCGCTGCCATCCATAGTTATATTTTCTATGACGGACAGAGTGCCTTGAATGTCTGCAGCGTATTCGGGCTCCTCGTCAGTGTCTAGCTCCGGTGCACATCCACGTCGATCAGGCGGAATTTTGTTCAATCGCGCAACCAATTCCGCTTTGGTGCCTTTCGTTGGTAATTTTAGCAACGACAGCCACTTTTTTAATTGTGTTACTTTGAAGTCGTTTATGTTAATATCCGCCATGGCAAAAAGTTTTATCCCACTTCTGATTTGTAGATTGCCGTTATCTTATGTTATTTATTCAGTCTGGCGTATCTACTGACGCACCAACCGTTTGTCTTAAATGCCAAATACCAACTAATCTCACATGTCTTGCTTAATATTAAAGTAATGTTACAGCAGCATGCAGTGTTGCATTTAACAGATTAAGGGTATTCCGCCTACTACAAAGATAATTAATAGATATAAGACAATTAATAGATATAGGAAGAAATACACATGCAATTAATAGACATAGGAAGATATTTAAATGAAACGACTAGAACTGTTTCAAAATACGTACAATTAATAAAACAAAAGAGCCGCGACGCAAAGCAATGCGACGAAAGAGCGAGGGCACGCTCGAGACACGCGACCCAATTGTCGCAAGCAAGGGCAGACAAAGATGCGCGCTGACGTCAAGTGCGAGACCGGCGGGGCAGTTGGTACGAGAACACGCAGCTGAGCACACGCGATCGCGGAGTAATAAAAAAGGGGAAAGAGGATAGTTAGGAATAAGATTAGAGAAAGACTAAAGTGTAAGCATCGTGAAAGGATTTAAAGAATAAAAGGAAAGCGAAATGACCCCAAACCCGCATGCGTTTTGTTTGAGGTTGCTAGTAATGAGAAGGGCGTGATCTATAAGTATGCCAAATAAAAACGTCTGGCCGCGCTTTTAGCAGACGAAAGCGCTGCTGCGCGGTCAGAAAGTTTAGTCGACCTCGTATACCCCCTAGCCGTCGAGGCACTTGCTTTCTGCGCTATCCAACGAACATCGCGATATTTACCTCCATCTCATGAGCGTCTCTGATATTAAATACAAATATCTTGTGACGTGAACCGTGGACAGACTGAGATTTGTACCCCGGCTAAATAACTACTTTACAGTAATGTTGGTAATTTAATTAAAAATTTTGGTATCCTTTTTTTAATCCGATGTGTACGTTACAGGTATGTAATGATCAGTGCAAAATCAGCTATGTTGACGCTACACATCCAGGCGCCAGCCATGATTCTATGATATGGACTACCAACACATGTCGCAATCATTTTGAAAGTTTGTATGGATCCGGTGTGCGAAATTTGTGGCTTCTGGGTGATTGCGGCTATCCCTTGGAACCGTGGCTTATGACTCCATATCGGAATGCACAACAAGGCACGCACAATGTCGAAATATTGTCGAATGTGGTCGAATATGTGCCACCTTTCTATGAGACCGTTTGACTGTGGATGAAACGCCGTCGTGTGTATGTGCTTACTCCCAATAAGATTTGCAAGTTGTTTAAACAATGCCGACTCAAATTGTGTGCCTTGATATGTAGTAATCGTTTTGGGAGATCCGAATCGAGAAACCCATTAAGTCCAAAACGCAGTAGCTATTGTCTCAGCGGTAATGTTTGAAAGTGGTACCGCTTCTGGCCAACGCGAAAATCGATCTATCATCGTCAAACAGTATCGAAAATTTTGTTGCAAGGGCATCACTATAATATCCAGGTGGACGTGGTCAAATCTGCCGTGGGGAACATTGATCTTCTCTGGAGTTAGATGATTGTATTTGTGAATCTTCGAGCGTTGGCAAGGAAGGCAAGACCTGCACCATTGAAGAACATCTTTGTTCATTGAGGGCCACACAACCTTCTGTCGTACTTGACGCACTGTTGCTCGACCACTGGGATGCGACAAGTTGTGAATATGCGAAAAAACCTTGTTGCGCAGAGATTTGGGTATGTACGGACGAACGGTTCCTGTGGATACATCGCAGTAAAGTGAGATGTTGTTGTCGTATTGCAGTTTTAAAGATGTAGAATCTTGCAATAGTTGTGTTAGATCAGGATCCGAAGCTTCTTCTTCTTCAATTTGTGGCAAACTGATTGCTGTAGGCATTGTTATTGCGCACAATCTTGAAAAGGCTGTATTTTCAGATCCTTTTACGTGCAGAATTGTCGTGGAGAATTGTGAGATGTAGGATAAATGACGCATTTGTCGGGGAGATGCCTTTTCTGGTCGCTGTTGAAATGCATAAACAAGCGGCTTGTGGTCGGTTTTTATTACAAAAATGCGGCCGTCGACAAGATGTTTAAAGTATTTAATGGCCTCAAAAATAGCCAGCAGCTCCCGATCGTACGTAGAATAATTCTTCTCAGTTGTGCTCAACTTTTTGGAAAAAAATCCAAGCGGCCTCCACTCGTCGTCTACTCGTTGTTCTAATGCTGCTCCGATTGCGCAATCCGGTGCGTCGCACACCAGCTGAAGTTCAGATTTAGGTGTTGGAAACGAAAGGAGCGCAGCGTCAGCAATACTTTTTTTGCATGCTTCAAAAGCTAAAACGAGTTCTGGTGTCCACTCAATTTTGCGTTGATAATTTTTTTTTACATCTTTTAGCAACTCAGAGAGCGGCGCCTGTATATATGATGATCGTGCTATGCATTTGCGAAAATAGTTAATGACGCCCAAAAATCGGACCAGTTGGCTGATAGTGTCTGGACGAACATAGTTGTTAATGGCATCTATGCGTTCGGATGGTGGTTTTATGCCATGTTTGTTAATTGTATAACTGAGAAAATTTACTTGTGATTGCGCTAGCTGACATTTGCTCAGGTTGATACTTAGTCCATGCTTCTGAAGAACTTTTAAAACAGATCGAAGGTGTTGATCGTGTTCGTAGGTGGAAGATGACATTACTAAAATATCGTCTAAATAGCAATATACAAAATCCATGCCACGAAATATATTGTCCATGAAACGCTGAAACGTTTGAGTTGCATTTTTTAAACCAAATGGCATGTACTGAAATTCTATCAGTCCGAAAGGTGTGCAAACGGCTGTTTTACTGATGTCACTTTCTGCCATGGGTATTTGGTATTATGCCTTTACCAAATCCAGCTATGAGAAAATGTTTTTTCCATGCAGCTGCTCAGTAAAATCGTGGATATGAGCGATTGGATAGCGATCTGGTACGGTTATTGCATTCAACTTCCGATAATCTCCGCATGCTCGCCAACCGCCGTCTTTCCTGGTCACCATGTGTAATGGTCTGGACCAAGGACTTTTTGATGGACGACATATGCCTTGCTCAATCAGGAAGTTGATTTCCTTCTTGGCAGTAGCAAGTTTCTCACCCGATAGGCGTCGTGGTCGATCAGCGACTGGTGTTCCATGCGTTTCGATATAGTGGCATACGTCGTGTTGCCTGGTAGCCTTGTTGGAGGGCTTTGTCACGTCAACAAATTCGTTAAGGAGTTCTTGAAACTTGAACATGCCTTGCACTGTGGAAACGGATATTTGTTTCGCCTGTGCCAAGCATGCGGTAGTTGAGAGTCGAGTCGATTAGTCGTCGGTTTTTACGGTCGATAAGAAGCTGGAACTCTGATAAGAAATCTGCCCCGAATGATCGGAGAGTGTACGTCGGCTATGATGAAGGGCCAACTGAAGTTTCGGTGAAGATCAAGGTTCAGCTGGGTACCGTACTTTGCATAGGTATCGTCTGATTCGCTGCGTACAGTGTCAAATCGCTTCGGGTGGTTTTAAGCTTAACCATTGTGCGTGGTATAACAGAAACCACAGATCCTGAGTCGATGAGGAAACGAATGTGGGATTTGCGATCGGTGACGTGTAGGCGCTGCTCTTGTAGGTCAGCTAATAAGTATACATAACTTGTACAGATGTGATCGCACCTCCCGCAAGTGGGGCGGTGTTCTCATTACTGTTGACTCTTGTATTTCCTCTGAACAGATTCATTCTCATGATCATCCGGGTATTGAGTTTCTATGTGTTAAAATATTATGTACCGGCCGCTCATTGTATATTATTTGTTCATATATTCCTCCCCATTTTGATAGTAACATTTACATTTCCCTTCTAAATGCCCTACAACTTGTTTCGTCGTTGTTGACGGATATGGATTAACTTATAGTGGTTGGTGATTATACTCGATACCGAATTTAAAGAGTATATTGGGTTTGTGCAATGTCCGTCATGTTGTCTGTCCGTCCGTCCAAATGTTCGCAACTTTTTTCCACACCCTTCAAGTTAGACTTGAAACTTTGCAAACGACTTTCTCTATGGCATAGTAAATTAAAATGTCAAAATTGGAGCTCTACGATAACTAAGGGGCTGGAAAATCGATAAACTCGATAACTCAAAATCGATAAATGCAGCTATTTCACCCGCCCTTACAGCTAGAACTAGCAAATTTGGGGAGAAGATAGCTACTAACAACCCCCAAAAAACTGCATTTGGAGCCACGCCCACCCATTGCGCAACCAGCCGTCCCACAGGAAGATAGCTGTTAACGATCCCCAAAAAAATGCATCAGCTTTTGAGCTAGAGCCGCCAAATTTGGTGCCAAGATTGTAGATGAAGAAACGCAAAAAATTTGGATGGCGCCCCCCACCCATACCGCCCAAGCCCTCCTTCCACCATATTCTACTAACTTTGAGCTAGAATCACCAAATTTTGTATGAGGATAGCAATTGACATGATACACAGATCTTCAGCGACTGCAACGTTTCTACTTGTTTAAATTAAAGATTTAGGCATTACTCTTGATAGCAAATTAAAATTTGATTCTCACATATCGTCGATGGTCAATAAGGCCATAGATATTCTTGGCTTCATCAAGCGGTGGTCAAAAGGATTAATGATCTCTATACCACTAAAACGCTATATACATCTCTACTACGTCCCATCCTGGAGTATGGATTTTGTGTGTTGTCCCCGCAATACGCGATTCACCAGGACAGAATTGAATCTGAGCAGAAGAAATTTCTTCTGTTTTCACTTAGAAGTTTTTACTTGGTTCCTGGGATAGACCTACCCCCATATTCAAGTAGACTTCTTTTAATTAATCTTCCTTCCGTTTTGAACCGTAGAATCTTAATCGTGAAATCGACTTGTCAGCTATATTAAGTCGAATAAAATTAAACGTTCCTATTAGATCCACCCGTAACTTTTTACTTCTTAGCCTCGATCGTTGATCAAGCAACTATTTAATTCATGAACCATTTCGTGTTATATGTTCTGACTAACATGCTTAATTCTCGTGTCTATTTGGATTCCTCAACTCAATAACTTAAACGATCGATCCTTTTTCTTTACCTAATCGTAACCACTAATAACTAATCTACCGCTGGTCTGATTGTGTTTTTCTGGGTTTTTCGCAATCCAAGCAACAAATGTTTGACCACTAATTTTCTTGTTGATTTTTTAACATTTTTACCATAATTGATTTCAGATTTACATATTATTTTGAATTTTACTTATAATTTAATTATTTTTACCATAATAATTTTAAATTTAGAACTCACGAGCGATGTGCAAACACCTGTTTGTACCTGTTTGATTGCTTTAAATTAGCAAGTTTATTCTTTTTGCCTGATAATGAGCCACACTGGGCGACAACGCCACCATTCTGTCGCCCCGCTAAAACGATACTTCCCAAAACAACAACGACCCAAAGCAACAACGAGTCAAAGGAACAACGAATCAAAGCATCGACTAGTCAAAGCAACATCGAGCCAAAGCAACGAAAAAACAAAAAAAATACATAGCGACAGCAAAGCAGCAGACATATCGTGTTATGTTCGTTAGCAAGACTGCGTATTTTACAGTTATTCTCTGCCGCTACACCAATACAATCATACTCAGATGATTACGTATATGAAACTTTTCAGTCGGTTCAACACGGCACTCTAAATTTGTTCGTCGGTCCAGCTCAGTCCAGCACGGCACTCTACATTTTTTTGCATGTATTCAACTAACAGATATAGATACCCGCGCCAAATGATGTAAACTAGGGTTGCCATCCGTCCTGGAATTCCGGGACATGTCCCGCTTTTGCAGGTAATGTCCCGGTGTCCCGACCCGACACGAAATTGTCCCGGTTTTCTATTGTTTGAAGACGTTTTTTGAGAAAAGCTCCGCAGATAAGCTGGTACAGTTTTTTGCAGCAAACGTAAACTCGAGCTGTTACTCGGAACTTCCGAGTCAGAAGTATTGAAAATAGCAGAATTCTTTTTTTTTTTTTTTTCGTTAATAAATTCGCAGTGGTCAGACGAAAGAAATAGGTTACTGGTGGAGAATGTTGAAAACTTAATGATTTTTCAATTAAATTTTGTAGACATGGGTTGTTTGAACTTTTATAAAGAATTGATGGACAAAAAGAATATTAGTGTATTGAAAAAAATAGGCATTGTGGAGAAGTACAATAATAAGTAAGTTAACATAATTAATAAATAATAATAATTTTGTGGTCTAACGTCCCGGAATGGCCTGAGCCCCAGGTGGTCACCCTATGTAAACACATCAAAAACAAATCAAATTCATATAAGCAGCTGAGCTGCGCTGCTCGTCTGTCAAAGTCGGCTGCTTTTCTACATTTATAATATAAAAAACTAATTTTGTTTTCGTTTGCCAGGAGCAAAATGATAAACGTGTACATGCACTTCATTGAATATGTGCACGTACACAATTAAACAGCGCTCTAATATAGTTTTAATTGATAAAACTTTCCTGTATTGGTCAACTTTTGATTTTTTTTTTGTCAGCTCTGTAAATTTTTTAGCACGCGAAATATAACACAACTGCATGCAAATGTATGTACATACATATTAATGATCTTCTTCTTACTCATTCGACGAAACGTACTAGCGCATAGACAAGATTTTCGAATGTACTTCACGAACGCACTAACACAAAGACAAGATTGTGGAATTTACTTCACGAACGCTTCGCGTCGTTTCGAAGTCATAGCGAAAAGTAGCGGTAAATTTTTCCAACTTACAACTGTGCACACAAAAGTTGGCAAGTGTAATGCATAACTTTTACTGTAGCGATAATGCATACTGTGGCCAGGCCTCATTATGCTGTGCGCCACTGGGCTTATTTTAATTTTGAGAGAGCATGGGTAACTGTGGTTTTGAGATCGGCGGACTCAGAAACAGTATTTGCAATATTGTATTTAGAAGATTATTAGAGTCAGTGAAGGTGCAACTATCTGAAGTTTGAACGCCAGTAAATTGCTATGGGCCGTACGGCAGTGTTGAAAAGTAAAAATGTTAAAAAGACAACAGCACGAGACGGTTTATTAATTTTACTGAATATATTGACTAAATTCAGGCTCGAATGCCATAATTATTGTTTTGGCAGTCAACGCTGCATATGAAATAAATAAAATCACAATCTACAATTTTAATAACATTCGTATTTTTATTCTTCAACTTAAGAAGTATTCCTACTGTCAGGGTTTAGATCTGTTAGGAGAATTTGCAAAGTCTTTTGAGTGGTTTCGGATCTGGTGTTGGTTGCGCACGTCAGTAAATTCAACATTTCTGATTCCATCTCCTTTATTTATATATTATTTCCTAATGAAAACAAGCAACGAAAAACAGTTGCTTTTCCGATTTTTTCAGAGAAAGAAATCGACCTACCGCCACAATATGTGAATTTTCAGCACTTTTCGTTACGGTCAGTAAAGTTTGTTCATTACGGTATGGGCACTGTACTGTCGTCTGCGTACAGGCCTTTATAGCCAAATCACACTAGGGCACATTTAACATCTAACATCAATGATGTAACGTATCAAGTACCCGTTCCAAGTTTTCTCAAAATATTCCAATACCCTCTGGAAATGTTCCTGTTCCAAGTGTTTTTATTTAGTTAGTTTTGATATTTTTGATTCCAGCACTAAAAAATTGTCATTCACAACCAAAATGCAAATAATGTCTAAAGGCCTGTTGTCACATACACCGGAAACCGAAACCGAATTCAGTACATTTGCGACTGCGATAGAAACTGCAGACGAAACATCGGTATTTTTCGGTTGCTATCAATCGTAATCGAATTCAGTACATTAGCAACCGAAACCAAAACAAGTACTTTTGACTTTATTCGGTTGCTGCCAACCGACGATCAGCGGTTTTATACAAACGCAGACAACTTAACGCTGGTCATTTCTTTTGGCGGGCATTTGATCCGGACGTGCTTGCCGTCAATCGCCCCGCAGAAATTTGGGAAATTCCACTTTAAGTAAAAATCATCGACGATTGTTTGGAAATAAGCGGTCGTCGGTGTGGGGATGGATTTTTCGAGAAAATGCACAATGAGGGATTCAAGGCATTTCTCTACTATTCGCCCAATAGTGGAATGGTGCACACGGTATTGAAACGATAGGGATCGAAATGATTTGCCGGTTGCCAAATACCGCAAAGTAAGGCAAAATTTCTGCTGGGCGCTTATTGGTTTGCGCACCCAAGTCGTTGGTTTTTTTTCAAGATATTCTTTCAAAGCCTCTAACAATTGCCCTAACAACAACGGGGTCACTCGATAGTACTCCCGAAACTTTGTATCGTCGTCGATCAAATGGCGTTCCATAAAAATGTCCACAGCCCCTTCTTTGCATCTTTCCCTGTAGATTTTGTGTGTGCTTTTCCTTTTATTAACTTTGTTGTTGATCAGCATGAACAACATTAAAAAATCTTTTTCAAAACGATCATTTGCAGCAAGGAATGCTGCGATTCTTTTTTGCTCCAATAAATAATTTTGCATTTTGCAACTGTTAAAACGCGATGAGGTAAAAAATAACGTATAAAAATAAGAAGTGTAAAGTATTTTTATAATTGTATTTATGTTAAACCTGCCTATTTTATGTTAGTGTATCGATATATTGTAAGATAGTATTTAAGTACCGATGTTAGTTTTAAGTGTTAAGTTTTTAAGTGTTAAGTGTGGTTTGGCCACACTTAACTGATTTCGCTCTCTTTTCCGGTTCCCCTGATGTCAAGCGCACGCAATTGCGTGCAACCACGAAAGGAAACATTTATTATAAATATAATCTTTAATCGTTTTACGAATAAATAGAGAGTTTACAGCTCAGAAGTGGGATACGCCCAACGCCCAATAAATATTCAACGCCCAATTCACAACAATGGGCCTGAATAAGGATGAAATGATAAAACTGCTGAAGGCACACAATGTGGAAGTGCCGCCGCTGTCAACGATAATACAAGTACGCAAACTAGTGTCAGAATTGTCAAAGTCTGCTGCCGCGTTAACTTTGCCGTCGACCAGATCTGCTGCCGCCTCGCTGCCTGCCGTCCCAGAGTCAACTTTGCCGTCGACCAGACCTGCTGCCGCCTCGCTGCCTGCCGTCTCAGCGGCAACTTTGCCGTCGACCAGTTCTGCTGCCGACTCGCTGCATGCCGTTACAGCGCCAACTCTGCTGTCATATGCTACTGCCGCCACCTCGCAGTCTGCCGTTTCAGCCTCAACTCTGCCGTCATATGCTCCTGCTGCTGCGTCGCTGCTTGCCGATTCAGCGTCAACCTTGCCGTCATATGCTACTGCCGCCACCTCGCTGTCTGCCGTTTCAGCGTCAGCTCTGCAGTCATATGCTCCTGCTGCCGCCTCGCTGTCTGCCGTTTCGGAGTCAATGTTGCTGTCAACTGTGCCGGCTGCTGTCTTGCCGTCTGCTGTTCTGGCGGTCACCCCGCTTCCCGTGTCTTTGAACCTGGATGGGCATTTAGCTTACTTACGTAAACAAAAGGAAGTCTTGGAATTGCAAAAGCAAATTGCGAGTTTGGAACAGCAGATCGATGTGTCTCCTGGCGTCCCCAGTCAGCGGGTAACAGACATTAGTGTGATCGAGTCCATGGTACCGCGGTTTTCGGCAGACAACGCTTACGATGTAAACAAGTGGATCAGCGACTTGGAGGACGCCTGTGAAATACTCCAACTGGATGACCGTTTGCGATTTGTTGCATGTCGTCGGCTGTTGGAAGGCACGGCGGCAGTCCTCATGCGTACACTCACTGTGCGCAGCTATGAAGAGCTAAAGGAAATCTTAATAAATGAGTTCGGAAGATCAAAGAGCACAGAAGAAGTGTACGCAGCCCTGCGGAACCGACGTCTTAAGCCTGGAGAGGGATACCTTCGGTATGCCATCGAGATGCAGGAGATCGCCATGAATGCCACAATTCCGGAGGCTGAGTTGGTGGATCTCATCATTGATGGACTCCGAGACAACTCGTCGGCAGTGGGCATGCTGTATGCAGCCAGGACCGTGTACGACCTGAAGACGCTCCTGGAGAGGTACGAAAGACGTCGAGTCCAATCTACTGCGGGTAGACAAGTGGCTGCCGTTACCCAGTCTCTGCCTCGACAACCTGCCGCTACTAGTGTCCCACCGCAGTCTACAACTGCCGTCCCTGCCGCGAAAGATGTGCGGTGCTACAACTGTTCCTCGTTTGGACATTACAAATCCCAGTGCCCGAAACCTCTGAAGATGAATTTAATATAGAGTCTACCCTGTCGTCAGAACAAGCTGCAAAGCTGCAGTCTGATTTCCGCCTCTTATGTTGATATCCCTGCAGAACTGATTAAACCTACTAATTACGAGATGAAAATTGAATTGACAAGTCAGACCCCCATTTTCTGCCGTCCCCGCCGACTATCCCATCACGAGCGCAACGAAGTGCGCCAGATATGTGATGATTTATTAGAGGCTGGCATTATCCGTCATAGTAGTTCTCCTTACGCTTCCGCTATAGTGCCCGTGAGAAAAAAAGATAATACCTTAAGAAAATGTGTTGATTATCGACCGCTGAACAAAATTACAGTCCGTGACCACTTCCCTATTCCGGTGTTAGAGGATTGCATCGAACACCTGGGGGGTAAATCGTTCTTTACTGTACTAGATTTAGAAAGTGGATTTCACCATGTTAAGATGCACCCTGATTCGATAAAATACACTGCCTTTGTAACACCCGACGGACAATTTGAGTACGTTCGCATGCCGTTTGGACTATGCAATGGCCCCCCAGTTTTCGCTAGATTTGTGTACTTTGTGCTGAAGGACTTAATCAATAGAGGCCAACTAGTGATTTATATGGACGACATCTTAATTGCGTCAAGTGATTTTGAAACCCATCTGCAAGTGCTTAAGGAGAGACTTTATACCTTACGAGTGAATGGGCTACAACTTAAATTGTCAAAGTGTCGTTTTGCGCACAAAGAGTTAGAATATTTGGGGTATTTAGCAAACTCTTCCGGTATCACCCCGAAAACAACTCATCTTCAAGCCATAGAGAGTCTGCCAGAACCTCGGGATAGGAAAGAATTGGAACGGTGTTTGGGTCTCTTTTCTTACTTCCGCCGTTTTGTACCCAACTTTGCCAAAATTGCCTATCCGATGTCGCGTCTGCTGAAAAAAGATGCCCCTTATGTTTTCTCTGATGAGTGTCTTGAATCCTTCCGAACACTGCAGTCCAAACTGATAGAGTCACCTGTGTTGTCTATTTATAACCCGAAGTCAGAAACCGAATTACATTGTGATGCTAGTTCCGCCGGTTTTGGAGCGATGCTGCTGCAGAAACAAACTGATGATAAGTTTCATCCTGTGTGCTATTTTTCAAAGACCGCTTCCGCCCCAGAATCCAAATTGCATAGCTATGAATTAGAAACCCTGGCCATTGTATATGCCTTAAAGCGTTTTGAGACATACCTGAAGTTTATACCTTTTAAGATAATTACAGATTGTAATTCGTTAGCGTTAACACTGAAGAACGGTGGATCTTCCGCGAAAATTGCCCGCTGGGCATTATTATTGGAAAATTATAATTATACTATTGTACATCGGTCCGGCATCTCTATGCCCCATGTTGATGCACTTAGTAGGCTAGACACTTCGGCATATGTGGATGACTTGAACCTGGATTTCCAACTACAACTGACGCAAAACCGTGATCCAGAAATTGTCAAACTTCGGAGTGTCTTGGAGAACCAAGAGATGGCTGGGTTTGAATTACAAGATGGTGTTGTGTATCGCCGATCACCAACCGACGTACTTCAACTTTATGTCCCTGCCGAAATGATTAATAGTGTCATACGAACCGCGCACGAAAAGCTAGGTCATTTGTCCACTGAGAAATGTTGTACGCAGATTGAAAAACATTATTGGTTTCCCTATATGAAATCTTACGTTAATAATTTTATTAAAAACTGTCTCAAGTGCATTTATTATTCTGCTTCCGCTAATAATAATAACGCTACCCTGCATTGTATTCCGTAAATTCCTCTGCCGTTTGATACTCTTCATATTGACCACTTAGGACCCCTTCCGTCAATACAGTCCAGGAAAAAATATCTGCTAGTCGTTATTGATGCCTTTACGAAGTTTGTTAAATTGTACCCTGCCGCTACTAAGAGTTCCCGAGAAGCATGTCACACTCTAGAGACGCAGTATTTTCCAAACTTCAGTCGACCCCGTCGAATTGTTAGTGATCGAGGTACGTGCTTCACTTCCGCTGAGTTTGCTGATTTTCTGCAGTCCCGTCATATCGTCCATGTCCAGAATGCAACTGCCTCACCTCGTGCTAATGGTCAAGTGGAACGCGTCAACCGTGTCTTAGGTCCCATGCAGGGTAAATTGGCTGAACCATTGGATCATGCCAATTGGGTGGAACAACTTCCGAAAATTGAGTTCGCCTTAAATAATTCAATCCATTCCACAACTAAATTTACACCCTCCGTCCTTCTTTTTGGTGTCGAACAGCGTGGCGCTGTTGTAGATGAGCTGACTGAGCATTTAGATGATAGATTGATTGATGAAGTGTCGCTAGTAGATGCCCGTAAGATTGCTTTGCAGAACATTGTCAAATCTCAAGAGTATAACACAGAGTACTTTAATAAATATCATCGACCGGCTGTTAATTTTGAAGAAGGTGATTTTGTCGTTATCAAAAATGTTGATACGACGGCTGGTGTAAACAAAAAACTCATTAAGCGATTCCGTGGTCCCTATGTCATCCATAAGAAACTTCCGAATGATCGGTATGTCATCCGGGATGTCGAAGGCTCCCAGCTCACACAACTTCCGTATGACGGTGTGCTGGAGTCATCAAAATTAAAATGTTGGCTTACTCCTGATGAAAATTGTGCTTTTGACGTTTGACCGCAGGCAATACCCACCGTCTGGTATGGCCCTGAGCCTTGTACGTGGAATCGAGGTCGATTCCGTTGTCAGGACGGCCGAGTTGTAAAGTATTTTTATAATTGTATTTATGTTATACCTGCCTATTTTATGTTAGTGTATCGATATATTGTAAGATAGTATTTAAGTACCGATGTTAGTTTTAAGTGTTAAGTTTTTAAGTGTTAAGTGTGGCCAAACCACACTGATTTCGCTCTCTTTTCCGGTTCCCCTGATGTCAAGCGCACGCAATTGCGTGCAACCACGAAAGGAAACATTTATTATAAATATAATCTTTAATCGTTTTACGAATAAATAGAGAGTTTACAGAAGAAATATTCGGTTTCAGTTTCCGTTGTATGTGGCAACCCACGCAAAATCGTCCAGCAACCGAAACTGCAATCGATATTTTTTCGGTTTCGGTTTCCGGTGTATGTGACAACAGGCCTTAAGCAAATGAATGGCAAATAAATTATGGCGGGCAACGAGATCGGTAAGTCAAATTCACATTATGTATGTAAAGTATGTATTTTAATTATATTTTCGAATTTAGTAAGAAAAACACAGCAAATCGCACTCTTTGACCGCTCGAAAAGGAGGCATTTCTCCTGGACTTGTGGCTAGAGAATATAGAATATTTGGAATATCCTTTTCCTAAAACTGTCCAAACCGCATCAAAAAATTTTAGATTATTTACTTAGTTCATATTAATTTTTATTTTCACTCACATGCGCCTAAATCCTCCGAGGCATTGCAACAAGTGCATAAAGTTGCTCATCGTCGAAATCCTCGTCTTTACAGGCTTCTTCCAAATGGCCATCAAGATCAAAAAATATACTCTGCTGTTGATCAACTATAGATAAAGCTAAATCTCTTGTATCCATTCTTTTAACAAATATTTAGTTTAGAGGAAAAAAATAGGTGGTGAAATAAGCGTCACTTTTACAAATGAAGAAGAAGACGCTGGATGTTAGATGTTGCAATGCGAACACGAAGTTCACATCTTATCGTTCAGCGTGATGTGCCCTAGTGTGAATAAGCTATTATTGCCTATTCACACTAGGGCACATATCGTGGAACGATGAGAAGATGTGAAATTCGTGTTCACATTGCAACATCTAACATTTAACATCAAGCGTCTTCTACATTTGTAAAAGTTGCGTTTATTTCACCACCTATGTTTTCTCTTAACTAAATATTTATTATAAGAATGGATACAAGAGATTTAGCTATATCTATAGTTGATCAACAGCAGAGTTTATCTGTTGATCTTGATGGCCATTTGGAAGAAGCCTGTAAAGACGAGGATTTAGACGATGAGCAACTTGTGGCATTGATGCACGCAAGTCTTCTAAATTCTCTAGCCACAAGTCCAGGAGGAATGCTTCCTTTTCGGGCGGCCAAAGTGTGCGATTTGCTGTATTTTTTCTTATTAAATTCGAAATTATAAAAATACATACATAATTTGCATTGGACATATCGATCTCGTTGCCCGCCATAATTTATGAGCCATTCATTTGCGTAGACATTGTTTACATATTGGTTGTGAATGACAATTTTTTAGTGGTGGAATCAAAAGTATCGAAACTAACTAAATAAAAACACTTGGATTAGGAACATTTCGAGATGTTAGAATATTTTGAGAAAACTTGGAACGTGTACTTCATACGTAACATCATTGATGTAAGATGTTAAATGTGCCCTAGTGTGAATAGGGTATTAAGGCATAAAAGTATGGAATTCTGATACTATCGATAGTCCTTTACTATCGCAAAATCCTTTCATCACTAAACAAAACTTAACACAACAAATTTGCCTCAGTTTATAATATTTATAAAAGCCAAAGCAATCAAAGTATAAGCGGGTGCAATAAATTTCGGGTATTCAAAATATTAGGCCAGCACAACTGCGTTTTGCTGCTAACAGATCATCATATAAATTTAATTTAGGTGAGGTATGCCATAGCTCAAACAACAAAGTGTGGTAAATTGTATGGTTTATGGCGGCGTGGCTATGCAATCATCTGCACATGCTATTAACCATAACAACACAGAGACAAAAAGTGATCAAAATTCGTTGACGAAACATTTTCTGACAATATTCTTATGTTTGGTACGATCGAAAGAGAAAGTTTGAGTCGCTATAAGCTGTTGCATAGCCAACAGTGTATTAATTAACAAAGTTTCAAAATCACCATTGTATATAAGACAAAAGCAATTACTATCGCATTGTTAAAATTTTTCTTACAGTTGCATGTTCAGATAGCAAGGTTTCAAGTTTCAGGGTTGAACATCGACTTATATCGATTAAATGGCACGCGGCCAACAGAAACTACAATCGCAGGCAAAGGCCGCCGACAAGCAGGCAAAAATGAAGAAGCAGCAGGGCCATAGTGCCAATGATCAAAAGAAGGCGGCACAAAAGGCGCTGGTGCACATATGCGTTTTGTGTAAAGTAAGACAAAATATACAAATAATATGGAAACAATATATAATATTTTTTTGCAGTCTCAAATGCCAGATCCTAAAACCTACAAGCAGCATTTTGAGAACAAGCACCCGAAAAACGACATGCCTGAAGGGCTTAAAGAAATGTAAGCTGTGGGACAATGGTAGTCATAACATAATAACATCATTTTACAAACAAGTTGCCGATATGTACAAAATAACGCAACAGTTTTCACAATTAAAATTTGGAAGAAAAATGTTAGTTCGACCTTAAATATTTTATAAAATATATGAATTTATGTATATATATATAAATAATTTTTTATGTTTACTAATATAAGTTTTCTACCAAACTGCCGCTCTAATAGTAGATGAGAATGTCGTTTTGTATATTTAAATATTAGGGATTTGGTTCTAAATGTATTTTAAATAATCGTTATAAATATGCATTTATTTTAGATTAAGAACATTAATTTAACATTGTTTAATATGTGCTCGAGTACTTTTTATCAGTTTTATTATGAACGACTTGGCTCTGACAGCGTCATGAAAACTAAATCTTCACGGGCGGGAAAATCTGTTAGCACTGTGATGCCAATATTGTTATCGGGCAAATGTGAAGTTTCTTCGTAGTATCCAAACCAATATATAACTATGCCAGGTCCAAAGCTGCGCAGAAATAAATGTAATGAGAAGTGATTAATCAGTTAGTGTCATAAAATTACCGATTGCAATAGCTATACAACTGCTGCTGTATATTCCATTTGTGGCTCTTTGGATCTCCGAAATAAGCCTTGCTTTCTATCCAATTAACCACAAATCCCTTGTAAAGAAATGGCAATATTAATTTAATATCGGGTGTCTTGTCATATCCCATGCGGCGCAATTCCTTCTCATCATAGAAGTATATGCCTGCTTTTTTGGCCAAGTTTTTAAGCTTTAGCTCGTACTCCTCGCCAATCAATCGTCTTCGTAGATCCGTTACTGGTCCCTCCTGATTATCGCTATACAAACACTGCTGTACATTGGCTGCCATAATTGAATTATTGATAAAATGTGGCATCTTCAGAAGGCGTGAGACTTGAGGTCTTTGCTTCAGCTCATACTTTTCTTGCAGTAGCAGCCGGCATAGAGCAATCGGACTGATGGCCTCCAAACAGGCAATGCGGATAATCAGAGTACTGTTTCTGTACAGTAGACACTGATCTTCAAAGCTTAACAGCCAAAAAAAAAGGAACAGCCACTTGAAAACCAAAAAATTTGCAACAAGTTTCTACATACGTTTTAAGCAACTCTTTGGCATGCTGCTCATTTCGCCAATGCTGAGCGCGAGCATTGTTAAACAGCTCCGATTGCAGTATGCAAATAAGTGACAGTGGCTCCACGTCAGTGAATAAATTATGTACCATATCCAACTCACAGTCCATTGGAAGCCCTCTGTTAAAACCGTTGATGAAGTGACAAATGCGGGCGAATTCAACGTTGCTTAGCACATTTTTCTTATTTGCATTACTCTTCTGCAAAGCTTGGTTATTGGCCATTATCTCCACTCAGTTCATGAACTGTTCATTTTTATATGCAGTCTAGCGCAATGGGCAGCGAATTAAAAGCGAAAGACTAAACATTGCAAAAATATATGGTTGGTTGAATGGTTCTTTTTCGGTTTCCTAGACCCATGGCAATAGTCTTAAGGCCCAGTTACCCGAACGTGAACTAAATTTAACTTGAACTTAGAAAATGGCTGATCAGTTCACCTACACGTAAAACACTGTTTGCTGGTTACCCAAAACTCGAATTGAATTGACAACCTGCAAATAACAGAATTTTTAGTTCCAGTTCAGGTTAGTTCCAATTACTTTGAACAGCTGATTTAAAATGGACGAGCATTAACTTATATGGATGGTGAAGGAAAATGATTAAATTCTGTATTTTGCTGAATGTTTTTCTGTAGTATGAAAGCTTTATAAAGGAAAAAGTTCGCATGATTTACTTAAATTTATCATTAATTTTTGATAAATGCAAAAGAAATGCATATGTGCTTGCAAATAAGCATGCGAAATGGCTTAAGAGCAAACTTAGTTTTACCTTCAAGGTTAGATGTCACAAAAGCATTTCAAAAATCAAATCACGTGGTCGTCCAAGAACAACGTTTGTGATTAAAGGGCTTAGAGGACAAAGAAATGAATCAAGCGATCTGGCTAAATCGGAGGAAGCAAACGTGCTTTTGCTAGTTCGGGCGGCCGGCATGGCTGCTCCCAAGCGTGGCCCTATAGATCTAGCATTCGTGATGAATTAGTAGAAGAAGAATGGCTTGAACATATGTTTAGACGTTGCAGATGAAGAAAATTCAGATTTTTATACAGATATGTAGTTTAGAGCACGATCTAGTATGAAAATTATCTTATTATAAAGTTAAAAATAATTATGTTAAAGTTCCTTCTTACAACTAGCTATAATGAATGAAATAAAAAATAAAACAAAATGGGCGTTGATGGTGCCACGCCTACATTTGCAAAAAAAATTACTAAGGTTTGAATACAATAGAAAAAAAACAGAACCAAAATATCTTACGTGGTTCCCGAGAAATGCCAATTTTTCATATGGGAATTCGAATATTTACCGATTGTGCCTATGGGAGCTATATGATAAAGTTAACCGATGTCGATGATATTTTGCAATAATATTAGAACTATGAAAACTTGCTTAACTGCCAGATTAGAACCTTATATGTTAAAAAACAAACAAAATACAAAACATATCTTTTTGGTGACACGCCCACTTTATAAAAAACCTTAAAAACCTTTAACCTTTCTTAAAATCCCAACGCAAAAAACCGAGTTATTAATTAATGCCAGTTTTCTGGCAAAATGCCCATAGTGCACTGGGTGCGAGCTCGCTCACATATGAATGCATACATATACACAACGATTGGATTCAGCGCCTCGAGTCTGCTGTTGCTCACCGCTCGCAAACAAAGCAGGCAAAGGAATGACTTGCAGTTTCTGCGCTGCAAACTTTGTCTTCAAAAATTTGAGGCGAGAGAGTTCTGCAAAGCGCTCTTTTCGCTATTTTGTCTGCCTGGATCTGATCGCACTGCTCTATATTATTTTCTGCTTAGTGCTAGAACATAATAGAACTTTTGCTCTACACCAAGAACTCACTTCAGATTAGAGATGGGCGCGTGATATGTTTTTTGTCGTGACAGTGCGTGATCAGGCATGTGCGTGAGTTTTTTAATTTCATTATCACGCAACGTGATTCACGTGAGTTGAAGTTAAATAACGTGGAACTTCCGTTGCTGCAAACATTGAACTCGCATATTTTGAATATTCCAGCCAGTTCCGCTATAAGCGAAACGGTTTTTCAGATTGAAGTAGAATATTTGAAGAGTGAAAGAGATGTTACCCGAAAATCTTGACAAAGTTTAATTCTTAAATAAAAATATCTGACATTTTATTATTTTGTTTTTCGTATTTCAATTAGTTTTATTTTAATCATTTAAACATATGCGTGAGTCACGTAATTTTTTCAAAACGCGCCTTTTAAATTGCGTGAGCGTGCGTTACGTGAGCGTAAAATTACTCACACACCCATCTCTTCATCAGATGCATATGCTTTGTTTGTTAATGGCTGCTGTCGGCTAGCAGGCTCGGCTCGTACCGCTGTATGGCTAATTTAAGACCGAGGAGCGCTCACCTGCGCTTGCGATTACGAAGATCGCGAACATGAAGACAGGTAACGAAAGCCTAATTTTTTAAGTAAGCAGTTAAATCAATTTCAGCATTGATTAGGGCCTAACTGTAGAAGGCCATCAAAAAATCATCAGAAGTAGCTGGTAATTGCGCCGAAGATGTGTCATTCGTAGACCATACAACATGTGGCAAATTAAAATCATCAACCACTATAAGTTGATCCATATCCGTCAACAACGACGAAACAAGTTGCAGATAAAGAAAAATGGATCGATCGTTTTAGTTCTTGAGAACTAACTAATGTTATTTAAGTCACCAACTTTTATTATACACTCGTAAATATATACAACGTTTATTTGCGATCACTGCTAGAATTGTTTAAGGCTTGTTTAAGGCCTGTCTATTCTGACATAACATATAACTTAAAGCCAATTCACACTAGAGAAAATCTAACATCAAAGATCGAACAGCAATGATGTAACGTATCAAGTACCCGTTCCAAGTTTTCTCAAAATATTCCAACATCCTCTGGAAATGTTCCTGTTCCAAGTGTTTTTATTTAGTTAGTTTCGATATTTTTGATTCCTTCACTAAAAATTGTCAAACAAACGAGATCGGTAAGTTTAATTCAAATTAGGTATGTATTTTAATAATATTTTCGAATTGAGTAAGAAATAACACAGCAAATCGCACACTTTGGCCGCCCGAAAAGGAGGCATTCCTCGCGGACTTGTGGCTAGAGAATATGGAATTTTTGGAATACCCTTTTCCCAAAACTGTCCAAACCGCATCTTAAAGTTATAGATTATTTACTTAGTTCATAATAATTTTTATTTTTATTCACATGCGCCTAAATCCTCCGAGGCATTGCAACAAGTGCATCAAGTTGCTCATCGTCGAAATCCTCGTCCTTACAGGCTTCTTCCAAATGGCCAACTAGATCAACGAGCAACCTCTGCTGTTGACGAACTAAAGATAGAGCAAAAATTTTGTTGAGAGAAAAAAAGGTGGTGAAATAAGCGTCACTTTTGCAACTGAAGAAGAAGACGTTAGATGTCAGATATATATCAGATATATGATATCAGAACACGAATTTCACATCTTCTCATCGTTCACCGTGATGTGCCCCAGCGTGAATAGACTCTCAACATAACATAACTTAATTTTGATTCTGCAGGTTTCAGAAGTAACTTAATTTTCTTATGTCGAACAGTGTTGATTTACGCGAATATCGAACAGCTGTTTAAAAACAGTCTTGCACGCGATATTCAACTACAATTAAAAATCGTATTCAAAATGAATGAGCAGAAATTAATAATGTTAGTGGAAAATCATAGTTTAATTTATGACAAAAAGTCAAAAGACGTTCAAATATAATTAAAAAACAAGTAGAGACGTTGAATTCGGACGCAACCGACTGCGGTATATTCGATACCAGTAATAAAACCGATTAAAAGAGACATGATTACGATGGGGCGCAGATACGGCTACGCTCTAGCTCAAAGTTTGTTTATGATGATGAAAGGGGGTGGGGGGGGAGCTGTGGGCGGTAGCTCAAAGTTTGTTTAAGATGATGAAACGGGGGGGGGGGGGGGGAGCTGTGGGCGGTATGTGGGAGTGGCAACCAAGTTTTTGCTTCAGATCTACATATGTATGATGTCAATTGCTATCCTCATACAAAACTTGGTGACTAGCTGAAAATTGGTAGAACATGGTGGAATGGGTTTGGTGGCGTCATGAGGGGAATGGCATCAAAGCTTTTGCTGCGGATCTGATTATAAAGTCAATTGCTATCCTCCTACCAGATTTTGTGACTAGCTCAAAGTAAGTAAAATATGGTGGAACCGGGGCTAGGGGTGATATAGATGGGCGTGGCATCCAAATTTTTGCCTCATACTAAATTTGGTGACTCTAGCTCAGAGCTAATAAAATATGGGCGCAAGAATGCACGATAATCGCGTCCCCGTTTTTAGCGAAGCGTTGGGGCGGCTAGGGCAGTATGGATAAGTGTGGCATCCAAAGCTTTATACATTTTTATTGGGGGTCGTCATTACCTATCTTGGCATTAACTTTGGTGACTCTTGCTCAAAAACTCTAGAAGATATACATAGGTATTTCTGTTTTAAAACCGCGGGGGGCTGGGGTTGGAATGGGTCGGCGTGGCTCCAAAGCGTTGATGCTGTTTTTTGGAGGTTGTTAGTAGCTATTTTCACCCCAAATTTGGTAGTTCTAGCTGTAAGGGCGTGCGTAATAGGTGGATTTATCGATTTTGCGTTATCGAATTTATCGATTTGCCAGCGCCTTAGTTATCGTAGATTTCCAATCTTGACGCTTTAATTTACTATGCCATAAGTAAAGACATTTGCAAAGTTTCAAGTCTCTAGCTTGAAGGGTGTGGAAAAAAGTTGCGAACATACGGACGGACAGGAAAGACTGACAAACACAATGACGGACATTGCACAAACCCAATATGATTTTTGCCTTCGGCATCGAGTATAAAAAGAAGTTTGGGCTACAATTGCCATATGTCAATATGTTGAATGCAGATGTAGTTAATATGTGATAATAGCTGTTAGGTTTTCTTTGTTTAACAATACTGCTAACATAATAATACAGCACTGCCGCACTGATTCATTAAGTTAAGTTATGTCGAGAGTAAATGATTTTATTCCTTACGTTATTTTCAATTAAGATAAGATTTTATGTTAAGTTATGTCGAGCGTAAACAGGCCATTTAACCAAATCAAACCAAGTAATACTCCGTACAAAAGAAAACAATAACATATTGAGAGCGCACAAAAACACAACCGTCACCAACGAAAGTCACAAGCTTAGTGAATTTTTATATGACTTGATTATATATATAAAACACATTGTGATAAAATAATAAACCATCACATTAATGATATTGTACATTATATAAATAATTTTACTTTAAATCTTAATCTTAAATTTATTACTATCTAAGTGCTTCTTGATTAAAGTAAAATATATATAAGGAAGTCACGAACATATCTACACGTGTTTAAAAAATCATATCCTACAAATTGGGGCTGAGTTTAGTTCATACATGTGAGCACACATTGACGCAAAAATAACAAAACCCGGAAGGCCTGTTTACTCTCGACAGAACTTAACATAAAATAAGTTAAGTGTCAGCTGACTCAATCTATCTTATGGCTCTCAATGTTAGCGTTTACTCTCAAAATATCTTAACAGAACATAACTTAATTTTGATTCTGCAGGTTTCAGAAATAACTTCATATTCTTTTGTCGAACAGTGTTGATTTACGCAAATTTCGCTGTTCGAAAACCGTCCTGCAAAACGTTTTTCAACTACAATTAAACATTCAAAATGGATTAAAAGAAGTTAATATTGTTAGTGCAAAATCATAGTTTAATTTATGACACAAAGCCAAAAGTTAAAAATATTATTAAAATAAGAGAGGTTTGGGTTACAATCGCCAATTGTCAATATGTTGTATGCAGATGTTGTCAATATGTGATAATAGCTGTTTATTTTGATTTGTTTAACAATACTGCTAACATAATTATACAGCACTGTCGCACTGATTTATTAAGTTAAGCTAGGTCGAGAGTAAATGCAACTATTCCTTAAGGCCTGTTGTCACATACAACGCAAACCGAAACCGAATTCATTTCATTTGCGACTGCGACCGAAACTGCAACTGAAAATCGTAATTATTCCGTTGCTAGCAACCGAAACCGAGTTCAGTACAACCGAAAACGAAACAAGTACTTTTGACTTTATTCGTATTCTGCCAACCGACGATCAGCTGTTTTCTACAAACGCAGCCAACCTAACGCTGGTCATTTCTATATGTTTTCCATGTGAATTCGGTTGCATTTTCGGTTTCGGTTTCCGTTGTATGTGACAACAAGCCTTTACGATATTTTTAATTAAGATAATTTTTTTTTTGTTATGTTGTGTTAAGTTTTATCGAGATTAAACAGGCCTTTACACGCATCTCATATTCATATAAGCAGCAGACTTGCGTGGTCCAATCGTCAGCATCTGAGCGCAAGCCAAAATAATTCTGAGCAAGAATGCGAGAGCACATATTCGTCTCGACAGTCGATCTGCCAAATGTTTTCATTGTGCAAATTCACAGCAAACCCATAGCGACTTAAACCCGCTAGCATTGGTTCCTCTATAATTTCTATGCTTGATGACTAGATGTAGTGAAAAAACAAAATAAACGGTAACACTGACAACGTTGTCAGTCACAACGAGTCACGTACAATTGATTTTCAGACACGTCAATATATGTACATACATACAAATCAATTTTCAAGTAACCACTTAATGACATCTTATCTCGGTCGGAATTTTATATTCAAGAACGATCAACCATGATGTATATCCACATGTATGTTCTTCTGACTTTGGACGTGGCAGTGTGTTTAATTCAAGCTTTACCTGTGACGCAAAACAATAAGTTGGATAGGGGCAAGGATATATCACAGGCACCAGATGTAGAGGTAGCATTAGAATATGAGCGTTATTTGCGGGAGGTGGTCGAGGCACTTGAAGCTGATCCTGAGTTTAGGAAGAAGCTGGACAAAGCGCCTGAAGCAGATATACGTGTAAGTTTTAAAGCTTGAGCTCTGATGCAATGGTTCCTCAATATTTGTTTGTCTGTATCATCAAGAGTGGTAAAATCGCGCAAGAGCTAGACTATGTTAACCATCATGTTCGCACTAAACTGGACGAGATTAAAAGACGTGAACTGGAGCGCTTACGAGAATTGGCCAATAAAGCCTTTGAGCTAAGCAATGGCATTGATCGCAATCATTTAAAAGTGCCACAGCATTTGGATCATGATAATGAACACACTTTTGAAATCGACGATTTGCGCAAGCTGATACATAAAACATCAGACGATTTGGCTGAAGCGGATCGTAAGCGTCGCGGTGAATTCAAAGAGTACGAAATGCAAAAAGAATTTGAGCGTGAGGCCCAAAAAACGGAAATGGATGAAAGTTCACGCAAAAAATTTGAAGCAGAGATTAAAGAAAAGGAAATAAAGCACAAACAGCACGAAAAAGTGCATCATCCAGGAAACAAAGCGCAGCTGGAAGAGGTCTGGGAAAAACAGGATCACATGGAAAAGGAAGATTTTAATCCAAAAACATTCTTCTCCATACATGACGTAGATAGCAACGGCTATTGGGACGAATCTGAGGTTAAAGCTCTTTTCGTAAAAGAGCTAGACAAGGTCTACCAAAGCAATCTTCCCGAGGATGATATGCGCGAGCGTGCGGAGGAAATGGAGCGCATGCGCGAACATTACTTTCAGGTAGGCTATAGGTAAACTATCTCGTATTTGGAAGCGGCTGTAAAATCTATTGTAAAAGACTAGTTTCGTAGCATTCGACTTTCTTTTGACGTAGAATACGTCTCACCCTTCGGTCATGAGTTTCCTATCTGAAAAAGTTGTTGTAATATGAGTGTTTCACAAAATCGCTCATTGCTCATGATCTTATGGATCGATTTTCTTCAAATTATTTTCATTTTAAAGTCAAGGCTTCAAACTTTATTTTAAACTATAAATATTAAAGTCAAGGCTTCAAACTTTTTTTAAACTATATTTATATATATATATATATATATATATATATATATGGAGTGATTACATTTTCTTCTAAAAAACTGAGACCAAACACATGCAAAGCTTTGCTTCATTTTGAAGACTTGAAATTGCTCTAGCAATCTCAATAATCCATCAATTACTCTGATTTTTGCAATTTTTTTTTTTGCAATTGCAAATTGCTCAAAAACTCAACGATGAAATTAATTAATATTTATAATTTTTAACAGAAAATAGACTTGATTTTCTTTCGTTTGATATATATTCGGTCATCACTGATAACTTCTAAATGTGAAGATTTCGTTAAGATATTCGGGCATAATTAAATTTTCATCCGTAAATTCATCGGTGCCAAGGGTTTAAATGAACAAGTTCTGCTTAAGCGTCAGTTTCAAACAAAAATTATATCACAATAAAATGTGTTCATCCCCAATTTTAAGAACTCAGAAATTTGATTGCAAGTTTTCGAATCCATGTTGTATTGTTTTTGTTGCATGGTTTTGCACCAAAACAATTAATGCTTCCCTGCAAAAATATCATATAAACCATCGGGAAATAAACTATCGATAATTCGTCTTTTCGGTGGCAGCCCTGATTTTTTGTTGCACATACACAAGGCATACTTAAGAAGGTGGCGTAACTCGCTCTCTCGCCCTCTTTTCACTTCTTAAATTGTCAGTCTGTTAGCAGCAGTTGTGAGCGACGCATCTCCGCGGACGATTTTTTCGTGTAAAACTTCTTGTGCTACAGACTTTACGTGTTGTTGCAATGTCGCCTCTCTCTCTCGCTCTCTTCTTTCATTCTGACACTTAAATAAGAAGTTGTGAGCGGTAAGTGCGGCTACCTTGTTAAGTATGCCTTTCACATACATATAATTATGGTTTGCAATCTACGCAAAAAGTACAATGTTCACATATTGTTCTCCAATCGATATTTCAAACAGGCAACTGATCGATAGCGATATAGGCGACATTTGTCTGTCTAAAATTAAAATTAAAATTAAAATTGCTGGATATGGTGAATACTTCAAGAGCATAAAGAAATCTTGTGCTAATGAAATATAAAATGCACCTCACGTTATGTGCAGCCTTATCTGAGGCATCTGTGTTGTGCACTTTAACTTTTATTTTTGCGCCCGTGAAGTCAATAACAACGTTCCGCATCTCTACCGCCATTTCCTGCTCTGCCATATCTCGATGAGGCAGATTTTTGCCGCCAATTAATTATTTCTTTTTTGCTGCCATAACTTCTGTTTTTTTTTCTGCAACAAATAACAGCTGTTCGCATATGAGTTCTTCTAGCAAATTTAAGTTTTTTCATAGCAATCAGCTTTAAAATATGCAAAAACAGCGCCATCTGTCGTTTTTGTTAAACAAACACAGGGTTGCACTCCAATAATCTACTAGATCAAAAGTTAATCTCGTCAGTGAGGGGATTACGTTTGACAGTTCTTGTATGAGTTAATCTCGAGATTACAAGTAGATTAACTGGTATATCAGAACTTGGTATTAATCGCGCGAAAATGCTTGCAACTGTCAATAATTCGTCTCTTTAACTGTTGTGTTCCCTGTATATTGCACCGCACATTCAGGTGATCAACCATCGACGAAATGAAATAAATTTGCAGAAATTGATGCGGTTCATCTGGTGTTGGCACCATTGAACCATGTAAATGATAAATTTGTCCTTGTATCTTTAATTGCAAACAATCATGTGTTGCAATATCAGCATATAGCATTGGTCCAATATCTAAATTTTCATCATCACTGTAATTCGCAGTGGGATCATATTGGAATGCTAAGCGATTGTATGATGCCAATGATCTTCGTGTGCTCACGCGTTGTCTCAATCGGTCATTTTCTCTTATTATGTTTTGTCTTTCTTCGCTTAAGTTCTGTGAAAACACTTGTTGCTGGCTTGCACGTCTTGTGCGGCGGCCGATGTACGCACGTCGTCCTCTAGGCATTTTGGCTATGCTAACACCAAAAATTTTAAAAGTGGAAATAATTGAATTATACGGTATTTCGTTCACTACAAAATAAATTTAATTAATTTTATAGCGTCAACAACACGTGGTAATTATGCTGTTAAAATGTAGCTTATGTAGCAGCGCCATCTATTGATTACTTATTCAACCCAGTCTACAGGTATCGACATCTGTTAGAATCATTTGGAGTTAACAGATAATTGTGACTGTCAAATAATAACAGACAAATAATTAACAATAAATTAAAATTGCGACTATAATTTGAGATTTAAACTATCCTATCTCTCAAGTTGGATTGAACTGCACATGGTGTGCGAATTTTATTAAAATCGGTTAAGTGGTTTAGGAGTCCATTGAGGACAAACATTGTGACACGAGATTTATATATATTAAGAAGATTGTGACACGAGATTTATATATATTAAGACTAGCAAACCCGGCGAACTCCGTTTCGTCACCAAATATTATTTAATTTCATAACAGTAATTAATTTATTTTGATTACAAAAATGAAGTGTTATTTAGTTGAAGTAAATGAAAGTAAATCCAAAGTAAATACTGAATCGAAGCGTTATACGTGTCCGCAAATTATCCGTTTCATTGAAGTGCTCTTTGGTAAACCATATTTTTGTTTTTTGGTCTGACGTTAATACAAATAAAGCGGATGGTTTCCCAACTCGTGAACACGTATAACTGCCCATGTGAAAAACAATGATTTTCTAAATTTATCCCGCAAACACTAAGCGATTGGCCTTGCGACTTGTTAATTGGCATTGCGAACGCTAGGCGAACTGGAAATTGCAATCGTTTGAAGTCAAACGGAAGATCAGTCGGAATCATTGGTATTCGAGGAACACATACACTTTCACCTGCGTACTTTCCGTTAATAATGGTTGCCTCAATCAAATTCGGCATAAGTCTTTTTACAGAAAGTCGAGTACCGTTGCAAAGTCGCCAATATTCTAAACATCACCATCTGAATGAATAGCATCACGCAAGTGTATATAGTCCTCAGATCGTAGCTTTGCCTGATTGTATCGGATAAACGCTAAACGTTCACTCTCGACTTTGACATACATGTCGACAGGGAATTGCTGGAATAGCCGACGGACCTTCAGAATGACATTCTCCTCATGTGTACGAATCATCATACGGTACGCATAGTAATTCATTGCGCTTAGATTTTTATTCTTTGATACGCCTGAAAATGCAAAATAAAATGAGATGTTAATGGAAACCAATAATAGCAATAATTTTTGTGTGAAAAAATGCTTGCAACTGTCAATAATTCGTCTCTTTAACTGTTGTGTTCCCTGTATATTGCACCGCAAATTCAGGTGATCAACCATGGACGAAATGAAATATATTTGCAGAAATTGATGCGGTTCATCTGGTGTTGGCACCATTGAACCATGTAAATGATATATTTGTCCTTGTATCTTTAATTGCAAACAATCATGTGTTGCAATATCAGCATATAGCATTGGTCCAATATCTAAATTTTCATGATCACTGTAATTCGCAGTGGGATCATATTGGAATGCTAAGCGATTGTATGATGCCAATGATCTTCGTGTGCTCACGCGTTGTCTCAATCGGTCATTTTCTCTTATTATATTTTGTCTTTCTTCGCTTAAGTTCTGTGAAAACACTTGTTGCTGGCTTGCACGTCTTGTGCGGCGGCCGATGTTCGCACGTCGTCCTCTAGGCATTTTGGCTATGCTAACACCAAAAATTTAAAAAGTGGAAATAATTGAATTATACGGTATTTCGTTCACTACAAAATAAATTTAATTAATTTTATAGCGTCAACAACACGTGGTAATTATGCTGTTAAAATGTAGCTTATGTAGCAGCGCCATCTATTGATTACTTACTCAACCCAGTCTACAGGTATCGACATCTGTTAGAATCATTTGGAGTTAACAGATAATTGTGACTGTCAAATAATAACAGACAAATAATTAGCAATAAATTAAAATTGCGACTATAATTTGAGATTTAAACTATCCTATCTCTCAAGTTGGATCGAACTGCACATGGTGTGCGAATTTTATTATAATCGGTTAAGTGGTTTAGGAGTCCATTGAGGACAAACATTGTGACACGAGATTTATATATATTAAGATGTATATTATTATCCTTTGCAAATTTGAGAATTTATATAATTTCAGTCGAACGCTGTTAGTCTAAATCGCATTATTTTATTATGTCCAATAAAATCTTGGGAAAATACCGGTAAATACTATTTCACTACTCTATCATATCCATTTCTTCTTCATAAGTACGAAATTTTAGCGTATTACATATCGAACTTGCATGGGAACAGTGAAATTTTGTCCGAGTGAATTTTAAACTTGACGGGTTTATTGAACTTGAAGTTTAAAGGGAATCGGTTCAGGTCTGTTTCTGTGTTCTGTTGATTTGAAACCGGTGGTTTAAAAGATATACTATAGAGAACTTGCATACATACAAATAATATGATTTATTTTTTTATTATAGACACTATCCTAAAAAGTACTATAATTTCGATCCATTTTCGATCCATGTACGATAATCAGTCCACTTCAGGTTGCTAACACTGTTCCAGTGTCACGTTGTTTTTCCGCATTGAACACCGAAACTACAGGACTGATTTAAATATTTTTGACGTAGAATACGTCTTACGTTTCGGTATGAGTGTGCTATCCAAAAAAGTTGTTGTTGTAATATGGTTGCTTCACAAAATCGCTCATTGCTCATGAACTAATGAATAGATTTTCCTCAAATTAATTTCATTTTAAAGCCAAGGCTTCAACCTTTATTTTAAGCTATATATATATATGAAGTGATTACATTATCTATTGAAAAAATGAGACCAAAAACATGCAAAATTTTGCTTCATTTTGAAGACTTTAAATTGCTCTAGCAATCTCAATAATCAATCAATTAATCTGAGTTTTTCGAATTTAAGTTGAGATGATGTAAACAAACATTCCCACATTCAAATTTATAATAATTTTGCCAAATATATAACTTTTTAAGGCAAAAAATCAGTGCAAAAATCACTACTTTTTTTCAATTGCACATTGCTCAAAAATTCCGCCAGAGAATCGATTAAAACTTGTTTTAATACAAATTAGACTTGATTTCCTTTCGTTTGATATACATGCGGTCATGACTGATAGCTTCTAAATGTGGAAATTTCAATAAGATATTCGGGCATAATTAAATTTTCATACATAAATTCTTCCGTGCCAGGGGTGAACAAGCTCAGCTTAAGCGTCAGCCCCAAACAATTATAACACAATAAAATATGTTTACCCCAATTCTGAAATTTGCGTGCAAGTTTTCGAAATCATGTTTTATTGTTTGTGTTGCACATTTAATTATGCTTTTGCACCAAAACAATAAATATGCCCGTGCAAAAATATCATATAAACTATCGTGAGTTAAAATATCGATAATTCGTCTTTACGGTGGCAGCCCTGATTTTCGCATCTTGTGAACAGTTACTGTGAATTAAGTTAATTTAATTTAATTTAAATGAATATTGAACAATTAATTTCGCATTTTAATAATTTACAGCAACGTCGTCGTGCATCTGGAGTAGCAATCTATGCAAAAAGTACCATGTTAACATATTGTACTCCAATCGATATTTCAAACAGGCAACTGGTCGATAGCGATGTAGGCGACATTTGTCTGTCTGAAATTAAAATTAATAATCAAAAAAAATTTATTCTTGGCTCTGTGTACTTTCATCCAAATGTTTCTCAAAACAACAAGCAACAAATGCTTTTTTCTGCTTTGATGAAATATTCTCACCTCACTGCACTAATAGACAAGAATTTCACAGTTGACACCGAGGTGGACATGCTCATCGTAGGTGATTTAAATTTAGAAATGACAAATGATTGTTCATTTGCAGAATTTATGGAAGAAAAATTCAAATTAAAGTATATTAAAAATGCAGCAACCACCTTAGCTCTAACCAATATAGATTTAGTATTTGCTAGAAATTTAAGTGTATCATTAATAAATTACATATCATACTTTTCCTTTCACAAACCTGTCATATCAAAAGTCACATTTCAAACATAAAACAAAAATACAATTTTAGATTTAATTATGCACAAATTTTGAAGTAATAAATTATGTAAATATATATTTATATTTCAAGTCAATGTTTGCTAAATTTATATCAGAGATGCTAACCAGTATTGCAGTAAAAAGGAAAAAATTAGCCAAATGACAACAAACACAATTAAAAATAGTATAAAACATCTATGTGGTTGTTGTTATTAGGCTACCGCTTCATAATTTTTGTTGCACAAGGACAGACGTATTCTACGGCTAACCTATGCGCCCGTGTGATCTGACACAGGCTGTCAATTTTTTTTTTTTAATGTGTTTTTTCTAACAGACTGGCAGTAAATAGTTGCGATTTGTAAATGTCACATTATTTTATTGCGAATTTAGTCATGATTTCGGTTAGTTCGAATAAGTTCTAACAGAAGGCGTAGTAAGTTGTAAATTTTTCAATCGTAGTAGGCATTTAAAAAATCTACTTGTTAAGGAATGAGAAGCTAGAAATTCTTTCATTCGGTCAAGTCAGTAAAAAATTTACGAAATCGGGTTTTTTCAAGTTTTCATCATTGATTTTTTTGGGCGTTTTTCGAAAAAATTTATCGAAAAAATTTTTATATTCAAAAAGTGTACGTTTAGCTTGAAGTTCTCAAATTCAGTGTTGCAAATAAACAACATCAACAGTGAAATACCACCAAAAAAAAAAAATGAACATCAATAATGCGAACTAAATTTTTTTTGTGGAAAACAGCATTGTGCATACTGTATTCATTTAAATAAGCAAGAAAGAGCAGTTTTAGACACTAACTACTACGAACTATTGGTTTCGTGTCATTTCCGACCTTAAAGCCAGAGTTGTTATATATAATTTGTTGACTACCACAAAGCTATGAATTAAATCGGTTCTGAAATGCATCGTGCAGAAGTAAAGTAAATCCTATTTTGCACATGCTTAAAGCTAAAGTTTTTAAATAAGGTAAGAACATTGCAAAATTGCATCAAATATTCTGAAGCCACGCCCACTCATTCCGCCCTAAGCCCCCCGCATTTCAAAATCAGAAACGTCTATGTCTTCCACAGTTTTAAAGCTTGAGCCAAAAAATTGGTGGCAAGACAAGGGATGACGACCCCCCAAAAACTGCATCATTTTGGATGCTTCGCCCACCCATACCACCTTCAGCCCCTCTTCCCCAACCTATAACACACGTATATTTATCAAATTCGGTAGGAAAATAGCAGTTGACATCTCACAAGTATCTTTGGATGCCACGCCCATCCCTACTGCCTCCAAAGGCCCCAATGCTTCTTTAAAAATGGCAATACGCGTATGTTTAATAATTTTTGAGGTAGAGTCACCAAATTTGGTAGAAAGATAGCTCGTAACGACTCCAAAAGATCTGCAGCAAAAAGTTGGCTGCCACGCCCACCCGTACCACCGCCAGTCCCTCTTCCCCCACCGTTTACAAACTTTGTGCTAGTGTCCCCAAATTTGGTTGGAAGATATCAACTGTCATCGCACAAAGATCTGCAGCAAAAATTTGGATACCACGCCCACCCGTACCACCCCCAGCCCCTCTTCCCCTGTTGTTTACAATTTTTGTGTGAAAGTCACCAAATTTGGTTGGAAGATATCAATTGTTATCTCACAAAGATTTGAAGCCCACCCATACCACCCCCAGCCCCTCTTCCCACATTTTACTAACTTTGAGCTAAAGTTTTCAAATTTGCTAGGAAGATAGCTGGTGGCATCCCCATCTGCATCATACAATCTTTGAGAAGTATACACCCCGGCCGAATCCGTACCCCTCTGCAAGCATTCCTTTTTTTTACCGGTTTTAATACAGTTACAAGTACAAAGTTGTAGTCGGACGCAAACGACTGCGGTAGTTTCCACTGGTTTTTAAAGTTATACTTTTTATGCCGGGCAGTAACTCAAAAGAATGAGACATAAATTAGCGAGCCTAAAATCCTCCATATCAGCTGTTAGTGTTGTCAAACTTTTAAATGATTCGGCAGTAGTTTCTCGATGTTTTGGATCGATTACTGTGCGAAAAAAAAAGATTAGCACATTTCTGCATTAGATATACAGTGCATTAAATTAATAAAATAACAATAATAAAACTAAAAATTTAAAGCAAATGAAATTTGAACTGCAAAAGGCGTGGCATCCAAACTTTTGCTGCAGATCTGTGAAATTTGGTGACTAACTCAAAGTTAGTAAAATATGATAAGGGGGGTGCGGCATCCAAATGTTTGTTTGTTTGATTTCAAATGCTATTCTCTGACCAAATTTGATGACTAGCTCAAAGTAATTAAAATACCTTATATAAATAATTATATGTGCATCGCATTTTTTCCAAATTACAAGAGTACGCAAAACTTTAAAAAAAAAATCGACGGTCTGTGCTTTCGGCTTGACCTACGGGCTGTGTCTCTTACACGGCCGCTAAGATTTTACGTAGAATGCGTTCAATTTGAAATTTATCAAACAAAATAGACGTAATGACAAAACAATTAAATTAAATTAATTAAAATATATTTTTATATGTATGCTGCAAACCATATCAATGCAGGTTGAAGATTGAATGTAGTTTCCATAAGTTCCTAGAAGGGTTTGTTTTCTCTCCTGATAAATTTCATACAAATATTAATAATATAAATGTATTTTCTACTCACACTTATTTCTTTTTACTTTCAAAATATTTAGTTAAATATAGGCGCTTTTTAGGAGGCATTTTATTATATTTTCATTCTATTTAGTATATTGGTAGCGACTGTTTTGCACTGGTTTATTTTTCGTGAATATACACACACACTCATTTTGCCTCCCGAATCAAATACATACATAAATAATCAAAAACAGCAATAAACCAACAACAACACGTGGATTGTCGTAGCTGAGGCCCAAAAAATGCACAAATTAAAAATACCCCTTGTACAAATATTTATTAACCGCCAATAAAAAATCTCAAATATATAATTTAATATTTAGATAATATATTTTAATTACTTACAAAAAACGTCGATTCAAGTGCTAGTTTATTAAATTATATACAACATGTTTTATTGATTATGAACGCTCTAACTCATTGCCAAAATATAAACAAACATAACATAACAGACATAATATTGAAGTAATCACGTTTTGCTATTTAATTGCACAAAATTCATATTGAGTTTCTACAACCCTTCTAAGTTGGGTTGCATTAATCAGTATAAGTCAAAAGTTGAGACGACATGAGAAATGTAGCGCGGTTGCTTCTTTTATGAACAAGATTTTACCGTTGTTGGTTGCTGATGCACTATGGGGCACTTTGACAAAAAAAAACTGTCATTTATTCATTTTTTACAAGTCCTAAACTTAACTACTTGTTTATGCAAATCTCTTGTAAAAATTATATAGTTGGCCGGTCTCGATGATTTTTTAAAAAAATTCATGTGGCACTCAGGGACTGCCGCGGAATAGCTATTGCATGGAATTTTGTATCAATTTATGCAATGAGTTTTTTGTTTTTGTTTATTTTTTCTTTGATATTAATTCAAGTTACACTTTTTGAGCTTGGTGCAAGAAAAATTTATTTATTTTTATTGAATAAATGAGAAGTTGATATTGTTAAAAATATTTTTTTTATTTTAATTATTATAGTTTTACAATACAATACAATGTAGGCTATTCAGGAATTTGTATCGTTGAAATTATAGGTTTATGGTAACTAAAATAAATATCTCGAAAATACTGGGTCAATGGTGGTCCCATATTTTGTTGATTCTTTTGGATCATTATTCATTTGCAAGTTCAATTTCACCGAAAGAAAAGATGTCAATCCTGTGAAAAAATTATGAAATCGTAAAGTTAAATTTGATTATTAAATAAAATTACTTATCCACATACGATTTTTCTGCAATCCTTTGACGAAATTTCCTTTGACGTTCAGAATTTGATATTTTGTTTTTTGATTTTTTAAACTGTCTGACGCTGAGAATATGGGCACTTCCAGGATGGCGAACGCGACATTCGTACGTCTTAAAATGAATAAAAAATTGGTAATAATTGTCATATTCAAAAATATTTTTTGACGTGCTTATTGCATTTTTTCAACACTTTTTTTAGCAAAAAAAAACAGGCTTTTAAGTCTTGTGGTTTTCGAATTATTTATAAAAAACAGGGCATCGCGAACGTGACGAAAAACAGAAGTCGTGTTTGAGTTCATCCTGACAAATGCGAAAGTCTGCGAAGTGTGGCGAGTAATTTGGATACAATTTTTTTAAACTATAATAAAATAATGTAGAATAACATTTTGTAAAAAATTTTGGTATTTTACTATAATTTTATTTATTTTACAAGCATTTTTAGAAATTTGTTACGTGACATCGCGAACGTGACAAGATTTCCACTCAGTTTTTGATAGGAATTTTTCATTAAATTTTATTCGCAAAATCAAAAAATATAATTTCAAATCTTAGAAATATGACAATGATAATAATAATGAGGAATATATGTTTAAAATTTGGCAATATTATTTTTTTTTGAGTATGCTGTTTGAGCTACTTGTATTTTAAAATGCTCATTGCAAGAAACATGATGCATTTTTCTTATCCCTGGAACATTTGGCAACTGTTCCCATTTCTCTTTTAAGATTGATGAAATCGCAATTTCACCTTCCTCAACATACATAATGCGAATTCCAAAAACATTGTTTTTCGCGCATTCGTACAATTCAAATGCATTATGAAGCAAGACATTTTTAGTTTTCGTGATTTGCCAAATTTTTGTTTTTAATACAGCTCCAACCCCATCGACTACACCCTTGCCATGCGACGATGCAAAATAGTTCCACTCAACTGCTTTGCATTCAAATTCAACTAAAAAATCTGTTAAGCTGTAAAATATAAACTTATTTTTGAATAGCAAACTACTTCCGTCTGAGAACAAAAAAATTTTTTTTAAATGTCCATGATATTTTTTTAGTTCGTTAACAATTTTTGTTAAAAATAAGAAAACTTCAGACTTTTTATACTCGATACCGAAGGTAAAGAGTATATTGGGTTTGTGCAATGTCCGTCATGGTGTCTGTCCGTCTGTCCGTCTGTATGTTCGCAACTTTTTTCCACACCCTTCAAGCTAGAGACTTCAAACTTTGCAAACCCCTTTATCTATGGTATAGTAAATTAAAGTGCCAAGATTGGAGTTCTACGATAACTAGGGGGCTGGCAAATCGATAAACTCGATAACGCAAAATCGATAGATCCAGCTATTTCGCAAGCCCTTACAGCTAGAACTACCAAATTTGGGGAGAAAATAGCTACTAACAATCTTCAAAAAACTGCATCAAAAATTTTGGAGCCACGCCCACCTATACCGCCCCCAGCCCCCCCGCAATTTAACACTAAAAATGCCCATATCTTCTACAGTTTTTGAGCTAGACCCTCCAAATTTGGTACCAAGATAGGTGGTAACGATCTCGAACCCAATTCATAAAAACTTTGGATGCCACGCCCATCTATACTGCCCTATCCGCCCTCAACCACCCCAACGCTTCGCTAAAAACGGTAGTGCGTGTATCTTCCATAGTGTTTGAGCTAGAGTCACAAAATTTGGTAGGTAGATAACTGGATACGACCCCCCAAAAACTGCATCAAAGTTTTGGAGCCCCACCCAGCCATTCCGCCCCCAGCCCCCCCGCAGTTTAAAAACAGAAATGCTTATATCTTTTACAGTTTTTGAGTTAGAGCCACCAAATTTTGTGCCAAAATAGGTGATTATAGTCCCAAAATAAATGCATAAAAACTTTGGATGCCACGCCAATCCATACTGACCAAGCTGCCCCAAACCGCCCCAATGCTTCACTAAAAACGGGAATGCGTGTATTTTCCAAAGCGTTAAGGCTAGAGTCACCAAATTTGGTAGGAAGATAGCTAATAACAATCCCCAAAAAACTGCATGCAAGTTTTGGAGCCACGCCCCCCCTGATCCCGAGCCCCCTGCATTTTGAAATCAAAAACGCCTATATTTTCCACATTTTTTGAGCTAGAGCCGCCAAATTTGGGGGAAAAGATAGGTGATGAAGAAACCCAAAAAAAGTGGATGGCGCCCCCCACCCATACCGCCCCAGCCCCCCTTCCACCATATTCTACTAACTTTGAGCTAGAGTCACCAAATTTGGTATGAGGATAGCAATTAACATCATAAACAGATCTGCAGCAAAACTTTGGACGCCACGCCCCCCCATACCAGCACCCAGCCCCCAGCACCCAGCACCCAGCCCCCCTTCCCCCAAATTTTACTATTTTTGAGCTAGAGTCACCAAATTTGGTATGAGGATAGCAATTGACATCATACACAGATCTTCAGCTAAAATTTTGATGCCAAGCCCCCCCCCCATACCTCCCCCAGCCTACCATCCACCATATTCTTCTAACTTTGAGCTAGAATCACCAAATTTGGAAGGAAGATAGCTTTTTGGCATCACCATCTGCACCAGACAATCTTTGAGGCAGCATACACCCCTGCAGCAGCATACACCCCTGCCGTATCCACACACCATTGCAATCAGCTCTCTTTTAATCTGTTTTACTACTGGTATCGAGTATACCGCAGTCGGGTGCGTCCGACTGCAACGTTTCTACTTGTTATGATTCAAGCTATCACTAATTACAGCCAGAGATTCTTTTTTGATTGAAGTCCACGCAACGCAATTAAAAATTGATTCTTGCTGGTAATTAAAGTGCGCGGCTTGAATTTCATTTTGGAAGACTAATCTATAATTTTCGGCGAAGTCTATCTGTAACACGAGTTCTCCTGGCTTTACATTTTTCTACACCTCGTCAAAATAATTTTGTTGAGCTCGTTTAACAAAAATGTAGCAATCGCAAGTTAATTTCATGGATGCATTTTTTAGGTACTTATCGCGCTTGACGGGATCTGAGTTAAGTTTTGCTAGATATCGTCGTCATGCTTCTTTATTATTATTTTTACTCATCTGCATAAAAAGTAAGCATATATGGAAAACAATATTTTTTGTTCTAATATTTCGAACTTACGATGGCGAACGCGACAAACTTTAGATTAAAATTAAAACTCTCTCAGATGTGATAACACACAACTGTTTTTTTTTGTTAAATTAAGCTCAATTAACTTTCTTTAAATACGAATTTTCATCTAATTCCATCGACTGGATGAGCAGTAATGAAGAAAAATGCACTTTTGGGCTCGCGAACGTGACACAGGAATAGCATGGGAAAGAAACTCGAAAATTTACCGTTCCTCGATGATTGCCTTATCTCATTTTCTACTTTATATTAGTAAGATGTTCGTACTAAAACCTACAAAAAAGACTGCAACCATAAAACGAATATATAAAAAATTACAACGAAAAGCAAACCAGCAATAAAAGTAGCCAAAAATGAAAAAAACATAAATTTGACTTTCAGTGCAAGTATTTTACAACAAAAAAAAATAAATAAATACGCTAAAAACTCATCATATTCTTTCAATTCAAATATTTCTTTATCAATATAAAAGAACAAAACATTTGTTTATCAACTTTTAATTTTTGTGTCGTGGTGGACCTTTTTCTGGAAATGCCCATATGCCCTTTGACGTTCACAATTTTTACTTTTTAGCTCTTTAAGATATTCTACACATTAAAAAGAAAATAGCTAGGTATAAATAATGGGTATATATAATTAGGTATAAATAGTGTTATGTACACACCAAACAAAGTATTCGTTCAAAAAATTTGAACAAAAAGAACGATATTAAGAGTTTGATCATCGAATTTCGCGCGATATACATTTACATATATGTATATATTTAAAATATCTTATACATATACTTTCTCTGCATTAATGTGTATTACCTACACAAAAAACATAGGTACTAGATACTACACGTGCTTGGTTTAATGTTTTCTTATAAACATATATATGTTTAATGTTTTCTTAAATATATAAATATATACAGTTTGTCCACTAATTGTTTGCAAAATGAAAAGGTCACACAAATTCAACTTCAACATGAAAAATATAAATAAAAGCATTATTTGGGAAATTTTTTTTGTATCAACTACTGTTAAGTTTTGTATTAGCTGTAGTTCAGACAAAATAAAATAAAAATGAAAAGGAAATAAAGAAAACAGAAAAACGGCATTTATGACGCTGTCTATTAATTCTTTGCAAAATGCAAACACTGGTTGAAAGAAGACGATAAAAAAAAACTAACGGGACACCAAATGCAGTAACTACGAGACGTGTATTTTTCTTAAGTATTCCTTCATAAAATTTTGTTGAGTTCACATCGCTTCTTGGATAATTTCGAGTTTTTGCAATGCCTGGTAATAATTATAGCAAAGGCAAAACAGCAAAAGAATTGGCTGAAATGTTTAATATTAAACTTAGAACAGTTTACAATATTCTTAATCGTGCGGAAAAAGAAAACAGGCTGGAATTATACAGCTCTAAAGGCAGACCACCAAAGCTCTCTCGACGGGATTGTTCACATATCGTAAAAATCGTGGACAATAAACCGGAAACAAGCCTTAGAGAGTTAATTAATGACATCAAAACAAACCTCAAGAAGACCGTGTGCCCTGAGACTGTGAGAAAAGTACTAAATATCTACAAATACTCATCGCACGTAGCAAGGAAGAAGCCATAACTATCAGCTATAAATATTGAGAAGCGTTTAAACTTCGCAATATTTAATGCTAACAATCCTCCGGAGTACTGGAACGACACGATTTTCTGTGACGAGACGAAAATCATGTTATACTATAACGATGGCCCAGGAAAAGTTTGGCGAAAACCAAAAACAGCCCTCCATGCTAAAAATATTGTGCCTACTGTTAAATTTGGCAAGCTTTCGGTCATGGTGTGGGGATGTATTTCATCCAAAAGTGTTGGAGAGCTGCGCATTTTTAATGAAATAATGACGAAGCAATTTTATTTGGACATACTAAAGAAGGAATGGTCCAAAAGTACGCACAATTTTGGCTTTGTTGATCCAGACAACACCAGGAAGCTCAAGTACAAGCTGTATCAAGACAATGATCCGAAACACAAGTCATACCTCTGTCGCACTTGGCTTTTGTATAATTGCAGTAAAGCAATTAATACGCCCCCTCAGAGTCCGGATCTCAATCCCATAGAAAATTTATGGGCATTGCTGAAGAAAAGGGTGGCTAAACGAAGTCCTACCTCAAAACAAAAATTAATACGTTGCATAAATGTGGAATGGGTAAAAATACCGCAATCTTATGACATAAATGCGCTCGTATCGTCGATGTCGCGACGCCTTAGAGCTGTACTGGATGCTAATGGAGGGCATACAAAATATTAGTCATTTGCAGTTTGGCCATAGCATGATATTGAGTTGCAAAGCGAAATGATTGCATTTTGCAAAGAACTAATAGACAGTTAATATTTGCACCTCTTTTTGTTTTTATGAAGTTTTTTATGTTTTTGTTTTTATTTTTCTTATTTTCGTTAGTTATTTTATTTAAGAATAGACACACGAGAAATATTTTAAAGAACTGAACATGAAAACAAGTGCCTTTCCCAATAAAATATTATGTTGAAGTTGAATTTGTGTGACTTTTTTCATTTTGCAAACAATTAGTGGACATACTGTTTATATATATATATATGTATATAAATATATAAATATATTCATTCTTCATTATATATGTATATAATTTAAACCATTAAAACACATATATATATACATATATGTAGATACATACATATTGAGAATTTAAATTGAGAATTTAAACTATATGTGTGTGTGTGTTTGTGTGTATAACAGAGGGCTACTTTTAAGATCGCTCATTTTAATATCAAATTTGTGATAATAATTACAATAAAATGTAAGTATATTGAGTACTCACTCATTTTCCTTCACTATTTGTTCACCACTTCATTAACAAATTAACAAGCACTTAGTTTATTCATATTTAAATCACTTTTTACAAATTTTAATCGTGCAGCTATTCACCGTTATATACATGTGTATACTTCGGAGCAGCGAGCTTCCTTCAGTCGTACTGTTGTTCATAGTTACACCTATGTATACATATATACATGTATAATTATATACCTACATATATGTACCTACATGTACCTACTTACATATATGTACCTACATGTATACTACTTACTTTATAGACTTAAATACTTTCTCATAAACAGCTGTTTACGAGTTCGTCAGATTTCGGAGCTGCGAGCTTCGTACAGTCAGTGTTATGCATTTTTGTTACGGAAAGTTTTGCGTTTCAGAATTTCTTGATTTGGCCCCACCCAAAGCCTGCGATAAAAGCTATGCAATACCTTACAAATTGTAGTATTATATTATTAAGCTTAACTCCCAGATTTAGGCCTGATATGTTGAAAACAAGGGGCGGTAACAAGACAATTTTATAATGAATTAATTTTCTTTGGTTCTTACAAATCTAACGCAAAAAACCAAATTAAAATATCTTGCATGGTTTCCGAGCTATTAATTAATGCCAGTTTTTTGGAAAAATGCCAATAGTGCGTTGAAATACCATTGTGCCCAGGGGCAACTGAAACAACACTAGACTCACAGTCTATCCGCATTAGCTATCACCATCGCGCCCGCTCGCACTTATTGCTAATGTACATGTACATGTAAAAAACGCATGAAAAATTATGAAAAATGAATTGTGCTTAAAACTTTATTTACTTATGGATTCAAAAACTTATATACTTATTATACTTTATATACTGTTCGAAAGCTAACAAATTCAATAAACTCCTATATAAATAAAATTCCATTTGGGGGGTATGTGTAAAAAAAATCAAAATGAATGAAAGTGGTCGCAAAAATGTTTACTTCGAATTTCACCCCTAACCTGCCGAATAACGTATTCTACGTTAAAATTTGGTACGCAGTTTTATTGCTACTATTATTTATTTATTTATTTATTTAACAAATTAAATCTAGTATATAACACTAAACTTAATACTAGTTTTAGGAGTACTAGCTGCTGGGGCCTTCGACTCGCTTTTGGGAGATCGGTTTATTTTATATTTAATTTTGCTACTTGTATAAAACTTAATATTTTTGTTATATTTTCAATAGAGTGGGTTTTAAGGAGGTCGGAGGGGGTTTGAAAGCCAAACTCATTGGCCCTAATGCTCCTCAATTGTTGACATGAGTCCAGTAGGTGGGTTATGGTTAATCTATGTCCGCAGAGTCTGCAGGCTGGGTTGTAGTGGCCGTTAAGGAGATGTTGGTGGGTGTCCGCGCCGTGTCCAATCCGCAGGCAGATGAACGTCCCACAAGCACGTCTGGTGAGCATGGGGGAAGTTGGATTTTTTGGCAGTTTGGATTGTTGTGGAAGTACCAGTGGTTAAAGCTGTTCCATTCTTCTCAGTTTTCGATTAATTAGATTTAACGTGTCTTTGGTGCTGAATGGTTGGAAGACGTGTGTTGGCGAGTTGTGAATGTTGTAAGCAGCTTGGTCGGCGTTTTCATTGCCCAAGATGCCAGGTGGCCAGGGGCCCAGAAAATAGTTATTGTTTTTGGTGGGCTGCGATGATGTTTTTTATGTCCCGCACCGTGGTGTTTGTGTGGTCGGGGAATTGTAGTGCTTCCACTGTTGATAGGCTGTCGGTGCAGATAACAAAAGACCCTCGGTTTTTGCTTGCGAAATGACAGGCTTTAAGGATGGCAAAGGTTTCGGCGGTAAAAATGGAGTTGTAGGGGGGGGGGGGGGAGTAGGCCACCGGCGAGTTGTCTTCCCGTTAGACGACACGACTGCGAACGATGTTGAGTCGGCAGTTTTTGAGCCGTCTGTGTAGAGCCAGGTTTTCCCACTGAGTTGGTTTTTTTTTGCTTAAGAAGCGGGTCCGGTATTCAGTGGCGGATGTTCGGTTCTTGGTGTGGCAAGATAGGTTGCAGTTAATGTTTTTGTGGTTGTCCATCCAATAAGGGGGATCCTTTTTGCCAGGGTGTGAATCGGGGAGGGGTAGGTTGAGTTGCTTGTTGTATTTGGCACAGCGCCTTATGGTAGAAATAATTTTAATTTGCGTTTTTGTTGTATTGTTTTGAAGAATTCCATGGCCAGAAGGATATTTGGTGTCGTGTGTAGTTTTGGGAGAAGCTTCATCGTCATTTCTTCGGTGCCATTTTTTATGTTTGGCAGTCCGGCTCTGCTAAAACACAGGTGGTGGGGTAGGTAGGAAATGCGTAAATCAACCATAGATCGGGAGGCCGTAATCAATTTTGGAGAGCATTAGGGCCCGGGTGATATTTATGAGAGTATTGATGTGTATGTTTGTGTACTTAGAACTTAAAAATTTAATTATATTAAAGAGTGTATTAAGCTGTTTTCTTAGGTTTATACAATGTTCTTTAAATAGAAATTTGGAGTCGAAGGTTATGCCTAGAATTCTTAGGTGTTTAACAATGTTTATGTTTTAGTTTTTGTAAATAAGTTCTGGAACTGCACATTGGTGCTTACGGCGGATGTGAAAAAATCTACACTTATCTAAGGAGAGTGCGGCACCCGAAAAGGCTCCCCACGTATCCAAGTCTTGTAGTATGGCACAGAATCTATCTTTTACGACGTTGACGTTTTTAATTTTGGTGTATATAATTGCGTCATCGGCGTAAACTGATACGTTAACATCTTTATATCTATTAAATATGTTATTAATTTGTTCAAATGCGATAGTAAAGAGGACTACAAAGAGTGGGGAGCCTTGTGGGATCCCATTAGCGAGTTTGTGGGTGTTAGATAAATTTTTGTTGACTCGCGCTTTGAAGGTGCGATTTGTCATAAAAGCTTTTATAAGGTTATAAAGCCTTGGACCAATGCCCCAGAGTTCGAGTCGGCTGAGCACTGCATGTATTCCCACGCGATCGAAAGCTCTTTCAAAATCAGTCGCCATTATGGAGACATGGTTTTTTGTGGAAAGGGCGTTTGACTCGAAGTGTTGGATTCGCAACAAGGCGTCCATTGTACTGTGTTTCCTTTTAAAAGCTAATTGGTTGTGGGAGATTAAGCTGTGTCGGGCAATGAACCACATCAGTCTTTTGGCGATGATTTTTTCGACAATTTTGCCTAAGCAGGATAAGAGGGAAATCGGACGATAGCTATTTACTTCGTGGTTTGGTTTATTTGGTTTGGCTCTTTATTTATTTTATTTATTTACTTATTTAATGTCAGCTATGAGCAGCTGACAAATCAAAATTAATTATAATTATAATATTAAAAAGCATAATTGAATCAATTAATTAAAAAACATATATTACATTTTTATCTGAAATAAAATTAAAAATTAAGATAAAAAATTTAAAAAGTTAACGTTAACGCTCTGGGAAATTCAACATAAAAATAGCTGGTCCAACTATTGTTGCGGGGATTGGGAAAAACCCAATCAGACCAGTGGTAGATTAGTGATTAGTTGTTACGATAAGATAAGGCAGAAAGGATAGATCGTTTTAGTACTGGAGTCGAGGTCAAGAAAATAAAGCTTGTTATAGTCAGAACATAATACACGAAATGGTTCATGAATTAAATAGTTGCTCGAGCAACGATCGAGGCTGAGGGGCAAAAAGTTACGTGTGGATCTAATGAAAACATTTAATTTTATTCGACTTAGAAGAACTGATAAGTCGATTTCACCATTAAGTAGATTAGTGATAAATACTACACCATGCATAATTCTGCGGTTCAACAGGGAAGGAAGATTAATTAAAAGAAGTCTACTTGAATATGGGGGTAGGTCTATTCGAGGAACCCAGTTAACACATCTAAACGAAAACAGAAGAAACTTCCTTTGCACAGATTCAATTCTATCCTGGTGAATCCCGTATTGCGTGGACCACACACAAGATCCACACTCCAGGATGGGACGTACCAGGGATGTATATAGCGTTTTAGTGGTGTAAGGATCATTAAACTCTTTTGACCACCGCTTGATGAAGCCAAGTACATTTATGGCCTTATTGACCATCGACGATATGTGAGATTCAAATTTAAATTTGCTATCAAGAATGATGCCTAAATCTTTAATTTCAAAAACGCGGACAAGTGGGGAAGCATCAAGTAAGTAGTGAGCAGTATGAGGGGTACCTCGAAAAAAGGACATGATTATACATTTTGAACAAATTAAATTTAGTAAGTTATAACGGCACCAGGCCGACAGTGAACCCAAGTCCGACTGTAGTAAGTTACATAGAGAATCATCATTATAGGTGAAGCATAGCTTTACATCATCAGCAAACATAAAAACACGAGAGTTAGTAATAACAGCAGGAAGATCGTTAATAAATAGATTAAATAGCAATGGTCCCATGTGACTCCCCTGAGGAACACCAGAGGTAACAAAAATAGATTTGGATAAAGAAGATTTAAGTACCACTTTTTGTGATCGGCCACACAAGTACTCAGAAAGCCACGACAGGAGTTTTGCTGGAAATCCAATAATATTTAATTTTTGAAGCAACAAAGAATGACTAACAGAATCAAATGCCTTACTAAAATCTGTGTAAACGATGTCAGTTTGCATTTTGTCCTGAAACCCTTTGATAACTAGTGAGGTAAACTCAAGAAGGTTTGTGGTAGTAGATCTTCGCCTAACAAAACCGTGTTGATAAGGGGATAAAATTGAACTACATAAGTGCTGCAATTGAGAGCATATAATTTTTTCAAAGACTTTCGGAATAGCAGACAACTCTGATATACCCCTATAGTTTTTATACTCGATACCAAAGGTAAAGAGTATATTGGGTTTGTGCAATGTCCGTCATGGTGTCTGTCCGTCTGTCCGTCCGTATGTTCGCAACTTTTTTCCACACCCTTCAAGTTAGAGACTTCAAACTTTGCAAATCTCTTTATCTATGGCATAGTAAATTAAAGTGTCAAGATTGGAGCTCTACGATAACTAGGGGGCTGGCAAATCGATAAACTCGATAACGCAAAATCGATAGATGCAGCTATTTCGCAAGGTCTTACAGCTAGAACTACCAAATTTGGGGAGAAAATAGCTACTACCAACCCCCAAAAAACTGCATCAAAAATTTTGGAGCCACGCCCACCCATACCGCCCCCAGCCCCCCCCGCAGTTTAACCCCAAGAATGCCCATATCTTCTACAGTTTTTAAGCTAGAGCCATCAAATTTGGTTCCAAGATAGGTGTTGACGATCTCCAATCAAATTCATAAAAACTTTGGATGCCACGCCCAGCTATACTGCCCTATCCGCCCTCAACCACCCCAACGCTTCGCTAAAAACGGTAGTGCGTGTATCTTCCAAAGTGTTTGAGCTAGAGTCTCAAAATGTGGTAGGTAGATAACTGGAAACGACCCCCCAAAAACTGCATCAAAGTTTTGGGGTCTCACCTACCCATTCTGCCCCCAGCCCCCTCGCAGCTTAAAAACAGAAATGCTTATATCTATTACAGTTTTTAAGCTAGAACCACCAAATTTTGTGCCAAGATAGGTGATTACAACCTCCAAAAAACGCATAAAAACTTTGGATGCCACGCCAATCCATACTGCCCAAGCTTCCCCAAACCGGCCCAATGCTTCACTAAAAACGGGAATGCGTGTATTTTCCAAAGCGTTAAAGCTAGAGTCACCAAATTTGGTAGGAAGATAGCTGTTAACGATCCCCAAAAAACTGCATCAAATTTGGAGCCACGCCCCCCCGTTCCCTAGCCCCTTGCATTTTGAAATCAAAAGTGCCTATATTTTCCACAGCTTTTGAGCTAGAGCCGCCAAATTTGGTGCCAAGATTGGAAGTGAAGAAACCCAAAAATTTTGGATGGCGCCCCCACCCATACCGCCCCCAGCCCCCCTTCCACCATATTCTACTAACTTTGAGCTAGAGTCACCAAATTTGGTATGAGGATAGCAATTAACATCATAAATAGATCTGCAGCAAAACTTTGGACGCTACGCCCCCCCATACCAGCCCCCAGCCCCCCTTCCCACAAATTTTACAATTTTTGAGCTAGAGTCACCAAATTTTCCCCATCTGCACCAGACAATCTTTGAGGCAGCCTACACCCCTGCCGTATCCACACACCATTGCAATCAGCTCTCTTTTAATCTGTTTTACTACTGGTATCGAGTATACCGCAGTCGGGTGCGTCCGACTGCAACGTTTCTACTTGTTAACGTTGGAATTTTGGAATTTTTATGGAGTGGAATAATAAAAGATTCCTTCCATATACCAAGAAACACAGCTGAGTCAACTGACAAGTTAAATAATTTGTGTAAGGGTTTACAAAGTGAATCCGCACAATATCTAAGTATACAACCTTGCACTCCATCTGGACCAGGCAAGAAGCCGGGTTTGGTTAAGGTCGCCTAGCAGCGTACACTCAGTTATAACTGGGACATAAATGCAGTTTGACGCTTGAACTTGAAAAGGATAGGAATTATTGCAACTATATAAGCTCGATGAGTATACCGATTGAAAATACTCAGCAAAGAGATCGGCCACTGCCTGATCGGAATTTGCTTTTGTATTATCAAGGTAAACCGAGGAAGGCAAGCAAGAAGATTTACGTTTAGAGTTAACAAATTTAAAAAAAAAGTTTCGGATCGCGGGAAAAGTTTGATCTGCAACGATTGAGATAATTGTTATAACAAAAATTGTTTACAGAAAAAAAATTTGACTTTGCAATTATATACGAGGATAAATCGATTGTATTGCCAGATTTTTTAAATTTTTATAGGATCTTGTTTTCACGTTTTTTAATTTTGAAAGTTCCCTCGTAAACCATGGTGGTTTATTTTCACATAAAGGAACAGTGAGGGGAACACATATATCCAAATGTGAATTCAAAGTCCTGTAAAAAATGGCAATGGCAGTTTCTATATCACTACAAGAATAAAGTTGAGACCAATTAGTATGCTGCAGCAAATCATTCAATTTAGTAAAGTCAGTTTTACGAAATCAACGTGTCTTTATAGAATTGTTAGATGCTGGTCTAAGGTTAAGAAGTTCGAAGGAAAGTTCTAAGGTTGGATGGTAGGTATCTTCGGGAAGCACTAAAGGGTGTACTCTACTAACATTACTACAATCACAGTCAGAAACAAATATCAAATCTAACATCTTATTACGACAGGTATGCACCCTGTTAGCTTGTGATAGGCCTAACTCTAGAAGGTCATCAATAAAATCATCAGAAGTTGCCGGTAATTAATTAAAATCACCAACCACTATAAGTTGATCCATATCCGTCAACAACGATATGTAAATGTTATTATCAGAATTGGGAGGAGGAATATATGAACAAGTAATATACAGTGAGCGGCCTCTAAATAATATAAGCACATATGAACTCAATACCTGGATGATCATGAGAATGAATCTGTTCAGAGGAAATACAAGAATCAACGGCAATGAGAACACCGCCCCCCTTGCGGGACGTGCGATCGCATCTGTACAAGTTATTATTATATTAGTTAGTTAGTTATTATTAGGCAAAACGGAATAATCAGATAGATCAGGTTTTAACCAGGTTTCTGTGAGTGCAACTATCTGTGAATCAAAGGATAAGCTGTTTACATATAGTTTAGAAAGTTTAGTGTTAAGGCCTCGAACATTTTGATAGGCCAAGCTAACTACTTTTGTTAGTTTTTTGCCGCCGAAGTTGAGGCAGCAGGGTGGCTAACAGTTGGTGCACTACTGAACCTATTATTGTTATTATTAATTTTACGCCTATTCACATACTCCTTGACAATGAGCTGCGGTGGCCAAAACTTTCCAGAACAAATTGTCGAGAAAAGTTCGGGCGGAACACTCAAATTGAAAGAAGATATGGTTCGGGCTTGTTTAAACTTAAACTTTTCAACAGTTATAAGTGGTGAGTCTATTTTACTTCTAACGTAGGCACAAACATCATCAAACGAAGTGTCGGATGCTAGCCTAGACACGAAAATAAATTTATTCAAGGGCACAACAACAAGAGGCTTGTGAGCCCCAGGTGTACCTACAGTAGGATTAATAGGCACACAAGCTGTTGGAACAGAAAGCTCAGATGTTAAATTATTAGGGGAAAGATTATTGTTGGGATTTCTTGCCGTCGAGTTAAATAGCATTAACGGGCTAGCAATTGAACCCGCTGGGGGATTAATGATTGGTACCAAAAGGGGATTGGTGACCAAGACAGGAGGAACACTGAACGGATTAGGCCCCGAAGTCTTTTTAGGCTTCGGCGAATTACTCAACAACTTGCCATTTTTAAAGCTTGACTGCAACTCTTTAAAGGAGGTATGTAGGTTATTAAATGCAGTATGCATTGGTATGATTATCGCTGATCTCCAGGTGTGGGGGTAGGAGCCTGTATCTAGCATGTTATTGTATATTGTAAGGAGTTTATGTTTTAATGAGGTGGGGATGTGTTTGAGCATAGGGTAGGATATCCTCTCGGCACCTGGGCTTTTCCCTTTTGCGGTTTTTAACGGTTGGTACCGTTTGGTTTTTTTAAAGTTTCGTGGTTGTATTTGCCGTGGGCAGATGTTTCTATGTTCGTCTTTGTGGTCGCGCGTGGCGATAAGAAAGCAGCGATGCTCGCGAAAAAAGCCGAGGCATTTGCAGTAATGTTTGGTTGTTGTTGTTTTAGAATGATTCGAGCTTCTCGCATGCTGCATTTTTTTGATGTTTTAATTTTTAGCAGGTCTCTTTGCTGTTGATATTTTGGGCATAGGGGGGGAGGATGCGGGGTGTTCGTGGTTACAGTTTGCACAAAGAGTGCGTGTGCATGGTTCGGGGTGGTGGGGAGCGAGGTTACAGCTTCCGCACGTTGCTGGGTTTTTGCAATGCTTTGCTGTGTGTCCAAGCAATTGAAAAGACTTGCATCTCATAGGGTTGGGAATGTATTCCCTAACCTTGAAGGAATGCCAGGAGATGTCCAGTTTTCTGGGTAGAGTGTAAAGATCGAAGGTGATCAAAATCACGCCGGAGGGTTTTTGGGTGCCGTCAATTGTTCTGGAGACCTTGAAAACTGAGTGTACATTCTGGGATTTTAATTCTTTGTACATTCTGGGATTTTAATTCTTGGGCTATTTCGGTTTCGGGGATGTTGTTAAGATATGGGGCGTAAATTGTGCCTTTAACGAAATTGAGTGTGACGTGCAGTTTGCATTCAATGTCGCAGATACCGGATAGGTGGGTCACTTTTAGGAATTTTTCGACCACTTGTTTGGTTTTGACTAGCATCAAAAGATTGCCATCCCGGAGGGTGGAGATCGAGATAAAGTCTTTGCTTATTATGTTTAGAGCGCGATGGACTGCAATGCAGGAGAACTCTTAAAGGGGTTTTTTATTGTTTTTAGAAGCGATTGTTACAAATTTTGTTGGCTGGTAGCAGGCAATTCTGGGAATTCTTCGGGGAACTTTTGATAGGACCTTTTTTTTTTATGCTTTGGGGCTGTTGCTGAGCATCGCAAAGCGGTTATCCCCTAAGTTTTAGGGCCCAGGGGCCATGTTGGCGGGGTTTATTTAACCGCCTCTGTTTTTGGTCTGCACACTTGCGCGAGCAAAGTTAAAGAGAGCGAGTAACTGTACTGATACACGATAAGTGAATAGGCAAGGACGTCCGCACTCGAAGAGAGATAGTCGGTGACTGTGATTGCTATTATTATTAGTATTATTATAAAGCAAACATCAACAAATTTCAATTTAACTTATAGCTAAAAAACAATATAATTATTTTTATTCATAGTAAATATTTATATGTGCATTTTTATAATTTTTAATTTTTAATCGAATTCCTTTGGGTAAACTTAAAGGTATGTTAATGTTAGTAATCAATAATATTTGCTTTATTATTTAAAACTAAATTAAGGCGCTTTGGCATAGAATTTACAAATTTATTTCAATATTGGCCCATTCTCGAACAACCGCTTATTATAGGTGACGTACTGTCTCAAACTGTGTTCCGTTCTTAAAAACACGAGCAGAGAGGATCCCCTTGAGGTTCTCAATCGGATTTAGGTCCGGACTCAATGCTGGCCACTTTAACACAGGAATGTTTCTGTCATTAAAGAAGTCTTTAGTGACACGTCCCGTGTGGATTGATGCGTTATCCTGTTGATCGCCATAGATATTTCCAGCAAATTCTATTAGTTTACTGTCCAAAAGGTCAATATACATCCAGGCATTCATTTGAGAGGTTATGGTGCATATAGGGGTGCTTCCTTTGTAGCAGAATGCAGCCCATATCATCAAGGTACCACCTCCAAAGCCCCGATTGTAGAAGGACCGTCATTCCTGGCGCGAATCTCCCCAATATTTTTTAAAATTGTCTGGGCCATCTAAATTTAATTTTTTTTCATCGCTGAAGATGACATTCTGCCACTCTTCTGTCCAGAATTGGGACTTGTTGGCAAACTCTAAACGAGCCCTTATAAGCCGTTGCAATAGCTTTGGTTAAGGTACCATCTAGGTGTATTTAATGAATCTATTTTCATGTAGAATTTGAATGATTCTTATCCTTGTTACATTTAGTCCCATATGTGCTTTTATTTTTTTATTAAAAAAACAACAACGCGCTGGCTTGTCGTTGCTGAGACGCACAAGCTGCACAATGAAAAAATACCCCTTGAACCAATATTCAATAATTGTCAAAGAAAATCTAAAATATGATTTAAATATATGTATTGCTTATGCTAAAATATAAACAATAAACAATGCTAGAATAAACATGTAGAATTGAAATAATTTTAAAGAATTTCAAGTTTTGCTACTCAATTGCACAAAGCTAATATTAAGTTTATACTACCCTTCCAACTTTGATTTTAATAAGCATATTGAGGCAAAACTCAAGAACTGCCGATTTAAAATTTTGTGAAAATAAAAAGAATACACACCGCGCGTACAGCCTTGCCGAAAAGTAACAAAAAACAGCAAAAAGTACCTTTGGTTGTTGTACTTTTTGTTGCATTTTGGCAACGATGCGCGGAGTATACACACGCGTACACACATATAAACTTTCTGTTTGTGGGCAAAGAAAAATGCGTTGATAGATTTTTGGGTGGCGAGACATTGTTGTTGCTGCTTCTAAGAAATACCTTATCTTGCATGGATTGCTTTGATACGATTCGATTATACAGTCTGTCAAGAAAGTGTTTTCGCATGAAGAAAAATTCATATTTTTCTACTTCTGATAAGAAAATATAACTATTAAATTAAATTGTTTACTATTATCAAATTGTATTTATATTATTAATTGATTTCTTAACAATATACAAAAAAATTAACTATAATAAGTAATAAAACAAAAAAGTTATAACAAAAACAAAATAAGTCTAGCTAATTTTCACTGTCAAGAAAGTGTTTTCGTCTGAAAGAATAATGTAATAACTTAAAGCTAAACTTAAAATAAACATTGTCTAATATTTAGTATGATAGCCTTTGGCATTATAAACAGCATTTAGTCTCGAGTTCATGGAATTTATCAATTTTTCTATATAATTTAATGGAATAAGACTCCACTCCTCTAAAATTATACTTTTCAGCATTGGTCGTGAAGTAGGATGCCTTTTTGCGACCTTTTTCTTCAAATATGCCCACAAGTTCTCTAAGGGGTTCATATCGGGGCTCTGGGGTGGAGTGTCAATAACTTTCCCACAGTTATAAAGCAGCCACAGTCGCACATTATTCGCTTTATGTTTTGGATCGTTGTCCTGGTAAAACTTAAAGCTGCGATCAAAACCAAACTTGGTAGCGCTCCTCTTAAAATTTTGCTTTAAAAAAGTGAGGTACTGAACAGCATCCATTGTATTTTCGATGATCACTAATTCGCCCACTCCTTTGCTAGAAAAGCAACCCCACACCATGACAGATAGTTTGCCGAATTTGATTGTGGGTATAATGTTTTTATTTTGCTACGCCTGCAACGGCTTCCGCCATACTCTGTTGGGTCCCTCGTTGTGGTAAAGCATTATTTTGCTTTCGTCGCAGAATATTGTTTAATTCCAATACCTTTGTGGTATATTCAAGTAATCTGTAGCGAAGGAAAGTCGTTTTTCGACGTTCACCACAGACAGCATTGGTTTTTTTCTAGCCACGCGGGATGTAAAGCCATGGGTTATAATTGTTTAGCGGATAGTTTCGTGAGAAACATCCACTCCACACTCTTCTTTGACTTCAATAGCCAGCGCTCTTGTCGACATCCTCGGGCTTTCATCAACTTTTCTCATTAATGAGCGCGTTGCTCTATTTGAGAGCTTAGACGGCCTTCCACTTGCTGCCTTACTTTCTAATCTATTTTCAGTCATTGCGCGATGTATAATGTTTTGAACAGTTCGAATTTGCAACTGAAACATATTAGCAATGTCCGTGGTACTTTTGCCGATTGTATGGTTGTAATAAGTTTTAAGTTTTTAGTTAATAACTTTGAAAGTAAAAATTAAAAATGAATAAAATTTCTTGTTTTTGTTTTATAATTATATTTAAAACAAAACTGCATTATTACTTTTCCTGAAAAAGCCTTAGGACGGGTAAATTTAAAAAAAAAGGGGTCGTATGTAGACTTTAGTCCGCCACTGTACATGAACACACACATGCAAATGCAAGGCATAGAGAAAAATATAAAAAATCTAGGCAAAGCACAAAGCAGGTAGCCCAACCAAACCAAACTCACATGTATTCACATACTAATGCATTTTGCCCTTTGGTTGCCTACCCCCCGCGCGCCCTCTCTATCTACAAACAGCTCACACTGGCTGCGAGCTCGCTCACATATGAACGCATACATATAGACAACGATTGGATCCAGCGGCTCGAGTCTGCTGTTGCAAAGGAATGACTTGCAGTTTCTGTGCGGCAAACTTTGTCTGCAAATATTTGAGACGAGAGAGTACTGCAAAGTGCTCTGTTCGCTCTTTTGTCTGCCTGGATCTGATCGCACTGGTACTGAATGATAAGATTCGACGTACTGAATAAATGCTCTATATTATTTTCTGCTTAGTGACCATATTCATTGGGATTTTTAATAAATTTTGAGAAACAGTTTCGATGTCGGTCAAGCCGAGATGCTATATTGGAAATTGTGGAGCCGCGTTCATTCCTTCCTCTTCAGCTGATAAACTGCTACCACGTAGCATTATAGAGCAAAAACTCAAAATATTATACACAAAACTGGTCTAATTTATAAAGTAAATATATTTCAATTATTTTGCAAACAAAGCCGAAACATGCGACAAAATCATTCTGCATTTAAAATAATTACAAAATATACCTATAAACAAGAAATATTAACATAAGCAAAAGTGCACATATAATTATTTATATGCCTGTATAGGGAAGAGTAGGCGGAGGGCGGCATCCAAATTTTTTTTGATTTCTTCATCACCAATCTTGGCACCAAATTTTGTGGCTGTAGAAAATATAGGCGTTTCTGATTTCAAAATGCTGAGGTCTGAAGCATGGTGAGAGGGGTCGGCGTGGCTCCAAAACTTTGATGCAGTTTTTTGGGGCGTTAACAGTTCTTACCAAGTTTGTTGACTCAAGCATAGACTAAATAATGTGAGACGAGTTTACAGAACTGGTGCTGTTACAGCCCCTTTGGAAATAGGCGCAAGATGCAAGTGAATGAAGTAGCGAGTAAAAAAGTAGCGAGTAAAAAGTCGGGTTTTCTAGGTTGTTCTTGTTTTGATTAGTGCTTCTTTGTTTACAATACGAAAATCAGCCATGATTTACTTGGTTTGTTCGTGTTTTGCACTGCTGTCCTATTGCTGGGTGCCCGAATATTGCATAATTTATTTATTCTTTGTCTTCGCCTGCCTGCTTATCGCTTTTGACGCGTGCCGTAGAGCAGCTAAGCACTAGTGCATATATGTATACATATATTTGTATATATACGTGCGCTTGTGCGTTTGATGTGTTTTCTGCAGATTTGGTTGACTTGGGCTTTGAAATGATTTTTGATATTTCGTTTGGACTAGAGCGCATAAGATTTTGTGTGTGTCCCTTTGTGTATACATGAACACATTTAATTGTATGCGTAGCATTTTCCTTGCCATTCATTGACCGCTTCGATCATTATGAAATAGGACAATTTAATGCAATAAAATATATTTTAATTCTATTTCATCATCAATATTATACAATTGATTCGCTTTCTCACATTAAGCTCAAGAAACTTTGTGGGCAAGGTGCATATCAGTTGCTAGTGCAAGTGCTATGTGGGGTAAGACAGGTATCAAAAGGTCACTAAACACGTAAGGCAGGCAAACTATCACTCATATCTAAGAACCGGTGGCTTCAATTTATACGAGGTCACTTATGCCTTGTGTGTATGTGTACATGTGCGTGTGCTTTCTTCCCTTAATAATGCTCTTGAGTATAAGCATGATACAATTAATATGGTAGTGTCATGCGAGAGGGTGCCCTCTTTTTTTGTGTACTAATTGTCAGTCGCTAAGTGCTTGTCGTTGAGGTGATGCGGACGATTTTTTCTGTTTGTTATTTGTGTTGTTTGTTTACAAAAGTGTTGACGTAAAAAATTTAATTTTAAGATAAGAATACATTTTCGCATCAAAAACCTTAATACTAAATTAAAAATACAAAAACAAAATCAAAACATAATAAGAAATAAAAAACTATTAAAAATAGTACATCAAATTAATAATAATAAATGTTTTTTTTTTGAATATGAATATTTATTAATATTTATTTTAATTTAAATATCACAATAAAGCAACCAAAATGTGTCGGCCGCATACATACAACAAAACACTTTCTATACCTTGCTTTATCGCACTTGCAAAACAGCCCTTTAACAGAGTAAAATTAATGCCATGTTCTGATATACCAGTTAATCACGTGATTAGCGTCGTTGACGTGATTTAAGCGCTAATCATCTTGTAAACGCGCGTTTAACTCATACAAGAACTGTCAAACGTAATCACTTCACTGACGTGTTTAACTTTTAATCATGATGTTTATTGGAGTGCAACCCTGTGTTTGTTTAACAAAAACCACAGATGGCGCTGTTTTTGCATATTTCAAAGCTGATTGCTATGAAAAAACTTAAATTTGCTAGAAGTAATCATATGCGAACAGCTGTTATCTGTCACAAAAAGAACAAAGAAGTAATGGCAGCACAAAAAAAAAAGAGTTAATTGGTGCGATGGTACTTTTATCCAGCACTTTTTCAATTTTAATGTGTATATATAGTTAATTTCAAGCATATGAATACAAATTAAGTGTAATTGAGTGTTGGATTACTTAATTATATACAAGTTGTTTTATTGAATATGAATGCCATACCTTATTGCTATATCATAAGTGAACATGTAGGATAGAAACAATAGTAAAGTTTCTAACGTTTAGCTATACAATTGCACAAGGTTCATATAAGTCGATACTGCCCTTTCATAATGGGAAGCAGCAGGTATATTCAAGCAAAAGTCTAAAACTGCGAGTTTCACAATTTTATAAATTTGGTGACAACAACAAGAGAAATGTAGTGCGGAAACTTTTAATTTTGCCGTACGCATCGCACACTTTCGGTCACAACAATTAGCTAAACAATGATGGCTGCCTATGCACCAGCTGGCATTGTAGCGAGTAAAGTGAAAAAAAAAATTGACAGCCTGTGTCAGATCACACGGGCGCATAGGTTAGCCGTAGAATACGTCTGTCCTTGTGCAACAAAAATTATGAAGCGGTAGCCTAATAACAACAACCACATAGATGTTTTATTTTATTTTTAATTGTGTTTGTTGTCATTTGGCTAATTTTTTCCTTTTTACTGCAATACTGGTTAGCATCTCTGATATAAATTTAGCAAACATTGACTTGAAATATAAATATATATTTACATAATTTATTACTTCAAAATTTGTGCATAATTAAATCTAAAATTGTATTTTTGTTTTATGTTTGAAATGTGACTTTTGATATGACAGGTTTGTGAAAGGAAAAGTATGATATGTAATTTATTAATGATACACTTAAATTTCTAGCAAATACTAAATCTATATTGGTTAGAGCTAAGGTGGTTGCTGCATTTTTAATATACTTTAATTTGAATTTTTCTTCCATAAATTCTGCAAATGAACAATCATTTGTCATTTCTAAATTTAAATCACCTACGATGAGCATGTCCACCTCGGTGTCAACTGTGAAATTCTTGTCTATTAGTGCAGTGAGGTGAGAATATTTCATCAAAGCAGAAAAAAGCATTTGTTGCTTGTTGTTTTGAGAAACATTTGGATGAAAGTACACAGAGCCAAGAATAAATTTTTTTTGATTATTAATTTTAATTTCAGACAGACAAATGTCGCCTACATCGCTATCGACCAGTTGCCTGTTTGAAATATCGATTGGAGTACAATATGTTAACATGGTACTTTTTGCATAGATTGCTACTCCAGATGCACGACGACGTTGCTGTAAATTATTAAAATGCGAAATTAATTGTTCAATATTCATTTAAATTAAATTAAATTAACTTAATTCACAGTAACTGTTCACAAGATGCGAAAATCAGGGCTGCCACCGTAAAGACGAATTATCGATATTTTAACTCACGATAGTTTATATGATATTTTTGCACGGGCATATTTATTGTTTTGGTGCAAAAGCATAATTAAATGTGCAACACAAACAATAAAACATGATTTCGAAAACTTGCACGCAAATTTCAGAATTGGGGTAAACATATTTTATTGTGTTATAATTGTTTGGGGCTGACGCTTAAGCTGAGCTTGTTCACCCCTGGCACGGAAGAATTTATGTATGAAAATTTAATTATGCCCGAATATCTTATTGAAATTTCCACATTTAGAAGCTATCAGTCATGACCGCATGTATATCAAACGAAAGGAAATCAAGTCTAATTTGTATTAAAACAAGTTTTAATCGATTCTCTGGCGGAATTTTTGAGCAATGTGCAATTGAAAAAAAGTAGTGATTTTTGCACTGATTTTTTGCCTTAAAAAGTTATATATTTGGCAAAATTATTATAAATTTGAATGTGGGAATGTTTGTTTACCTCATCTCAACTTAAATTCGAAAAACTCAGATTAATTGATTGATTATTGAGATTGCTAGAGCAATTTAAAGTCTTCAAAATGAAGCAAAATTTTGCATGTTTTTGGTCTCATTTTTTCAATAGATAATGTAATCACTTCATATATATATATAGCTTAAAATAAAGGTTGAAGCCTTGGCTTTAAAATGAAATTAATTTGAGGAAAATCTATTCATTAGTTCATGAGCAATGAGCGATTTTGTGAAGCAACCATATTACAACAACAACTTTTTTGGATAGCACACTCATACCGAAACGTAAGACGTATTCTACGTCAAAAACAAATACTGGCCTTTTGCCATTATTTTCCCCATTCGCTTCCAAAACGCACAATGTTTTTGACCATAACATACCAGATCTGTTTTCCAATCAGTTTACATAATTCGTTTATGGACTCAAGCTCAAACACTATGGAAGATACACGCATTCCCGTTTTTAAGGAAGCGTTGGGGTGGTTGGGGGCGGCTAGAGCAGAACGGATGGGGGTGGCATCCAAACATTTTATGAATTTGTTTGGAGATCGTCATCACCTATCTTGGCACCAAGTTTTTTGGCTCTAGAAGATATAGGCGTTCTTCAGTTTAAACTGCAGGGGTTTGGTGGCGGAATAGGAAAGGGTGGCTCCAAAATTTTTGATTCTTATTGTTGGGAGCTATTTGTAGCTATCTTCTTTCCAAATCTGGTAGTTCTAGCTGTAAGGGCGTGCGGAAAAAGTTGATTTATCAATTTTGATTTATCAAATTTATCGATTTTCCAGCCCCGCAGTTTTTGTAGAACCCCAATCTCGACACTTTAATTTACGATGCCATAGATAAAGAAATTTGTAAAGTTTCAAGCGTCTTGCTTAAAAGGTGTTGAAAAAGTAGCGTGCATACCGACGTACAGACAGACCGACACCATGACGGACATTGCACAAGCCCAATATACTCTTTAGCTTCGTTATCGAAGGTAAGCTTAGCTTATCATTCTGTCAATCCGTTCCTAGAATTTTTACCACATAAAACAAAAATGAATAATAAGAGAAATAAAGCCACAAAAAAAGCGGCACAACAATCGATGCCATATTCACTAGATATTAAAACTTAAGCTTTAAAATGTTCATCTCGTATTTTAGTTACCACAATCCAATAATTTCTGTTTTGAATAAATAAAAATATTAATATTGAAATAAATCTGTTATAGAAAGTAATATTCTTTTTCTATTTAAAATAATATCAAAATAGATCTATTAAAAAATTGTAAAACGATAAAATGATTTATTTTAGATATGTACTTGAATAAGAGAAAACAAAAAAAAAAATTAATGTAACAAGTATAAGAGTTTGTTCTACTTACCCTTAGATCATTGGCATTTTTAAACTTTTGGTAGTTTAAACTTTATGCATATATATATATATATATATAGCATACAAAATTACATGCTTTTTTACCGTAATGGATAAAATATAAATCTTATATTCATTGCCTGCAGAAATGAAATATTGTCTCGAGTGATTTAACTTTTTTTTCGAACCTAAACTTTTTGGGTATAACATCGCTCTTACTGTGAGTGTTCCGATATTATTGCATCAAAACAAAGCCGATCCCAATAAACCATATGTATTAAACAATATTTTCTAGGAAACGGACACCAACCATGATGGGCTCATAAGCATAGATGAGTTTATGCAGCAGGCCACAAAAGAGGAGTTTCAAAAAGATTCGGAGTGGGAAACCATTGATCAACAACCGCAGTTTTCGCACGAGGATTATTTGAAGTTTGAGCGAAAACGTCAACAGGAAGTGCAGCGCATGATTGACCAAGGTCAGCTGCCTCCACATCCCAATATGCCACAAGGCAATTACGCAGCGCCGGTGTCAAACGGTGTGGCTTATCAAGCGTCGTCTCTAGTTCCACAACTTCACTATCAAAATTCAAATCATATGCAACAACAACAGCAGCAGCAGTATGCCCATCAGCAACAACAATACGCTCAACAGCAGCCGCATGTACAGTCACATCCAGCACAATTAAGTCCAAATCAAGTGTACGAGCATGTTGGACAGACAAAAGAAAAACCATCTTTGCAACCCATGCAACAGTAGCAAAATCCAAACGAACAAAAAAATTACCATTGGCAAATAAAAAACCAGCAACAGAATAGTAATTGATCTCCGTCTGTGCAGCACCACCATCTTCAAAAGCTAGCTGTGACTGAGTACCCAACAGCAACAATCGTAAATAACGCAACATTCCTTTTTTCGCATTTTGAATCATTGATTTTCGGCAAAGAAATAGCAAACAAATAATATCTCCGTATTTGTATTACACCAGTTTTTCCAAAAAATATAATATAAAATATATATCTATACTAGTCTGTAGTGCTTTTTGACTTTATTATTTTTATTATTATTTAGAGCCAACTTATAATTAAAATTATATGCTATATATATGTGTTTTTATTGGCATCAATGGCCTTCAGCTCGGTCTGGTATAGGTCTAAGTATATACATATGTTGGAGAAACAATAAAAGGTGATACGGGTGGATGATTTGCCATGGTTTTGGCTCGTCTTGTAATCGGTCTTCTCTTCTGCTTTCTTTTTCCGACAGTCCAATGCTTTGTGCCCGAGTTTGCCGCAATAATGGCACTTGATCGGCGTCTGCATTTTGAACCTCTTTCTCTCAGGCTCGTCTTTCCTCTCACTTTCCGAAATGCCACTCTTCCTTTCAAAGGCATGTGCTTTCAATTGCTGCTGCAGCTCATTGCGTTTCTTTACATTTGTCGTAAAGACTAGGCGTTGCAGTCGAGCGTCAATTTGTGTCGTGTGCGCTAGCACGAATGATACAGCAATTTCTTCTTGAGACATCGTTTTCCATTTTGTCATCAAAGACGTCACCAGTCGGCTCCCATACACCGATAGACACTCATTAGAGTTTGGTCGTCCGTTTAAAATGTTTAGCAACATGGCGGCTGGCGTCTCGGTGCCCTCATAACGCTCCAAGAACAATTCTTTAAATTGTGTCCACGTCTTTCCAGCAAAGCAAATTTGCGATAGCCATTGCGATGCGGTGCCACGCAAAGATTTGCTTAGAGCCATCACTAGTGCTGCGCCTTCTAATTGTTGTTCGCTCAAAATAATACTAGCCGTTTTACACCAAGCTGCAGCGTCAGCAGCATCTGGGTTGAAAATCGGCAACGATGCATTTTCATTGCGCGACGATGGTGTCGCTGAATTTTTCGCTTTTAACAATTCACAAATAATTTTATTTTGCGATTCCAAAAGCGCTTGCCACCTAGCGTCAGAATGCTCCTGTGGCTTAGGCGATCCCACTTCTGATGTTGGAGAAACAATAAAAGGCGATACGGATGATTCTCTATTGTCAGCCATTTTCATTAAAATGATTCCGCAGCGAGTCGCAAAGGTTATTAGTTTTAGACACAGATTTTCACGACCGTTCTACTCGACGTGCTATCGCAAAGTCACCGCTTGACACCCGAACTTGGCGTCCGTCAACTTCCCCTTCTGTCATCCTTTCTGACGTCTACTCCTCATATCTCTCACTAATACCAATGCGCCACGCTCAGTAGAATTTTGCCATTCTCCTACCGCGTTCTCACTCAAATGAACTAGAACTAGAACTAATTGACTTAGTTCATCCTTTAACTCAACCAAATAAGGTAATTCAATGATTTATATCCGACACGGCCTTCCTGACGTTAACACGTCCTCGTGTTCAATAGTAATACAAAAGATTGGCATCATTCTGACTTCTCATATCGATCAATGTCTTACATTCGTTACTTTTATTAAATTTCTGGTTCGGTTAACATTATTCAACTTAAATTCAATTCTTCTTTTACTTATGATACGTTACATAATTCTCGGTACATGTTATTCAATAACTATTTTTGTTTACAGATAACATTTATTTTATTACTAAGTTACACATGATGTGTCTTCAAATGACAGTTTAGCAGGATATCTCTTTTATTTTCTTAGTGGATTGCACTCTTCTGCATAAACCCGAACATTTGGCTATCAGTTTTACCATACCACAGTTTTCTGGCTCTTGCCGCCACTGCGACGATATGCACCACCACACGTTCCACTTGCCCATTAGCTCTACTAGCGCCTGTAGCAACTAAATGTAATTCGACTTTATTTGTTGAACAAAATGTACGAAAATCGTTACTTGCAAAGCTTCTTCCTTGATCTGCTATAATTCGAGTGGGTACCCCAAAGAGCGATATTGCTGACTTCACTGCCTTAATGCAACTCAACGCATCTAAATTCAAGGTGTGATACAAATAAACATATTTCGTGAAGGCATCTATCTGTACAATAACATACTCCTTCTCATCATTTTTACCACTAAGCTTTCCGCTTATATCAATATGAATTGTATGCCATGGAATTTCTATTTTCGGTATGGGATGTAGTTCTACCTGTACCTTACCCGACATGGGCTTGGATAATTTGCATGTCACACAGCATTCAACAAACTTTCTTACGTACTTTGCCATATTCTCAAACCAATATTGTTCATAGACTTTATCTAACGTTTTCTGCCATCCCATATGCATTAAAGCCTCATGTACATGGTTAATTACAGACCATCTAAATGTTCTAGGAACGACAGGCAAACATCGAGTCTTGCCATTTCTTTGTATTTTACGATATAGTAAACCACTTCTTATCTCGTAAGTCTTTGACTGATTACTTTGCATATCATTACTATTCAACTCTACTATAATTGCGACTATACTTTGATCGCGTTGTTGTTCAGAAATCAACCAGTTATCCGTTATGGATGCCAAATCAATTCGTACCTCAGATACTTTTTGTACGTCATTTGCTAATTCGATCGGGACTGGGTTTCGTGATAAACAATCTACGTGAGCCATCTGACTTCCTTTGCGATACTCCACTTCAAATTCAAACGATTGCATAAACGCCCACCATCGATGCACTCTTGGCGTTAATTCTAATTTGGTACGACTTGCTTTCAATGAATTACAGTCAGTATGTACGACGAACTTTCTCCCATTTAAATAGTGCCTGAAGTATTTTATGGCATTGTACACGGCTAGCGTTTCCAATTCGTACGAATGATACTTAGACTCTGCTTTGGTGGTACATTTACTATAATACTCGACAACTCTACGCTTACCCTCTACTTTATGCATAAGCATTGCACCATAGCCAATGGCACTTGCATCTGTATGCAATTCAATAGGGTACTGAGGATCAAAAATTATTAAAACAGGGTCATTTGTCAGTACATTAATAACTTTTTGTCGAATTTGCTCGTACTTATCTTTCCACACAAATTCAATCATCTTCGAGGTTAACTGATAAAGTGGTTTCATCTCTTCAGAAAATCGTGGGACGAATTGTCTAAAATAGGATGCCAAACCTATGAATTGCCTTAGCTGAGTTACCGTTGTCGGTTGACTTAGTGCTGTCAAGGCTTGTATCTTCCTAGGATTGGGTTTTATTTCACCATTTTTAATAAAGAATCCCAGATATTCTATTCCTGTACGTAGAAAAACACACTTCTTGATATTGAAAGAAAAGCCTGCATTAGACCTTAAGCACAATTGCCAATCTTTCAAAAGCTTGCTCTTTAGAGTCTGACACAATTAAAACGTCATCAATATAAACCACTACATATGAATTTACTAAATCACCCAATGCTCTTACAATAGCGCGCTGAAAAACTGAAGATGCGTTCTTCAGCCCGAATGGCATTGCTAAGAACTCAAACTGACCATCAGGAGTTACAAAAGCTGTTCGCTCAATTGAATCTGCATGTATCGGTATCTGATGGTATCCACTGGCCATATATAGACTAGAAAAATATTTTCCACCTCTAAGACGATCGATCTGATCGGATATCAGCGGCAAGGGGTATTCGTCAGAGATTGTATTTGCATTAAGTTCACGAAAGTCTATACACATTCTATCGCTACCATCTTTCTTCTTTACCAACAACATTGGGCTGGTAAAAGGTGAACTACTCGGACGGATAACATTGGCCTCAATCATTTGCCGTATCTTATCTCGGACTATAACTTTCTCACTCTCACTAAGACGATATGGTCTCCGTTGGACCGTTTTGTTTTTGTCTAGCAAACGGATCTCCAGAGATCCTGTTGTTATGCGCCTTTTTGGTATGCCCTCAGTAAAGAAATCAGAATATTTTTCTAACATATTATTCAATTTAGACTTATCACTAATACATAAATCGGTGTTTGCATCAATTGCGTCTTTCATTATGTTGGCAGTGTTATCATTATGTACAGCATTAATAGTTTGCGATTTGTAAATACTAAATTTTCTTATTTCCATCATTACTCCGAAACCAAGCTGAAATATTTCTTGACCAACTATTATGTCATATTTTAAACAATCATCCGCTACAACATGAAACAAGACTTCTAAATTTAGTTCGGAAATTTGCACAGTAGATAGTATTTGGTCTTTGTGCCCGAGTTTGCCGCAATAATGGCACTTGATCGGCGTCTGCATTTTGAACCTCTTTCTCTCAGGCTCGTCTTTCCTCTCACTTTCCGAAATGCCACTCTTCCTTCCAAAGGCATGTGCTTTCAATTGCTGCTGCAGCTCATTGCGTTTCTTTACATTTGTCGTAAAGACTAGGCGTTGCAGTCGAGCGTCAATTTGTGTCGTGTGCGCTAGCACGAATGATACAGCAATTTCTTCTTGAGACATCGTTTTCCATTTTGTCATCAAAGACGTCACCAGTCGGCTCCCATACACCGATAGACACTCATTAGAGTTTGGTCGTCCGTTTAAAATGTTTAGCAACATGGCGGCTGGCGTCTCGGTGCCCTCATAACGCTCCAAGAACAATTCTTTAAATTGTGTCCACGTCTTTCCAGCAAAGCAAATTTGCGATAGCCATTGCGATGCGGTGCCACGCAAAGATTTGCTTAGAGCCATCACTAGTGCTGCGCCTTCTAATTGTTGTTCGCTCAAAATAATACTAGCCGTTTTACACCAAGCTGCAGCGTCAGCAGCATCTGGGTTGAAAATCGGCAACGATGCATTTTCATTGCGCGACGATGGTGTCGCTGAATTTTTCGCTTTTAACAATTCACAAATAATTTTATTTTGCGATTCCAAAAGCGCTTGCCACCTAGCGTCAGAATGCTCCTGTGGCTTAGGCGATCCCACTTCTGATGTTGGAGAAACAATAAAAGGCGATACGGGTGATTCTCTATTGTCAGCCATTTTCATTAAAATGATTCCGCAGCGAGTCGCAAAGGTTATTAGTTTTAGACACAGATTTTCACGACCGTTCTACTCGACGTGCTATCGCAAAGTCACCGCTTGACACCCGAACTTGGCGTCCGTCAACTTCCCCTTCTGTCATCCTTTCTGACGTCTACTCCTCATATCTCTCACTAATACCAATGCGCCACGCTCAGTAGAATTTTGCCATTCTCCTACCGCGTTCTCACTCAAATGAACTAGAACTAGAACTAATTGACTTAGTTCATCCTTTAACTCAACCAAATAAGGTAATTCAATGATTTATATCCGACACGGCCTTCCTGACGTTAACACGTCCTCGTGTTCAATAGTAATACAAAAGATTGGCATCATTCTGACTTCTCATATCGATCAATGTCTTACATTCGTTACTTTTATTAAATTTCTGGTTCGGTTAACATTATTCAACTTAAATTCAATTCTTCTTTTACTTATGATACGTTACATAATTCTCGGTACATGTTATTCAATAACTATTTTTGTTTACAGATAACATTTATTTTATTACTAAGTTACACATGATGTGTCTTCAAATGACAGTTTAGCAGGATATCTCTTTTATTTTCTTAGTGGATTGCACTCTTCTGCATAAACCCGAACATTTGGCTATCAGTTTTACCATACCACAGTTTTCTGGCTCTTGCCGCCACTGCGACGATATGCACCACCACACGTTCCACTTGCCCATTAGCTCTACTAGCGCCTGTAGCAACTAAATGTAATTCGACTTTATTTGTTGAACAAAATGTACGAAAATCGTTACTTGCAAAGCTTCTTCCTTGATCTGCTATAATTCGAGTGGGTACCCCAAAGAGCGATATTGCTGACTTCACTGCCTTAATGCAACTCAACGCATCTAAATTCAAGGTGTGATACAAATAAACATATTTCGTGAAGGCATCTATCTGTACAATAACATACTCCTTCTCATCATTTTTACCACTAAGCTTTCCGCTTATATCAATATGAATTGTATGCCATGGAATTTCTATTTTCGGTATGGGATGTAGTTCTACCTGTACCTTACCCGACATGGGCTTGGATAATTTGCATGTCACACAGCATTCAACAAACTTTCTTACGTACTTTGCCATATTCTCAAACCAATATTGTTCATAGACTTTATCTAACGTTTTCTGCCATCCCATATGCATTAAAGCCTCATGTACATGGTTAATTACAGACCATCTAAATGTTCTAGGAACGACAGGCAAACATCGAGTCTTGCCATTTCTTTGTATTTTACGATATAGTAAACCACTTCTTATCTCGTAAGTCTTTGACTGATTACTTTGCATATCATTACTATTCAACTCTACTATAATTGCGACTATACTTTGATCGCGTTGTTGTTCAGAAATCAACCAGTTATCCGTTATGGATGCCAAATCAATTCGTACCTCAGATACTTTTTGTACGTCATTTGCTAATTCGATCGGGACTGGGTTTCGTGATAAACAATCTACGTGAGCCATCTGACTTCCTTTGCGATACTCCACTTCAAATTCAAACGATTGCATAAACGCCCACCATCGATGCACTCTTGGCGTTAATTCTAATTTGGTACGACTTGCTTTCAATGAATTACAGTCAGTATGTACGACGAACTTTCTCCCATTTAAATAGTGCCTGAAGTATTTTATGGCATTGTACACGGCTAGCGTTTCCAATTCGTACGAATGATACTTAGACTCTGCTTTGGTGGTACATTTACTATAATACTCGACAACTCTACGCTTACCCTCTACTTTATGCATAAGCATTGCACCATAGCCAATGGCACTTGCATCTGTATGCAATTCAATAGGGTACTGAGGATCAAAAATTATTAAAACAGGGTCATTTGTCAGTACATTAATAACTTTTTGTCGAATTTGCTCGTACTTATCTTTCCACACAAATTCAATCATCTTCGAGGTTAACTGATAAAGTGGTTTCATCTCTTCAGAAAATCGTGGGACGAATTGTCTAAAATAGGATGCCAAACCTATGAATTGCCTTAGCTGAGTTACCGTTGTCGGTTGACTTAGTGCTGTCAAGGCTTGTATCTTCCTAGGATTGGGTTTTATTTCACCATTTTTAATAAAGAATCCCAGATATTCTATTCCTGTACGTAGAAAAACACACTTCTTGATATTGAAAGAAAAGCCTGCATTAGACCTTAAGCACAATTGCCAATCTTTCAAAAGCTTGCTCTTTAGAGTCTGACACAATTAAAACGTCATCAATATAAACCACTACATATGAATTTACTAAATCACCCAATGCTCTTACAATAGCGCGCTGAAAAACTGAAGATGCGTTCTTCAGCCCGAATGGCATTGCTAAGAACTCAAACTGACCATCAGGAGTTACAAAAGCTGTTCGCTCAATTGAATCTGCATGTATCGGTATCTGATGGTATCCACTGGCCATATATAGACTAGAAAAATATTTTCCACCTCTAAGACGATCGATCTGATCGGATATCAGCGGCAAGGGGTATTCGTCAGAGATTGTATTTGCATTAAGTTCACGAAAGTCTATACACATTCTATCGCTACCATCTTTCTTCTTTACCAACAACATTGGGCTGGTAAAAGGTGAACTACTCGGACGGATAACATTGGCCTCAATCATTTGCCGTATCTTATCTCGGACTATAACTTTCTCACTCTCACTAAGACGATATGGTCTCCGTTGGACCGTTTTGTTTTTGTCTAGCAAACGGATCTCCAGAGATCCTGTTGTTATGCGCCTTTTTGGTATGCCCTCAGTAAAGAAATCAGAATATTTTTCTAACATATTATTCAATTTAGACTTATCACTAATACATAAATCGGTGTTTGCATCAATTGCGTCTTTCATTATGTTGGCAGTGTTATCATTATGTACAGCATTAATAGTTTGCGATTTGTAAATACTAAATTTTCTTATTTCCATCATTACTCCGAAACCAAGCTGAAATATTTCTTGACCAACTATTATGTCATATTTTAAACAATCATCCGCTACAACATGAAACAAGACTTCTAAATTTAGTTCGGAAATTTGCACAGTAGATAGTATTTGGTCTTTGTGCCCGAGTTTGCCGCAATAATGGCACTTGATCGGCGTCTGCATTTTGAACCTCTTTCTCTCAGGCTCGTCTTTCCTCTCACTTTCCGAAATGCCACTCTTCCTTCCAAAGGCATGTGCTTTCAATTGCTGCTGCAGCTCATTGCGTTTCTTTACATTTGTCGTAAAGACTAGGCGTTGCAGTCGAGCGTCAATTTGTGTCGTGTGCGCTAGCACGAATGATACAGCAATTTCTTCTTGAGACATCGTTTTCCATTTTGTCATCAAAGACGTCACCAGTCGGCTCCCATACACCGATAGACACTCATTAGAGTTTGGTCGTCCGTTTAAAATGTTTAGCAACATGGCGGCTGGCGTCTCGGTGCCCTCATAACGCTCCAAGAACAATTCTTTAAATTGTGTCCACGTCTTTCCAGCAAAGCAAATTTGCGATAGCCATTGCGATGCGGTGCCACGCAAAGATTTGCTTAGAGCCATCACTAGTGCTGCGCCTTCTAATTGTTGTTCGCTCAAAATAATACTAGCCGTTTTACACCAAGCTGCAGCGTCAGCAGCATCTGGGTTGAAAATCGGCAACGATGCATTTTCATTGCGCGACGATGGTGTCGCTGAATTTTTCGCTTTTAACAATTCACAAATAATTTTATTTTGCGATTCCAAAAGCGCTTGCCACCTAGCGTCAGAATGCTCCTGTGGCTTAGGCGATCCCACTTCTGATGTTGGAGAAACAATAAAAGGTGATACGGGTGATTCTCTATTGTCAGCCATTTTCATTAAAATGATTCCGCAGCGAGTCGCAAAGGTTATTAGTTTTAGACACAGATTTTCACGACCGTTCTACTCGACGTGCTATCGCAAAGTCACCGCTTGACACCCGAACTTGGCGTCCGTCAACTTCCCCTTCTGTCATCCTTTCTGACGTCTACTCCTCATATCTCTCACTAATACCAATGCGCCACGCTCAGTAGAATTTTGCCATTCTCCTACCGCGTTCTCACTCAAATGAACTAGAACTAGAACTAATTGACTTAGTTCATCCTTTAACTCAACCAAATAAGGTAATTCAATGATTTATATCCGACACATATTTATTTTTATTTCTTAGTATAGATTAGTGTTTTTGAGATACTGTAGAATTTTAAACATGTTTGGTGGTGTGGGGCTAGAGAGTTATTGTAGTGGGTTGGTGGTTTTAAATATTGCCTGTCTTTGTGTTTTGAAGGAGTTGCAGTTGAAATATTTTGGTTGCAGTATGGGGGTGTGGTTGATATAAGATTTGTGCGTGATTTTTTTATGTCAAAGTTTGAGTCTCGTTATTTTTATTTGCTCTTTGCGAGTTAGGGAAAGTTGATTGTTTTTAAAGAGGTAGCTATTGTATTTATTGTGATTTATATTTTGGTACCAAGGTGAAGTTTCTGTTAGTTTTGTTTGTAGTTTTGAATTGTGTGGTTTTTTAATGTATTTTAAACTGTCTTTTATGTTGCAGTTCTATTGCTGCGTTTTTTTCAGCGGTATCTGCCTGTTCGTTTCTGTTTATTCCTACATGACCAGGTACCCATATTATTTTTAATTTGGGGAACGTTTTTTGTAAGGTATTGCGTATGAGTGAGCTGTAGTAATCGCTGTTAGAATTGCTTTTTGACTTCTACTTTATGAATATAAATATATGATACTCTCAGTGATAATCTGTTTATCCTCTCAAAGTCATGTCCGTCCGTTAGTAATTTCTGGCCAAGCGGGATTACATTCATTCATATTCAAGACTCCTGTAGTTTCGCACGTATATGAGCGCATCCTGCGTGTACTCATGAAGATATCTCGGGCTTTTTACAAATGACGACGGTAGTGCTACCATTTGAGCCAAAATCCAAAATCTAATTCAGCATCATTCGTCATCGCGTCTTGTTCATGTATAAATTTTTCTTTTGCTTTAAGGCGATAAATCCGTCTTGTAATACCATCCCCAACTATGCTAACTGTTACGAAATGGTCCCCAACAGAAGACCGGACTGGAGCCTGGCTGCAGCCATAGTATCAGAGCAAAAGATTAGATGGGCCATTGGTACACTCAGTCTCTACAAGGCCGCAGGTACGGACGGAATCCTTCCCGTCCTTCTTCAGAAGCGGATGGAACAGCTAATGGTGTTCCTCATTCGCATTTTCCGGGGAAGTCTAGCTATGGGCTACATACCTAGAGCATGGAGGACGGCCAGGGTGATCTTTATCCCGAAGGTGGGGAAAAAAGACCCTTTTCACCCCAAGTCCTTCAGGCCGGTCAGCCTGACATCCTTCCTGGTAAAAACCCTCGAAAAGATAGTCGACAACCACATTAGGACCTCGCACCTAGTGTTTAGACCCTTGCATGATCATCAGCATGCCTACAGAGAAGGAAAGTCGACAGAATCGGCTCTCCTAGACTTAGTAAACAGCCTGCAATGCTCAATGAAGGCCACAGACGTCGCTATCTGCGCCTTCATGGACATTGAAGGTGCCTTCGATAACACAGCACACGATGTTGTGGCCAGGGCGCTTCGGGACAAAGGGGTTGAGTCAGGACTCATTTTTTGGCTTGGCAAACTCCTTGACACGAGAATAGCGGAAAACACTGTCAATAATTTGACGATCAGGGCCCAAACCACAAGAGGTTTTCCACAGGGGGTGTCCTAACACCTCTTCTCTGGAGTCTCGTGGTGGACGAGCTACTAGGTAAACTAACAGACAATGGTTTTAAATGCCAAGGCTACGCTGATGACATCACTATTGTCTGCAAGGGCAAATTTGTGAACACGCTATGTGATAGGATTACACTGGGTCTTAGCCTTTGCTTGGACTGGTGCTTGGACGTGGGGCTGAATATAAATCCAGCAAAATCCACAATTGTCGCTTTCACCAATCGATACAAGTTAAAATCCATAAGGCCCATATCTATTGGAGGTACGACAATCCCACTCTCTACGGAGATAAAGTATCTGGGGATAACCTTGGACAAGAGACTACTCTGGAAACGGCATGTTGAGCATGCGGAACGCAAGGCCACACTGGCCCTAATGAGTTGCAGATCTCTCGCAGGGTAAAGCTGGGGGGTGTCCCCTAAAATCCTTCTGTGGATGTATACAGCAATGGTAAGGCCTATAGCCAGCTACGGCGCTGCGGTCTGGGCAAGTCGTGTTGACCTGGATGTCACTAAAAGGCAACTGGGCAAACTCCAGAGACTCGCCTGCACGTGCATCACTGGCGCAATGCGTACGTGCCCGTCCTCAGCGCTGGACGTGCTGCTAGGACTTCCGCCTCTGCATGTTTTCATCAAGCACAGCGCAAACAGATCTATCATGAGAATGGCAGGAGCGAACGCAATTGCTTCTGTCACCAGTGCAACTGGCACACTATTGGCATTTCCACAAGATGCGCAGTTGGCCAGTTTTAGTTTCGAGAAGCTCTTTAAAACGGAGCTCAGTAATAAAGCAGAGTGGACTAGTCTGTCGACCGCCTATAATGTCAAGCCACATGCTATCAGATGGTATACGGACGGTTCACTTACAGATGAGGGTGCCGGAGCTGGAGTCTGCGGACCCCAGCTCAAACATCATGAACCCCTTGGTAAATTCGCCAGCATATTCCAAGCGGAAGTGTATGCGATTGAAAGATGTGCCTCCCTTAACATCGCAAGGGGTTACGCTCATAGAGACATTGCCATTTTCTCCGACAGCCAGGCAGCGATCAAAGCACTCAGTGCTTACAAGATCGTCTGGCAATGTATAGAAACACTCAACAGGTTGGGTAGTACCAACACAGTCACCATCTATTGGGTACCAGGTCATGCGGGTATTCCCGGCAATCAGGTAGCCGATACTATGGCCAGGAGAGGAGCTAGCACCCCCTTCCTCGGCCCTGAACCTTTCTGTGGGCTAGGACCAGGAACAATTAGGCAGAGCAGTCGCATCGATCTGCTCATTGCATGCGAGGATGCGTGGCAGTTTTCGCAGGGGGCAAGACAGAGTAAGCGGCTGCTAGGTAGTTACAACAAGAAGAGAACTGAGGACTGTCTGAAGCTGAGCAAAGGATCTCTTCGGATAGTTACGGGTTTCCTAACCGGGCACTGCAAAATGCTTACGCATAGGTTGGGCAGTATTAACACAGTCACCATCTATTGGGTACCAGGACATGAGGGTTTCCACGGCCCTGAACCTTTCTGTGGGCTAGGACCAAGGATTATCAGTCAGAGCAGTCGCATCGATCTGATTAATGCTTGTGAGGATGCCTGGTGGTCTTCGCAGGGGGCAAGACAGAGCAAGCGACTGCTAGGTAGCTATAACAAGAGAAGAACTGAGGACTGTCTGAAGCTGAGCAAAGGATCTCTTCTTGACCGAGCATTGCAGAATGCGCAAGCATCTGCACACTCTCAAGCTAGGGGATGACAGTCTTTGAAGAATGTGTCTGGAGGGGGATGAAACTCCAGAACACCTGCTTGAGGAGTGTCCCGCCATTTTTCGTCTGAGGCTCTCTCTTCTGGGGAGCCTCTCTCTGTCTACTGAGGAGATGAGGGCTCTCCGACCATGCCACATCGTCGCGTTCCTGCGTTCGATTGGGCTGTTCGAGGAGCTGTAACTCACATAACTGTAAGAGGGCACAATAGATCCTAGTGGTCGCAGTGCACCTTCCTCAACCCAATAATAATAAGGCAATAAACCTCATTCGCTCATTCTCCACTTTGACATACATGTCCACCAAATGCTGAAAGAAGTTAGGTCTACAGATATATTTGGTGCATTACGTTCACGCTGCCTTGCATTAGCTTGTGCGCTTGTCTGTGTCTTTGTAATGCCACATCATTTGCATTACGCGTTTGCCGACCTATATTTGCTCGTCTGGCTCGTGGAATTTTTTCCTTAACAGTTCAAAACTTACTGTTTATGTAAATGCGAATTCTTTTTGGTCTCGGCACGGGTTTTTAAATGAACCGACTTTTCACACACGGATTCAAATTTAGAAATATATTTTAGTTCCTCACAATAAACTGGCTTAACTGAATGTTAAAATTTCCAACTACACTTTACTATCTCGAAATATAGTTTGAAAAGCCAACTGACACAAAATTTAAAAGCAACTGTATATGCAAAAAGGCATTTACAAACAAACAAACTATTGGTGGACCACCCTTAACATTTGGGGGGATGCAAAATATATTCTAGCCGATTCTCAGACCTACTGAATACGCATATAAAATTTCATAAAAATCGGTCGAGCCGTTTCGGAGGAGTTTCATAACGAACCGCGTGACACGAATTTTATATATATTAGATATATAAAAAATATCGTTTTTGTTTCACTTTTTATAACACAAAAACGTCTAAACTGATTTGGGTGTAAATTGATGGTGAGAAGCTTAGAACCAGGAGAAGGAAATATGTAGTGTACAAGCAGCGTTTCGAATCGAAAGCAGCACTGATTACGGTGTGCAATACTAGCGTTCGCATTGGTCCGATGGACATTGTTGGCGAGTATTGTGGCACATTGAAGTTTTTCGGAAAAACGCCAGAATTGTGCTGCCTTAGTGGAAAAGTAAAATTGCCGTTATTGAACCACCAGAGCCGTTGTATTCGTTGCTTCTTGGCGAACACCCGAAAATTTAATGGTTGTTTCCAAATGACATCATTTGGGACAGACATTATCATAGAACGAGGATTTAATCCGACATTCAAGATACAAGGACAGATCCGAATTCGATCATTACAACCTCACGAAGATGCACAGCATATGGGCATGGGCAACATGAAGGAACAACTTGATCGACTTCAAGAGATAAATGCAGCAATGAAAAGAGCAATTCTTCAAGATCTACAGCAACTACTTCCTGATCAATTCGTATAAACGACCATCTGGAACACACAATTGCACATTTAACGCTCCAACAATAGATGAAGCTGCCATCCTCATTGTTGGTGAAAACTTGGTAACACGCGATAAAGTGCTTTCACGTCGCGATGCTGGTCAACTGCAACGAATATCGGAAACACATCGTATTTCATACATATGACACGTTGCAATACCCGCTGATGTTTTGGCAAGATAATGGTTTTAATATCAAAATCAAAATGACCAAGTAGAAACGTTGCGTGGCTTTAAACTTTTATGCAGTTTTTTTTTGGGGTCGTTAACTGTTATCTACCTCTCAAATTTGGTGACTCTAGCTCGAGCACTATGGAAGATGCACGCATTACCATTTTGGCGAAGCGGCTGGGGGCGGTTGGAGTCATCATCACAATCATGACACTTTATTTTACACGGCCATAGATAAAGAGATTTGCAAAGTTTCAAGTTTCTAGCTCGAAAGGTTTGCCACAAATTTGCGCACATACGGACGGACAGACGGTCAGACACCATGATGGACATTGCACAAGCCCAATATACTTTTACCTTCGGTATCGAGTATAAAAATCTATTGAATGGTGAAGAAACAACCAAGAACGTTTAGTCGATAAATTATTAATCATATCGTTTAATGATTCGACAAAATGCTGACAAGTATTTGATTAACTATTCTGCCAAATGAACGTCATTACGGTAGGCCAGATCTTTTTAACTGTAATCCAAAATGGATAAGAATTGTTCAATTGCTCATTCCCGGAAAAACATCAATTGAGAGGCCTGTGAGCAGGTTACCTCACACAAAACCCCCCCCCCCCCCTCCTTTTTTTCGAGATTGTGACCCTGCCGTCAGATTGATCACGTTGTACTCTTGCAGTCCCGCCACCACCGTTGTCCTCTCGCGTCGTCCTGTCCTGGGTTTTCTGCTCAACCATATCTCTATTCTCCTTATTGCGACTGGTGTCAGCTCCGTGAACCTCGGCAACATCGTGATGGCGGGATTTCCGGAGCTACAGTGTTCCATTTCCCCGTGGTGTTCCTTTTGCTGCACTATAAGGCGTCGCCCCTGTTTGTCTGTCACCTTTCACGCTCCATCGTAACCGTTCCCCCCATTCCCTTGTTGTTTGACTCCGCGGCTGGTACCTTTCGGGGCTCCACCAGGTCCTTGCCTTCTGCTTCGATTGCCTGGGGTCTGGCTGGTGAGGCTCTTCCACGTATGGCGACGGTCCACGAACCCGTGGTGCCTCTATGATCGCCTTTGCCCTCTCCACCAAACTTAGGATGACCGCACCATCGACCCTGTCAACCTGCGACTCCCTGTGCACGTGCCTCGTAAGTAGAAAGTGGGTTCCGCGACCGTTGGTTTGCGCTGTTGTCTCCTCTCGACGCTGCGTCAGACGCGCCGTTCGTCTCGGTTGGCACTTTAATGGTTTGTAGAACTAACTTCGGTTTACCGCACTGTATGTCTTCCCCATTTTGCATAGAAAATGCATTCCCAGAATAAAATGATCTAAAATGGATAGCATGACATGCATATCAACCACAACTTCTTTACCTTCTAGACCCACTTTTGTTCGAAACTTTCTTCTATGGCTTTTGTAGAACCGTCTGCCAAGCATATTTTCGTTCCTCGATCGCCTCAACATTAGCTCCCCATCTAAGGACCTGTTCAGGGACGACCACATAGTGCCTTTGCCTGCCATCTCCCGTATAGGCAGTCTCCAAACCGTGTTGATTGCCGCAATCCTCGAACTCCGTGTTTAAAACCAAAAACGCTATATCTTCTACAGTTTTTGAGCTGAAACCACCAAATTTTGTGCCAAGATTGTTGATTTAGAAACCCCAAAAAATTTTGTATGAGGATAGCAATTGACATAATTAATAGATCTGCAGCAAAATTTTGGACCCCACGCCCCACCATGCCAGCCCCTAGCCAACCTTTCACTATATTCTACTAACTTTGAGCTAGAGTCACCAAATTTGGTATAAGGATAGCAATTGACATCATACACAAATCTGCAGCAAAAATTTTGATGCCACGCCCCCCCATACCTCCCCCAGCCCCCCATCCACCATATTCTTCTAACTTTGAGCTAGAGTCACCAAATTTGGTATGAGTATAGCTATTGACATGATACACAGATCTTCAGCAAACATTTTGATGCCATGCCCTCATACCACCCCCAGCCCCTACCTTTAACAAACTTTGAGCTAGAGTCCCTAAATTTGGAAGGAAGATAGCTTTTTGGCATCGCCATCTGCACCAGACAGTCTTTGAGATACCCCTTTGTAATCAGCTCTCTTTTAATCTGTTTTATTAATGGTATCGAGTATACCGCAGTCGGGTGCGTCCGACCGCAACGTTTCTTCTTGTTTTTTTTTTTATTTCAATGATTTTTATTTATTTCCGTTTAATTAATCTTTATTTATTTTATTTTAAATTGTACTCGTCCCACGGTTCGGATTTTCTTTTTTATTATTATTATTATTAAAGAGAAGGCTAACAATGAATTTTTAACCTACTACTTATTTTTAAGAGCGCTAGCTGCAAGGCTTTCGGCTCGCTTTTTATTAGTTATGTATAATTTTAAGTATATGAGTTTAAAGTTTTGTATTTATATTTTGTTTGTAAGTCCTAAGTTTTTTATAAAATTTATTATGGTGGAGATGTTGGCTGGGGTGGGAGTTTTGAGTATTTCTTCTGGAGGGAGGGGCAGGTTTGCTCTCCATCTGTTGGTTTTTGGGCAGTCCCAGATGATGTGCTTTATTGACAAAGGGTGAAAATTGCACAGGTTGCAAGCCGGGGGAGGCTGGCCTAGGAGCAGGTGGCCATGCGTAAGATTTGTGTGTCCGATTCGGAGTCTGGTGTAGATTTGTGTGTCTCGTGCGCTCATGTGTGACGGGTATGTTGGATTTTTTCCGCTGTTGTTGAATTGCTTGTAGTGGTGGGATACTTGGAGCCAGTCAGTTAGATGTTTGTTCTTAATAAAGTTTGAGAGCAGTCGAAATAAGTCTGACTTTTCCGCAATTTCGCTTGTTTGAGACTGGGTTGTAGCAGCCAGCTTTGCAATTTTGTCTGCTTCTTCGTTTCCGTGGATACCAACATGTCCGGGTATCCACATGATCTTTATATTTTTGTGCTGGATAATGAGGTCACGAGTTTGGGAGATAATGTTTTGGGTGTTGTTGGGGTATTTTAGCGCTGAAATGGTGGATCTGCTGTCCGTGCAAATAATGTGTGGGTGGTGATGAGCCGAAGCATGCCTTACTGCCTGCAGTATGGCGTAAGCTTCTGCTGTAAATATTGAGCAGTATGGGTTGATTTGACCGGAATCCAGGATGGTGACATCGTTTTTAATTACCGCGTATGAGGTGTTTGTGGTAGTTTTTGAGCCATCGGTGTATAAGAATGTAGCATTTTTGTAGGCTTCGCTGTTCCTCAGTGAGCTGAATAGTTTGCGGTAAAGCAGGGGGGAGGTATCTGCTTTTTTAAACTTTTCGATGTCGGAAATGAATGATGAGGGTTCTATGAGCCAGGAGGGAACCTTATTCGTTTGGATGAGCGTTGGTGGGACGTCGATCAACATGTCAGATGACAATTTAAGGCTATTGAATACCGCAGAAAGTTTTTTTGGAAAAGTTTTACGTTTAACTGCCGCCTTGATGATGTAGTTGATTTTTTTGTTGTTGTGGAGTAAAAGTCTTGGAATGAGCCTTAACGTAGATTGTAGGACCCTGTTTTCCAGAGACGGTAATCCTGCTTCGGTTAAAACAATTTTTGTGGGGGATGTTGGGAAAGCACGAATGCTTCTTTTTGCTGCTGTATGGTATGGTGGAGCAATGGATTTTAGGTTGGCTTTGGATGAGTGTCCGTAAATTGGCAATCCGTAATCTATTTTGGAAAGGATAAGGGCCTGAGTGACATTTATCAATATGGTTCTGTGTGTTGCAGAGCGTTGCGAGGAGAGATATTTTATAATATTAAGTCTTGCAGCTAGGCTGGTTTTTAGATATTTACAGTGATCCTTAAAAGTAAGTCTTCTGTCAAAAATTAGGCCTAAGATTTTAAGATTATTACAATATGGTATAGTAGCGTTTGGGAGTTTAATATCTAATGGGTTACAATTTCGTTTTTTGCAAATGTGCAGCAACTTACATTTTTCTAAAGCTAGGTTTGCACCTGAGGTGAGAGACCATGTATTAATTAAATTTAAAATTGTTTTAAACAAAGAGTTTACAGATCTAGTGCATTTTTGCTTGGTGTAAATTAACACATCATCCGCGTATAGGATATGTTCCATGTGATTAAATTTATTAAGAATAGTGCTTATTTCATTGAATGCTAGTGTGAAAAGGGTAACAGACAGAGGGGAACCCTGAGGTATGCCGTTGTGTAAAGGGTATGTATTTGAGTAGGCGTTTTGTATGCGTACAGTGAATTTGCGGTTGGAGAGGAATGATTTTATGATGTTGTGTATTTTTTTTCCTACTTTTATTTGTGCTAGTTGCTTAAGAACAATATGGACTCCTATGCGATCAAAAGCCTTTTCAAAGTCTAGGCTGAGGGCTGAGACATGGTTGCGGGTTGCAATGGCGGTGGTTGAAAAATGATCGAAGATAAGTAGAGCGTCTAAGGTGCTATGGTTTTTTTTAAAACCAAACTGTTGCTCGCTCAGAGAACGCTTTCTTGATGTGTACCACATTATTCGTTTGGAGATAATTTTTTCAAAGAGTTTTCCTAAACAGGGAAGAAGGGAGATGGGTCGATAGCTGGTGAGCTCGTTGGGAGACTTTTTTGGTTTTGGTAATGGTATGATAGATGCGCATTTCCAGCATTGTGGAAAGCAACCTTGATCAAATACATTGTTGAATAGTTCAATAATTGCCAGTTTAGTGACATTTGGAATGTTCTTGATCATTGGGTAGGAAATTCTGTCAATGCCAGGGGACGTGCCTTTAACAGCTGCAAGTGCACAGTCATACTCTAGAACGCCAATTTTTGAATCAATCATTTTGGCCAGTTTGGAAGGGTAAGGATTGGTGAAGTTGAAAGTCAACATGTTGTGTTTCTCGACTGAGAACCGATGGTTAAAGTTGTTGTCATGGGAGTAAGAGCTCCAAAAATCAGCGAAAGCATTGGCAATTTCTTTGAGGTCATAGATTGGCCCGGTAGAAGTGTTTAGAAATTTGATTTGGGTTGATGTGGAAGAGCCCGTTAGCTTTTTAATGTCAGACCAGATTTGTTTGGGACTGGATAAAGGTGATATTTTTTCTGTGATTTTTATGAAACAAGCTTGTTTGCTTTCTCTGCACTTGTATCGGAATTTTGCTTGGTTTTTTTTATATGCTGTTAAGTTTTCATTGTTTTGTAATCGCTTATATGCATACCAGGCTTTTTGTTTAAGGTCTCTCAGCAGAGAGAGTTCGGTGTTCCACCAGGCAGTTCTTATCTTAGAGCGTGGGGGCTTTGATTGTGGGATATTGTAGTGAGCTGATGTGCGTATGAGTTTGTGTATGTAGGCCACATCCCTGTTTATATTGTTTGAAGAAATGTAATTTTTTGTTTGTGAGCTTAAGAATGAATGAAATTCTGGCCAATTTGCGCTGTCTGTGAGGAATTTACTGATAAACGGATACTTTATTGATTGGTGGCGCACTATAGTTGTAATTAAGGGAAAATGATCACTTCCGCATAAATTGTCAAAAGTGTGTGAAGACGTAAAGGGAAGTAAATCTGGAGAGCAAATTGTCAAGTCTACATGTGTAAAGGTTTTGTGTGTGGAGAAAAGGGTTGGCTGCCCATCGTTCAAGCAGCATAAGTTATTGATTGTAAGGACTTTTTCAACTATTTTTCCTCTCCTGTTTGATTGCGGTGATCCCCAAAGTGGGCTCCAGGCGTTGAAATCCCCCATTATGACTAGAGGTGGTGAAGTATTGTTAAAGATATAGGATAGTTCATTAGAGTTAAACGGCTGATTGGGTGGAATATAGATATTAATAAATTTTATTTTGAAGCCTATGTTGATTTCAATTGCTTGGACTAAAATATTAGAAGATATTTGTATTATTGTATGGGGGTGGGTTTTCTTAACCAAGAAGGCAACTCCCTGTTTACCGCTAGAGATTTGTGGGAGGTTGTGGAAGTAGTGTGTGTATGAGTTGGAAATGTTAATTGTTCTGTTGTGTTGGGTATGTGTTTCTTGCAAAACGACAAGGTCTGGCTTATGTTCTTTTAGTAGCACCTGCAAATCAATTAAATTGTTTTGAACGCCGTTTATATTCCATTGAAATATTTTAAAAGACATTAATAAGAAAAAAGATATGTATGAATATGTGGTTTTGTTTTGATATTTTAGTTTTTTGCAGGTGAGTGTAATTCGCAAGTCTCGTGGCGAGCGAGGTCTGAGTGACTCGGTGGCTGAAGCCACTGCGAGTCCCAATTCCCACTCGCCACGAAACAAAAGTCAGAAATTTGCGTTAGGGGAGCTGATCGTCGTCTTCACTGATATACATATCAGATGAAGAGAGATCACTAGTGAGAGTTAGATTAGTGGAGTTTAATGCGTGGGGTGTGTTGTTGTTGTGTGTGTTGGTTGTCGTTGTGTGAGAGTGAGAGTTTACGTTTGAGTGGATTGCGCTTTGAGCGGTTAATGGAGTGTAATGGTGTTTTGTTGTTTCAATTTTATTCTTTTTCGCTGGATTAGCGTTCGAGTGGCTTGAGCATGAGGGAATATCATCAGCAGAGGCCGATGCGATAATATTAACTGTTCTTTTTATATTGTTCTTTTGCAGGTTGTTCGCTACAATTGGGTTGTCTTTGATTTGTTGTTGCTTTGCTGGGAGATAAGCGTCAGTTTTTTTGGTTGTTCTTTGGTGTGTGTTTTCTCCGTTTGTTGTGTTTGCGACTTTTTGTGCGTGTGTTGATGGTTGGCTTGTGGATCGGTTCAATGACATATATTTTTGTCTTGCTTCTTTGAACGAGCATTTGGTTTGGCCTTGGATTTTGAGTATTTCTTTTTGTTGAATATATTTCGGGCATTTGTTGCTGGACGCGGCATGTTCCTCGGCGCAATTGGCACATTGGGTTTGGGTGCATTGATTTTCGTGTGCGGGGAGATTACATGTGCCACAGATGGCCTCTCTAGTGCAGCGTTTGGTTGTGTGTCCAAATAATTGACAGTTTTTGCAGCGCATTGGGTTTGGTGTGTACGGTCTGACTTTGACCTTGTACCAGGAGACTTCCATGGATTCCGGTAGATAAAATAGGTTGAAGGTTAGGAGCATTACACCGGATGGCTTGGTATAGCCGTCAACGGTTTTGTTAAATTTGTAGACTGCTGTGACGCCTTGTGTAGCAAGTTCTTTAACAATTTCTTCCTCGGGAATGTTGATGAGGCAGGGGGCGTAGATGGTACCTTTGGTGGAGTTCAGCGTTTCATGGAGCCTGCAATTAATTTTGCATAAACCTACAAGTTCCGTTGCCGATAGAAATTTGCTGGCAGCCAGTGCGTCTCTTGTTAGCACCAGAAGGTTGCCATCTTTGAGTTCACTGATGGAGACTATGTCATTGCTGATAAGTTTGAGGGCTCGGTGGGTTGCAAAGCAAGAGTATTCGTTCAGTGGTTTATTTTCGTCTTTCGCCGCAATAGTGATGAATTTAGGATTTGGCAGCTGTATCACTGGTAAGCCAGGGAAGGAAATCGATGCTTTGTGGAATGTTTTATGTCTTTTGGGTTGAGGGGGATCGGCTAGCAGAGCGTACCGATTGTCCCCCAGGTTAGCTTGCCCTGTGGGCATGTTGGGTGCTTTATTGTGCGCGTGCAATAGCGTGGTTTTTTTTTTTTTTGTTTGTGTTTGAAGAAAATTAGAAAAAAAAACAAAAGAACACGCGAAGCGAGTGTTAAAGGTCTTCGTTTCACAAGATACGATAAGCGGAGAGCACGTCTGCACTGTTCAAGTGATAGCCGAGAACTGTGTTTTCTTTTTTTTTTTTTTTTTTCTTTTTTAATATCTCTCGTCCCGCTGTTGGGTAATTTTGTTTCAGTTAGACACACAAATAATCCACCTTCAGTTTTTTTGCAACGTTGCCTTTTTTTTATCACACAGCAAAAAATTTAGTTTTCACTTTTGAATGTTCTCTTCCTACTGTTCATCTAGTTTTTTTTTTGTCGCACAGCAAAAAATATATATTTCACCTACGAATGTTCCTCTAATGTTCCGAAAACTGAACTTTTCAGTAATACTTTTGTGACTTTATTCCCAAATCATATAACTCCGCTTTAGCTTATAGGTCCCTTCAAGGTAGGTACCTTCAACCCTGTCAACTGTCGACTCCCTGTGCACGCGCCTCGTATATATTTATTGTAGTACCTGGTGTCCCAAGGTTGTTCCCGTGTGGTTAGTGGGAAAGAATTCTACCACAGTAAGCTACTGCTTGTCGTACGAGGCGACTAAAAGTGCACCGCTGCAAACGATGTCGAAAGGAGAGAGAAAGCTTTGAGGATATGGGGAAAGAATCCCAAAGGATTATAGATAGAACGAAGGTTTCCGCCCGTGTGATTGACGGATCAAAGAATATCAATCACAGTATACTACCGCTTGTCGTAAGAGCCGACTACAGGAGTAAATGGTCCACCAAACCATAAACTTTTTGGAGTTTAAATTGGAAGTGGCTGCGGCCCCTCGGGGAGTATCGTAGTGGTTGTGGTTAAACCCAAAGCGGGTAGAGTTTATGCTCGGCGTGGAGTTGCGTGTGTTTCAGTCGGGTGTCGATGCCCAAATATCGGAAGTCGCTTTAGATAAAACGGCGTTCCTCACCAAGTTGGAAGCTTGCTTACCAAAAATAAGTAACTTTAAATTGGTACCTGAAATAGAAATATCGAAGGGGCGTTAGTTGGCGCTAAATCAAGACTCACTGTGCTATATCCTCGGATATACGGGCACCGTGGTTTTAATCCTAACTGGAACATGCCACGTTAAACAAACTCTATAGAGATATAGCCAATGTGCCTTTTAACCGACTGGTAATGAACCAACGAGCCGCCTTATCCGTCAATGCCTCACTCATTGCTCCGAGCATACGGTCCAGACTGACCTCGAGAAACAGCGGGCGCTACGACAATGTCTCGTGAATTAGTTGGATCGCCAACAATAAGTGCAGCAACATCATTAACGGTAGGTGCATCTTCTCACATGTTCACCTGTTGGGGTACACTCCACATTCGTTCCAATGCTGTTTTGAACATATTAACCACAGCATTATAAGCGTGAAATAATGCTTGCAACTGTTGAATAATTCGTCTCTTTAATGAAGTTGTTATGTGTTGCAATTCATTGTGTTGGTGTGAGTGATTGGTTATTGTGTGTTGTATCTTTTACCTTGCAAGTCGGCATGAAGCCGCCTTCTTGAATGATATTAGCTCCAAAGGAAGTCATGCGAAAGCAGTTATTGTACTCTAGGATGTGTTGAAGAAAATGGCTGGAATCGGGATCACTTCCATCGAAAAATTGTTTCAGTGGCTGTGGTGGTGTAAGGAATGGATCCAGTTTGACTTTTCCACTTGCGCAGCACAATCCAGCCGTTTCTCTTTTGATTTTTAACGCATTGCAATATCGGCATATAGTCGTCATTGGTCCAATATCTAAATTTTCATCATCACTGTAATTCGCAGTGTGATCATATTCGAATGCTAAGCGATTGTATGATGCCAATGATCTTCCTGTGCTCACGCGTTGTCTCAATCGGTCATTTTCTCTTATTATATTTTGACTTTCTTCGCTTAAGTTCTGTGAATACACTTGTTGCTGGCTTGCACGTCTTGTGCGCCGGCCGATGTTCGCACGTCGTCTTCTAGGCATTTTGGACTATGGACAGAGTGGTGAATTTAACCTCAAATGCACGATCCACATAATTTAAACAGTTCAACTTACAACATTAAAGACAAATTCCTGCACAATACACTTGATTGATTTGATGGTTTCCAATTGAAACTTTTTAAACTTTTTTTTATTTTATTTTCACAATTTCACAGTGAACAATACCTGTTATCACATGAAATGAACTGAGCAGAGAAAAATGAGTAGCTGTCAAAAAATATTGATTTGTTGTACATGCTATGAATCAGAGTTGGCGCTGTATCTTAAAAGAGATTTTCCTGCTTCTCTGTTAAAATTTTTACGGCTACATACCTCACGAAGCCCGAGACCTTTCCAACAAATGCAAAACCGTGGAAATCGGTTCATGCGTTCAGGAGTTATAAAGCCATGGAGGAAATTTTGATAGATATATATATGACTGTACCGCTTTCATCACTCCCAAGACCAATTTCACTCTCAGTATTTTTTCGCGTGCTCTGCTCTAAGGGTTAAGCTCAAACAGAAGAAATTTCTTCTGCACAGACTAAATTCTATCGTGGTGAATCCCGTATTGCGATGACCACACACAAGATCCATACTCCAGGATGGGACGTACTAGATATGAATATAGCGTTTTAGTGGTATAGGGATCAATAACCTTTTTTGTCCACCACTTGATATAGCCAAGAAAATACATAGCCTTATTGACCATCGACGATATGTGGGAATACAATTTTAATTTGCAATTAAGAGTGATGCCTAAATCTTAATTTCAAAATCACGGACAAGTGGTGAAGCATCAAGCACGTAGTGAGCAGTATGAGGGTTACCTCTGCGAAAAGACATGACTTTACATTTTGAACAATTTAAATTTAGTCCCCCAAGTCCGACTGTAGTAAGTTACATAGAAAATCATCATTATAGGTGAAACATAGCTTTACATCATCAGCAAACATATAAACACGAGAGTTACTAATAACAGCAGGAAGATCGTTAATAAATAGATTAAATAGCAATGGTCCTAGGTGACTTCTCTGGGGAAACCAACTAATATATCATATTTCTAGAAACAAAGAATGACTGACAGAATCAAATGCTTTACTAAAATCTGTATAAACGACGTCAGTTTGCATTTTGGTCTGAATTCCTTTGAAAACAAGAGACGTGCATTCAATTGGGTTGGTGGTAGTAGATCTTCGCATAACACATCCGTGATGGTAAGGGAATAAAATTTAACTACATAAGTGCTGCAATTGAGAGCATATAATTTTTTCAAAGACTTTCGGAATGGCAGACAACTTGTATTAACCCCTATAGTTTTTAACGTTGGACTATAATTTTTATGGAGTGGAATAATAAAAGATTATTTCCATATACCAGGAAACACAGCTCAGTCAACCGACACGTTAAATAATTTATGTAAGGGTTTACAAAGTGAATCCGCACAATATCTAAGTAAACAGCCTGGCACTCCAGGACCAGGAAAAACAACATTTTAACAAATGTATAAAACTGTTTCGGGTCACGGGAAAAGTTCAATCTGCATCGATTGAGATAGTTATTGTAACAGGAAGTGTTTAAAAAAATTAAATATGATTTTGCTTTTATATACAAGGATAAATCTAAAGTATTTCCAGGCTTCTTACATTTTTATAAGATCTTGTTTTCACGATTTTTCAATTTAGATAATTGAATAATGTTTTACAAAGACCATGTTTTATTTTCACTTGATGGACATGTGAGGGGAACACAGACATCCAAATGCGAATTCAAGGTCCTGTAAAAAATGGAAATGGCAGTTTCTATATCACTACAAGAATAAAGTTGAGACCAATTAGTTTGCTGAAGAAAATCATTCAAAATAGTAAAGTTACGGGTCTTATTGTTAGATGCTGGTCTAAAGTTAAGAAGTTTAAAGGAAAGTTCTAAGCTTGGATGGTAGGTATCTTCAAAAAGCACCAGAGGGGGGTACTCTACTAACATTACTACAATCAGAGTCAGAAACAAATATCAAATCTATAATTTTATTACTACAGTTATGTACCCTTTTAACTTGTGATTGGCCTAAATCTAAAACGCCATTGATAAAATCATCAGAAGTGGCTGGTAATAGCGCCGAATCTGTGTCATTCACAGACCATAACTAGGGGGCTGGAAAATCGATAAACTCGATAACGCAAAATCGATAGATGCAGCTATTTCGCAAGCCCTTACAGCTAGAACTACCAAATTTGGGGAGAAAATAGCTACTAACAACCCCCAAAAACTGCATCAAAAGTTTTGGAGCCACGCCCACCCATACCGCCCCCAGCCCCCCGCAGTTAAACCCCAAGAATGCCCATATCTTCTACAGTTTTTGAGCTAGAGCCATCAAATTTGGTTCCAAGAAAGGTGTTGACGATCCCCAATCAAATTCATAAAAACTTTGGATGCCACGCCCAGCTATACTGCCCTATCCGCCCTCAACCACCCCAACGCTTCGCTAAAAACGGTAGTGCGTGTATCTTCAAAAGTGTTTGAGCTAGAGTCTCAAAATTTGGTAGGTAGATAACTGGAAACGACCCCCCAAAAACTGCATCAAAAATTTGGAGCCACGCCCCCCCGTTGCCTAGCCCCTTGCATTTTGGAATTAAAAGTGCCCCAAACAATCGCAAAAAAACTTTGGATGCCACGCGTATCACTACTGCCCTAGCCGCCCCCAACCGCCCCAATGCTTTGCTAAAAATGGTAATGCGTGTATCTTCCAAAGTGTTTGAGCTAGAGTCAGCAAATTTGGTGGGAAGATAACTGTTAACGACCCCCAAAAAACTGCATCAAAGTTTTGGAGCCACACTCCCCCATACCTCCCTCAGCCACAACAACAATATTTTGCTAGCTTATAGCTAGAGTCACCAAATTTGGTATGAGGATAGCTTTTGACATTATACACAGATCTTCAGCAAAAATTTTGATGCCACGCCCCCATACCGCCCCCAGCCCCTACCTTTAACAAACTTTGACCTAGAGTCACTAAATTTGGAAGGAAGATAGCTTTTTGGCATCCCCATTTGCACTAGGCAGTCCTTGAGGCAGCGTACACCCCTGCCGTATCTAAAACCCCATTGCAATCAGGTCTCTTTTAATCTGTTTTATTATTGGTGTCGAGTAAACTGCAGTCGGGTGGGTCCGACTGCAACGTTTCTACTTGTTTTTGATTGATATTTGCCTGTTGTGCACACTGAAATTGATCATTGCCCATTTCTGTTTCTGGTAATTCGTCTTCTTCAGCTTCAGGATTTATAATCTCTAGCTGTTTTAAAACTTCAAAGGCATATACCTGAATGAATGCATTTTCAAGCTGATGGTCCCGCTCTCAATGTTTTTGAGTATGTCTACTCGTTTCATTCAAACGATTCTCTCGAGCTAAGAATGCCTCCTTTGGATTATTGAAACCTTAAAGTAATTCAGTTTCCGAACGATAAGGCATATACTGAACAACTAAGCTACAGAAAAAGTTTTTTGTATTCGATATTTCTGAATCATGATCAATACTTTCCTCGGTTTTACTTAACCATTTGGGATATAAAGGTTTAAACAAAGGTTCTGTAAGGCTCATGTCCGCAAAATCGTAGTCAGAATGTTGTTACGGACGTTTTTCTTATGTTTGAAAGATACTATTATAATACCCAGTTACGCGTCCAATTATTTAAAATTTCAATACTCTGTAACGCTGTTCAGGCTTTCATATGTTCAGGGAAATACAAGTTCGCGAACTGTCCCGTAATAGCCAAATCACACTAGGGCACATCTTACATCTAACATCAATGACGTTACGTATGAAGTACCCGTTCCAAGCATTCACAAAATATTCCAACATCCTCTGGAAATGTTTCTGTTTCAAGTGTTTTTATTTAGTTAGTTTCGATATTTTTGATTCCACAACTAAAAAATTGTCATTCACAACGTAAATGTAAGCAAAGTCTACGCAAGTTAAAAGCAAATAAATCATAGCGGGCAACGAGAAAATTCGATGTTAGAGGCAAGGTTTGTTTGGTCCGGCTGAATTTGGCTATTAATATTCGAAGCATCGTGCCAATTTGCATTTATTTCGCTTTTATGACTGTTTTAAATATATACAAAGGCGGAAAAATAATAGCATCAAAAAGCACCTTTTTCTTACCGTTCAAAAATTCTTCCGGCAATTTCGCTTTTTGATGTGTTAACATCTATAGGCACGGGTTCCCATTTCTGCCATTTGATAATACATGCAAACAATGCAGCGTGCCGCTCTGCAAAAAGGGCAAATTCAGCGTGCCGAGCTCGACCGACGAACAAATTTAGCGTGCCGTCGTGGACCGACTGCAAAATTTCATATACATATTCATCTCAGTATGATTGTATTAGTGTAGCGGCAGAGAATAACTATAAAATACAAAATCTTTCTAACGATGTGTCCAAGTTGGAAGGGTAGTATAAACTTAATATCACCTTTGTACAATTAATTAGCAAAACTTGAGATTCTTTATTATAATTTCAAATCTACATTTTTGTATATATTTTAGCATAAACAATATATATATTAAAATCAAATATTAGAGTTTTCATTGACAATTATTGAAAACAACGACAAGCTAGCACGTTGTTGTTTTGTTCAGTTTCCCGTTGCGTTCAGCGGCCCGTTGATTAAAGGAGAGGCGGTGGGTCAGCGGACAGCAAGAACGGTAAAAAGTTGTTGGTACATATTGTATGAAAGTGCGTTTGAAACATATATTTCTTGCTGTGCCTGCTTATCGAGGTTTTTGTTATTTTTGATATTTTTCCTTTTTCTGTGTCGGCGGCAAACGCGCGCTTACATTTGCATATGTACCAATGCACTAATGAATACACTTTCGTAATTTGTGTACATCTTTACATAACTGTATGCCAATGATTGTTAGAAAGTGTCATAGGGTAAAAATTGGGAAGAGTATGTAAGATCAGCAATAGCAAAACTATCTTGTTGTTTTATTTTACTCATGCGCAATAATGGGGGAAGAAAAATAGTTTTGTGGACAGTTTGTGGAGTTTTTAGCTCAAGATACTTGGTTGGCTTGGTGCATATCAGTTGCTAGTCCAAGTGTTTTGTGGGGTAGGACAGGTATCAAAAAGTCATAGAATACGTTAGACAGGCAAGCTATCGTTCATATCCAAGAATCTTATTTATTGCAAAAATAAACAGGCTTCTGCAAACACTTCTCCTGTATTTATTTGTTGGTATGTTTCTTTGTTTTTGTCTTTTAATCGTAGTTAAATGTTATGAAATAACAGAAGTCAGCAGCAGGTGGTTTTGTTGAGTTAGAAGTTCTAACTTAAAACAACCAAATCAACAATAAAGACTTCTCTCTCTTTTTGTCTTCCAAGGCAGTCAAATATCACTTTTGCTGCTCTTCATCATACATACTCTTCCCAGTTTTTCCTTCTAACAGTCCTTGCTATACAATAATGCAACACTCATTAGTTTTTTTATCTCTCTTTCATTCTCTCTCTTTCGTTTTTTTTGTCTCTCTTTCATTATCTCTCTTTAATTCTCTTTCTTTCATTCTCTCTCTTTTGCTTTTTTCTCTCTCTTTCATTTTCTCTCTTTCGCTTTTTTTCTCTCTCTTTCATTGCTCTGTTGCAGTCCTTTAAGGACGTCATCTGCTGTAGAAAATAAACTTTTTGTCAAGAAATTGGTTCATAACACATACATACAGAGATTAACTCTTGTATTCGTCCATTATTAATAGTTTTTGGTGTTTTGTATAATTTTAATCTAAAACATAACCAATCAACCAACTTTTCTCTGCGATTTTCAAAAACATAAATTTTTTTTTGATAATTTGGTCCTTTTTCAACTTAACGGTGAATTTTTCACCCAATAAATGTTGCTCTAGTTACTCCTCAACGATCGAAATAGCAGTAATAAGTTGTAAAATAAAATAAACAACAAAATATTTATCGACACCAATTTCGGGACAAACCAATACTTGTTGTTTAGGGCACATATTAAACTATTGGTAAAAAATAATAATTTGAAAAATTTCGTACTCTAAGGGCTGGTTTCTCAATATCCAGTTAAAGTGCCCAATAGTTAATATCGGCATAACATTAATGCTCGTGTTAAATCAGTTTTTTTTGCTTAATGCAAAGTTAACCCTATTCGTTCAGATACTATCGCTCTAATGGTGCTGCCAACCCATTACGAGCAAATCAGCAGTTTGGTATGGTATTGTTTTTGTTTTGTGACTGCCAAATTTGTAACAAATGCTTAAAACATTAATTTTATTGAGCCCGGCTGTAAAATATTAATGCAGAATGCAGTTGATGTTCTTGTAGAGTCAAAGCAATACGTACCTTACCGAAGCTATCAGGTCAGTTACGTATTGCTTTGACTCTACAAGAACATCAACTGCATTCTGCATTAATATTTTACAGCCGGGCTCAATAAAATTAATGTTTTAAGCATTTGTTACAAATTTGGCAGTCACAAAACAAAAACAATACCATACCAAACTGCTGATTTGCTCGTAATGGGTTGGCAGCACCATTAGAGCGATAGTATCTGAACGAATAGGGTTAACTTTGCATTGAGAAAAACAAACTGATTTAACACGAGCATTAATGTTATGCCGAGATTGACTAACGGGCACTTTAACTGGATATTGAGAAACCAGCCCTTAGAGTACGAAATTTTTCAAATTATTATTTTTTACCAATAGTTTAATATGTGCCCTAAACAACAAGTATCGGTTTGTCCCGAAATTGGTATCGATAAATATTTTGTTGTTTATTTTATTTTACAACTTATTACTGCTATTTCGATCGTTGAGGAGTAACTAGAGCAACATTTATTGGTAATTGAGTGAAAAATTCACCGTTAAGTTGAAAAAGGACCAAATTATCAAAAAAAATTTATGTTTTTGAAAATCGCACAGAAAAGTTGGTTGATTGGTTATGTTTTAGATTAAAATTATACAAAACACCAAAAACTATTAATAATGGACGAATACAAGAGTTAATCTCTGTATGTATGTGTTATGAACCAATTTCTTGACAAAAAGTTTATTTTCTACAGCAGATGACGTCCTTAAAGGACTGCAACAGAGCAATGAAAGAGAGAGAAAAAAAGCGAAAGAGAGAAAATGAAAGAGAGAGAAAAAAGCAAAAGAGAGAGAATGAAAGAAAGAGAATTAAAGAGAGATAATGAAAGAGAGACAAAAAAAACGAAAGAGAGAGAATGAAAGAGAGATAAAAAAACTAATGAGTGTTGCATTATTGTATAGCAAGGACTGTTAGAAGGAAAAACTGGGAAGAGTATGTATGATGAAGCAGCAGCAAAAGTGATATTTGACTGCCTTGGAAGACAAAAAGAGAGAGAAGTCTTTATTGTTGATTTGGTTGTTTTAAGTTAGAACTTCTAACTCAACAAAACCACCTGCTGCTGACTTCTGTTATTTCATAACATTTAACTACGATTAAAAGACAAAAACAAAGAAACATACCAACAAATAAATACAGGAGAAGTGTTTGCAGAAGCCTGTTTATTTTTGCAATAAATAAGATTCTTGGATATGAACGATAGCTTGCCTGTCTAACGTATTCTATGACTTTTTGATACCTGTCCTACCCCACAAAACACTTGGACTAGCAACTGATATGCACCAAGCCAACCAAGTATCTTGAGCTAAAAACTCCACAAACTGTCCACAAAACTATTTTTCTTCCCCCATTATTGCGCATGAGTAAAATAAAACAACAAGATAGTTTTGCTATTGCTGATCTTACATACTCTTCCCAATTTTTACCCTATGACACTTTCTAACAATCATTGGCATACAGTTATGTAAAGATGTACACAAATTACGAAAGTGTATTCATTAGTGCATTGGTACATATGCAAATGTAAGCGCGCGTTTGCCGCCGACACAGAAAAAGGAAAAATATCAAAAATAACAAAAACCTCGATAAGCAGGCACAGCAAGAAATATATGTTTCAAACGCACTTTCATACAATATGTACCAACAACTTTTTACCGTTCTTGCTGTCCGCTGACCCACCGCCTCTCCTTTAATCAACGGGCCGCTGAACGCAACGGGAAACTGAACAAAACAACAACGTGCTGGCTTGTCGTAGCTGAGACGCACAAGCTGCACAAAGAGAAAATACCCCTTGAACCAATATTCAATAATTGTCAATGAAAACTCTAATATTTGATTTTAATATATATATTGTTTATGCTAAAATATATACAAAAATGTAGATTTGAAATTATAATAAAGAATCTCAAGTTTTGCTAATTAATTGTACAAAGGTGATATTAAGTTTATACTACCCTTCCAACTTGGACACATCGTTAGAAAGATTTTGTATTTTATAGTTATTCTCTGCCGCTACACTAATACAATCATACTGAGATGAATATGTATATGAAATTTTGCAGTCGGTCCACGACGGCACGCTAAATTTGTTCGTCGGTCGAGCTCGGCACGCTGAATTTGCCCTTTTTGCAGAGCGGCACGCTGCATTGTTTGCATGTATTATCAAATGGCAGAAATGGGAACCCGTGCCTATAGATGTTAACACATCAAAAAGCGAAATTGCCGGAAGAATTTTTGAACGGTAAGAAAAAGGTGCTTTTTGATGCTATTATTTTTCCGCCTTTGTATATATTTAAAACAGTCATAAAAGCGAAATAAATGCAAATTGGCACGATGCTTCGAATATTAATAGCCAAATTCAGCCGGACCAAACAAACCTTGCCTCTAACATCGAATTTTCTCGTTGCCCGCTATGATTTATTTGCTTTTAACTTGCGTAGACTTTGCTTACATTTACGTTGTGAATGACAATTTTTTAGTTGTGGAATCAAAAATATCGAAACTAACTAAATAAAAACACTTGAAACAGAAACATTTCCAGAGGATGTTGGAATATTTTGTGAATGCTTGGAACGGGTATTTCAAACGTAACGTCATTGATGTTAGATGTAAGATGTGCCCTAGTGTGAATTGGCTATTACGGGACAGTTCGCGAACTTGTATTTAGCTGAACATATGAAAGCGGACATGAGCCTTACAGAACCTTTGTTTAAACCTTTCTATCCCAAATGGTTAAGTAAAACCGAGGAAAGTATTGATCATGATTCAGAAATATCGAATACAAAAAACTTATTCTGTAGCTTAGTTGTTCAGTATATGCCTTATCGTTCGGAAACTGAATTACTTTAAGGTTTCAATAATGAAAAGGAGTCTTTCTTAGCTCGAGAGAATCGTTTGAATGAAACGAGTAGACATACTCAAAAACATTGAGAGCGGGACCATCAGCTTGAAAATGCATTCATTCAGGTATATGCCTTTGAAGTTTTAAAACAGCTAGAGATTATAAATCCTGAAGCTGAAGAAGACGAATTACCAGAAACAGAAATGGGCAATGATCAATTTCAGTGTGCACAACAGGCAAATATCAATCAAAAACAAGTAGAAACGTTGCAGTCGGACCCACCCGACTGCAGTTTACTCGACACCAATAATAAAACAGATTAAAAGAGACCTGATTGCAATGGGGTTTTAGATACGGCAGGGGTGTACGCTGCCTCAAGGACTGTCTAGTGCAAATGGGGATGCCAAAAAGCTATCTTCCTTCCAAATTTAGTGACTCTAGGTCAAAGTTTGTTAAAGGTAGGGGCTGGGGGCGGTATGGGGGCGTGGCATCAAAATTTTTGCTGAAGATCTGTGTATAATGTCAAAAGCTATCCTCATACCAAATTTGGTGACTCTAGCTATAAGCTAGCAAAATATTGTTGTTGTGGCTGAGGGAGGTATGGGGGAGTGTGGCTCCAAAACTTTGATGCAGTTTTTTGGGGGTCGTTAACAGTTATCTTCCCACCAAATTTGCTGACTCTAGCTCAAACACTTTGGAAGATACACGCATTACCATTTTTAGCAAAGCATTGGGGCGGTTGGGGGCGGCTAGGGCAGTAGTGATACGCGTGGCATCCAAAGTTTTTTTGCGATTGTTTGGGGCACTTTTAATTCCAAAATGCAAGGGGCTAGGCAACGGGGGGGCGTGG